>JAEILZ010000004.1:2340502-2698937 GCA_018873225.1 [Phialemoniopsis] sp. UDSM-2020
CCGCCCGCCGACTGCCTACCACATGGCACACTGGGTCTCGGTCATTATTGTTAGGCACAGTGTGCAGGTGACGAGCACCTGCCATGTCGTCTGCAATCCGTGACGCCGCTCCATCCTCAAAGAAAAATCACTAGAATGATTGATATTAGCACACGAGGAGGTCATCCCTGATGACTCCCGTCTTGTTGTTCCGCCCTCGAATAAAATGACAGGACATGCCCAGGATCGGGCAGCTGCCTTTCTCGCCTAGAGCATTGCACACGAGAACCTCTGGGATGCAATATGAGGTCGACTTCGCTCAAAGCAAATCTAGCCTTTCGAGTTTTGTTTCTTCATCAGAGTCTTCCAACATGCCGCCACAAAGACGGCCGCCGGACCGAAAGGCCCCGGGTCGCCACGGGCAGACCCGCCGCGAGAAGCCTGAAGCGCACGACCGAAGTGGGGGAGCTGAAAGACGCCGGGACCGGGGTACTGGCGGCACGGCATCCAGCTCATCCTCGAAACAACTAGTCTCTCGCCCTTCTCCGGCAACTACAAAGTGCCTGGCTTCGCCTTTCTGCCAACGGATCATGTTCCGAGGTTTCGGTGAACCACCCCTCAATACTGTGTCCCGAAAGCCTTCCGTCGTCCATCATTAAGAATGGTGAGATGCAGTGATCACCTCATATAAGGGATCGAAGCCACTGAGGAAGCTCGGTCAGCTCGTCTGCGGGAAGTTGAAAGAGCTGGGTCAGGGCATACCTCCAATGGTTTCCTAGTGGAATCTGATCCATCTTCATTCTGAGAACCCTTGTTGAGAAGCATCGCTGCGAGGTCGCGCTTGGACTCTTGGACTTGGGTTACTCGCTATTGTCGTTGTAAGCCTGGACAAGTTCCGCGCATGAAGGTTCCGAGTGATTATGGTCACTTACCTCCTCGAACGAGTCCTTGATGAAGAGCCTGATTGTTGTCACCTCGCGCTTCTGTCCCATTCTATGGATTCTAGCCAGTGCCTGGTCCTCCAGGGTTGGGTTCCTGAACCTTGTTTTAGACTAATTTAGATCAAACCCCTATCTATATGGAGACTCACCAGTGAGGTTCCAGGAGATATGCGCGTGAAGCAGCAGTCAACGTGAGTCTATCGAGAACGAGATATCAGTGTGTATGCCTCCTGATTATTTAGAAACATACCCAACAGCACCGCAAGACAGTGTTAGAAGGAGGACTCTGACATCCGGGTCGGATCTGAACTGATCGATGACAGCTTGTCGTTCCTTTTGGGGGACCTTCCCATCGAATCGAAGACATTTGATCGAAGCCCTGTTGAGGCCCAGTTCAACCATGTCTAAAGTCATTCTCCATGTCGAGAACACCACACTGAGCAGAGGTCAGCACTCTGCTCCGATATCTATGTTTCAGGGAAACAAGTCCACCTTTTTGTGTCACTTGATTGTTTTTGTAAGTCGCTCACGAGTGCGGTCACCTTGGTGGGGAGCTGTTGTGTTGCAAACGCTAGATGAAGCTTTCTGTCCTTTAACTCCGCCATAGATGGTTCTTCCAGTCCAGAAACGCCCATGGTCACCTTAGCCATCGGACATGAGATAGTATGTGAACACCTCAAGTTCTGATTGCGATGCGCGCAGTTAGAGCATACAAAGGCTAGACAGCGGAACAATAAAGCTGGTTGTTCATGGTCTTGATCATCGAAGAATGTGTCAGTGGTGTTGATCGTGGAAGAACAAATCTGACATATCATCTGGCCCATGCCACGACGAACATCAAATGCTCTCTGAGCGTCTTGTTTCCATTCCCCAGTCATTCCAATCGGTGCTGAAAGCTCGTGCCACGATTCGTAAAAGAGACCAAGGTTGCAGACCATGCGCATGGCTTCGATTTGTTGCAGTACATTGACAAAGCTAGCATTTCTAGACAGCCCGGGCTGAGACATAGTTCGTTCGATGTTTGCGATTGTCCTAGTCCTGACATCCTCATACAGCTTTCTCTCAGCCGGCGCAAAGTCAATTGACCACTGTAAATCCGTCCTGTTGGGAAGCTCGATGGTGTTCTGCGGTCGACGGAGGAGAAGACACCCCGACAGCCGTTTCAAGCGTTTGAGGGCTTCTTTGTCCTTGCCGCTCTTCCATAGATTAGATATATGAGCATCGAAGATCCTCTTTTCGGAGTATGGATAGACTTGGAGGAACTTGAGTAGGGTTGCTAAATCTCCTAAGCGATTTTGGATGGGTGAGCCTGTGACTGCCCACCTTGATACCGAGTCAAGTGCGCAGATCGCTTTGGCCATCTGGGAATCGCTGTTGCGTATGAAGTGCGCTAGGAAGTTTGCTGTTTAGGCCATTATACTCTTCACCAAACGTCGTGGAGAATTTACCTTCGTCGAGGATGACCCGCCTCCATCTCGTCTGAAATAGAGTAGAGTCTTCGACGCCGTTGCCGTTCCTCCACTCTGCAGAGACGGTGTGGTACGTGGTAAGTATCAGCATACTTCTCACTGACTCTTGTTGATCGCTCAATCGCGACTTCGCATGATGTCTGAAACAGGGCAAGCAGCCAGGGACGACATGACTGGTACAGGGACATAGAGTATCAGCACTCGATTAGATGAGCTTCATAGCTAGGAGAGGAACTGACTCCCGTAATTGTTCTTCCCAAGTCCCCAATACTATCGTTGCGTTAGAGAAGCGGTGCATGGGTCAGGATGGGGGCAGGGGGCACAGTACAAGGTGGAGGAACGATGACTAATGTACTTCCAGATGGTCTTGGAAGGGCTGAATAAGGGTCGGAACTTCTGTCACGATAGTCCTCGTGGACATCGGAAGCTATCAAAGCAATCATTGATAGTGTTTTTCCCAAGCCCATCGGGTCAGCAATGATTCCCCCGTAAAATTGCGGTGGCTCTTCTGCTTGATGGGAATCGGAGACCCGGTTGACATATCTATGATGGTTAGTCTCACTGAATCACTAAAGGCACACTCTTTGACTGACCGGACGGTTTTATCTTGCTCGATTGCCTCCCAGATATCTGGAGATGCTCCGTCCAATGCCCAACCCTGTTCCCTCCGTAGCATGAAAGTCAACGCCTGCAGCTGATGCCTAGTCATCTGTATCAGTGATCACTGTCTACTTCATTGGATTTTCAAGAGCGCACTTTGCTAAGGGTGTACTTATCGAAGGTGACTGGCCAGTCATCGGGAGATCTTCCTGGCAATCCAGTACTTCCGGTAGCCCGGGTCGAGATGTAAAATCGCCGATCTCGATGGCTACTGGGGGTCGAACTTTTGCCAGGTCAAATGTCCATAGAAGAGAATTATTATTGAGTGAAGGGAGTCGATGAGGGTTGCAGTACAGCACATTTTGGACGCATCCAACAGGATCTTGAAGGAATATCTCCTGCTCTTCAAAGAAGCTGCTGATCTCGTCGTATAGGTCAGAAGATCCATAAATTATTATTCTGAGCGAGCAGGGTGAGAAGAGCGGCTTTCGGGGTCTGTTTGCCGTGGGTTTGTTGGGCGATAGCACGCAATTGACCTGCAATTGAATGTTCGGTTCGCCCAGAAGAGCTTGAATTATGTGAACGAAGCTCGAATCGACTTTGCCTTTCAAAGACTTATCGAGAAGCCCAGCGAAGGCTTCATGCGATGTGAAATGTACAGGAATATCCAGATTCGTCTCTGAGACTACACCTTGGTAGGTCCCCGCGACATCGAGTATCTTATTGGACTTAATACGAAATATAGGTCTCGCGCATGTAAGTTGAGGACGGATTAAACTCACCATGCCAAAGCAAACAGGCTCTATTTGAGCTGACAAAGTGCAAGTGTCAACCTGCGCGTATCCTCCCGACACCAGTAAATTCATGCTTGGCGGTTGCCCGTTTCCGAACCCCGGTTCAGCCACTTGTAAAACATCACAGGACAGCGAGATACCTGATATGTTGGCAGTATGATCTGTCGAGAAAGTGTTTGAGTCACCCAGAGTGCAAGCATAGCCTTGGAACCACGGCTCATTCTGTGGAACATAGTTGAGAAGAGTCTGATCAGTGCACTCTCGCCGCTGGCGTTTGTTGGGCCGGTCGCTTTCCATGACCAAAGGCTTGTGATCCATGATCAAGTTCAGCTGGAGCAGGCAATTGAATGAGTCTTGCAACGGACAAGACTATGTAGGGATGTTTTGCAAAATGAAGTTGCAGTCAGCATGCATACAGAGGTGGTAGGGGTTAAAAAAACGTCCATGCGAGGTATTGACCTGTATGGTGTTGGGCAGTGGGATAACCCTCTTGCCAGCAGTCGATACCTGACAGGGGGATTGAAATTTCAGCCTGCGACCTTCGTAAGACGTGCGCTGGCGATGAGGCGGTGGCTTGACGGCATCCAGCGATGACAACCAATCATCAAGATAACGCCCACCGTTCAACCTGGTGTACGAACGAATCAGAGGAGGCTCTGACCGCCTCACTTGACACTCTCTAGGGTTGGAGCCTGATACTGCGTACGCACATCAAAAGCTATGCCCCGCCCGTTTACCTTGCAATTTTCCCCTCAAATCCGCAGACACACATTGACAATCTTCGGTGACTTGGACATGTCCAAAGAGGTATTGAGATGTCGTTGAAAAACAGGGTCTCACATGTCGCGAGGCGGACCATCCGGGAAGCCTTTGAGGACCTTGAGCGGACTGTCTTGGTGGGAGACCGGGCCGAGTTCGCAAGAGCGACTCTGGACAGCGTCCGCGTAGCCGCTCACCAGATCGAAGATCAGCTCGCGGCCCGACAATGCCTTCGAAACATGGCCCGATTGATGCCTCTTTTCACGGGGTTACAGTACTACTCGAGGTCAATTGAGGTTCTTTGCAATGGTACCCCTTACCTGCCTTGGATCTGGGCCCCCATCAAGCTCGTTCTGAAAGTTGTAGTGTCTCAGCTCATTGGGTGGACTTCAGTCAGACTGACGATGAAAGCAGGTTGCTTCGGACTACGTGGATGCTTTTGACAAGATCATCAAGGCATATGGTCAAATCGGGGAGTGTTTGCTAAGGTTCAGAACTCTGGCGGAAGCAAGCTCCCAAAACGTCGAAATCCAGCAAGTCATAGCTATTTTCTACGTCGACATCCTCAGTTTCCACAAGGTGGCATAAATGTTCGTCAAGCGTAATGGTAAGTTTAATATGAAGCGGGTGTCTAAGTTTTTAAACTCATTGGTTATTCATTGTTTAACAGGTTGGAAACTCTTCTTTGTCACATCCTGGGGTCGATTTCAACGGCGGTTTGAGGCCATCATCAGTGACTTGAAGCAGCATGAGGAATTAGTCGACAAGACCGCCAACGCCGCAGCCGTCGTAGACATATCGCAAATGCGAGTTGCGGTTCACGCCTTGAGGCAACAGCAGCTGGAAAAGCTCTCACGCGAGGAGAAAGAGCTCACTGTGGTCCAATATCGGGCAGTTATGGAGTGGCTCAAGATGGACGAGTCAGATCAGCTGAAGATCTTCGACTCCATAGCTTCGACTGAAACGAGACCCTTAGCAACCAGTGACTGGATTCTCAAGCAACCGAAAATTTCTGCTTGGATGCGGACTACCCACGAGGCAACATTTCTTGTTCTATATGGGCACCCAGGGACTGGGAAAAGTGTTCTAGCAACCGAAATTGCAACCTTCCTCAGGAGTACTGGAGCATCAATCGTTATGACCCATTTTTGCACTGACACATACGCTACATCAAGACAGTACGAGCAGATCCTACGAGCGCTGTTTATGGAACTGATTCGACCAAGCCCCGACCTGATCGCGCATGCTTATGATAGCCTTGTGCTCAAGAAGAAATCACCTGTGAACAATCTGTTGGAGCAGCTTTTACGCGAAATCGTCGGTGCTGTCTCTATGCAACCATCACAGATGAAGTATGCTCATCTCATTCTAGATGGGTTAGACGAATGTGACGAAGAGACACAGGTGAAGATCACCAAGCTGTTTGAGCGCCTCGTCACAGTTGCCGCTGGCTCAGATGGAACGATTTTGAAAGTGCTTGTCTCAGCGCGAGTCTCGTCCGTCATAACAAAAAGACTAAAATTCAAGCAAACGGTGTCATTAGCTGAAGAGAAGAAGAGCATCGATTCAACAATCGGGAACTACTTGAGGGGTCGACTGCGAGCTATGAAAGATAAGCTGTCACAAATAGGGCTCACAGACTCAGAAGTGACAGGTATAGAGTCATCCCTTATTGAAAAGGCCGATGGTGGGTCACTGTGCTTGGTGTCTCTGACGATCCCAGAACCGATGAAAAACTGACTCTTGATAAGGTATGTTCTTATGGGCGCGGCTCGTTGCTGACTATCTCGCAACAAATATCTTTTACCGGCGCGAAGAGGTATTCGAGGCTCTACAAATTCTACCACGAAAACTCAAGGACTTGTCAGTTGACAAGGGACCGTTTGTTGCAAACTTTGACTGACAAAATGGATACATAGCTACCAACAGATTCTCACCCGGCTAATCTCTCATTTCGATGATCGCTCAAGAGACCGACTTCGCTTGATTTTCGGCTGGATCGCTTTTGCTCAAAGACCACTTAGGAAAGTTGAGCTTCGCTCCGCTTTAGCTTTCAGTGGGGGACAAACCGACAAGGTGGAGTTGATACCAGGTTATGTGTTCGAAATCTGCAAGCCCTTCATCGAGCAGCGTCCAGACACCACCTACGCCTTTATCCATTCCTCAGTCAAAGAGTAAATCTTTATCTGTTTCAAACAGCGGGAGAGAAGACTTTGCTAAATACCCCGAAGATTTCTCCAGAGTTCCGGGAGTGGCCACATGCTTGCGGAAACTACTGCATACTATGACCATGGCATCGCCACATCTGCCTGTCTACTCTCTAGCCTCAAAGTTTTCAACGGGCATTCCGAGCAAGAAAAGCATCGTCAAATATTGAGCGGAACTCACACTCTGCATGTCTACGCTACTCAATATTGGATTGAGTATCTTTTGGCGGCGGTCAAGCTCAATGGCCAATTAGATACACAATCCAGGTTCTACTCTCTGTCAGTTGAATTGTGTAAATGTCTGAAGATCTCAAGACCGATATCCTCTGTGGCCGTTGCTGATGACAGTGACTCGAAAATGGACCCGAGGTTGCGTCTTTTGCGGAATAACACTGATCTCTACTCCACTGTTCGCAACATCCTCCTTGAGCGGTCCAGTGATATATCATCTGAAGATCAGCCATCACAAGGCAAGTCTGACAGAAACAAACTCAAAAATTACATGCTGACAATCAACTATACTGTGCAGAGGGTGTTCGTTCAGATGGAACAGTGCTTCGAGAACTCCTCGATCACTATCAGTCCTCTATCCAGGCAATACTTCGCATGCACGATTTTCCTGGAGTCGACTCGCCAAGGTTGGAACGCTTCAAGCAAGAGTTTAGATGGGCGGCATTCACTTGCCGAATTTGGCCATGCCCTTTGGCTAGCACGGGCTTCGACAACATCGAGCAGCAGGCAGAGCACGAAATGCGGCATGCGAAGCCAATCCTTTGTCCTGAGCCCGGCTGCCAATACCCGTCATTCGCATCGAGCAGAGCCCTACAAACTCACCAGACAAAAGTCCATGGTATCAGACAGTCCTCTGACAAACGGTCCCAAATCAGGATGTTACGTCCCATTGTTGCTCCTTGGCAGCACGATTCGGTGCTCACTCAACGGATAACCAGCAGCCAGCAATCCGTGGATGTGTTCACACCACAACAAGCCTCCGTGCGGCCCATGACCACTGAACCAGATGAATTATGGTTTTTTGACTTCCTCATTAGGTTCATGAATGCAAAGGGCCTGACATTAGATCTGAATCCAACCCTCGTAGGCTATAGAGTAGACTTGGCAAGGCTTTTTCTAATAGTTTCATCCTACGGAGGTTATCTGATTGTTTGTCAAAGAAATCATTGGTTGGATGTGCTTCGATCTATGGGCATATTAGCTGTTCCGGCGAAACCAACACTTGACCGCCTGAAGCATATCTACGAGAGCAATCTCCTCTTGTTTGCAAACTCCGAGGATTATAGGACGTTGAGGTTGATGAAGCAGCACCTACGAGATTCAGATCACGAAGCCCGAGCGTTGAGCAACGAAAATCCTCTCCATATTAACTCCTCTCGAGATTCTTTGGGAGGAAATCATGTTATAAATGATCCACGCGATCCACGACCCCAGATGGTACATGGACAGCGGGAACAGGATCGGTCCGGGCCATTTGAATCTTTGGCTACGAACGATCTTGACCGAGGTGCAAATCTGCAGGTCCTCGGCAGCTCCGATAATGGAGTACTCGACCCGATTGCCGCCCTAAACCAAATGAATCAGCAGATATCTATTTCGAAGTCCCAAGAGGTACGCCAAGGCTACGACCTACCCGTCCAACAATTCCAGCCAAAGAATATGCATAATGTTTCAAATCGCAAGGAGCAACAGGTATGTTACCACGCAATGAAGAGATGCCGGCTGCGGAACTTTTGCCTAACCCAGATCTCATAGTACCCCTTCTCACCCATCGTTTCTCCAGCAGTGGCAACGAGTCAGATCCAGATCTCCAACGATACACAGCCCGCCACGCCGGGAGCTCACTCCGACCCTCTTCCATCTTCTGTCTCTCATGCACAAGATAAGGAGGGTTTCAGCTTCCAAGAGTGGGTGCCGGTTACGAAACCACCATCCCATACTGAGGTTGAGGCCCCCTTGGACCTGCACACCTATCTCGAACCGCTGGTTCGTGGGACAAATGCTCTGGATAACCGCACTTTTGTTCAAGACACAAACAGTCTTGACAGGGAGCGATCACCAAATCTAGGAAACTTCCGATTGATCAACATGCAGAACGAATCTCTTTCTCCTAATAATGATCAGTGCGCCTTTCAAGACAGCCCACAAGCAAGTGAGGTCATCTCCGAATTGGTCTATCAGTGCATCTATTGTGGCTACGAGCCACCCAAGGACTCTGAAGGTGAGGATGAGCTACGGATTCATGTTAGTATGGCACACCCCGGAGGTCTTCTTACTAGCAGGTTCATCTGTCAAGACCCTTCTAAAGAAGGACATCTCACTACCATTCAAGCAACTTTCCCACTTGACAAGTGCGAGTTATGCAAACAAGGTTATAGGGAGGAGTACTCTGCTGTTGCTCACTTACGTCTCTGTCATTTCAATGGGAGGAGCATACGCAGTCATGATAATGGAGATAAAGGTCGCAATCCACCGTTGGCCGAGTTGAGGCGGTGGATCCAGGAAATCCGTGTAGACCCAAGCAAGGATGGGTGGTTTTCTGGAAACGAGTTCATCACTTCTGGAGATTGTCAACAGAGACAATCAGCAAAATCTCTGGATGTTGTGTGGGACGCCTGCAGGGGACGGGTCACAATTAGTGGCCTTGATTGCGCAGCAACGAGGTCTGGCTGATAAAGGATATACAAGTTTGGACGAATTGCAGGAACAAGGATTTGAGCTGGTCTGATCCAAGATTTCCTGGACAAGGGTGTGGTCCGCCCAATAACTCAGCACTTGGTCTGAGAGGGACTGATAATAAATTCTGACATTATGCTACTGTAGCACCCAGTATATGGTTTGAGCTCGCTCCTGGCAATGTAGGAGCACTTCTGCCATGTACCCACTGATAAGACTACCCTAACAGATTGTATATTCCTGGACAGTCAAGGTCGGGCTTCTGTTTGTTCAGGTGCATTAC
Organism: [Phialemoniopsis] sp. UDSM-2020; assembly: GCA_018873225.1. Taxonomy (NCBI): domain Eukaryota; kingdom Fungi; phylum Ascomycota; class Sordariomycetes; order Thyridiales; family Thyridiaceae; genus Thyridium; species [Phialemoniopsis] sp. UDSM-2020. The sequence continues at coordinate 2,350,223 of JAEILZ010000004.1, forward strand.
AACATGTAATTCATTCCAACGGTGCCTGGAACAACAACACCTGGAAGGGCTTTCTCCATGTCTCTCTTGAATCTCCATCCCGTGCAATGTGCCGCGAGCAAGACTTGCGGAGACATATCGACCATGTCTTTGACTGTTGAGGCAAGTTTCTCCGGACCTGCGTCGGAAAGGTGATATCCACCGGCAACACAATAGATGGGAACATCAGGCACAAGCTTCTTTGCATCCAGCACAGTGTTGACAACGCCGGCGTGCCCGCAGCCCGTAAAGATGACAAGCCCCTTATCTTTTGAAACGTCAGTTTTTTGCAGCAGTGGGGAAATGACGATACTCACTCTTCAAGTTACAGACGATGTACCGTTCGTCCATCAGAAGCTCATCTGGCTTCCACTCTCCATCATTCTCGCCGTCTGATGATGGGTAGAACTGTAATCCACCAGGAAATCCTTGCTCGTAAGAAGTGAGTCTTGGGATTTCTCCCGAGACACCAAACATTCCGTCCAGGACGATGTGTGGCGCATCGCTGACTTTGAGCTGAGCCCCGGCAGCTTCGATCTCGGAGAAAGATGGGTCGGCCTCTAGCGAGATGGGGCCGTACGGTGACTGAACTCCCCGGAAAGCCGGCCGGTCTGGGTGGAGATCAACGGTGACAGGTTGGGATCCTGCGCTGCGATTTGAGTTGACCGTTTCAACGGCCTTCAAAAGCCCACCTGCTTCCAGTCAATTTCTTGAAATACGTGAGAAGCTGAAGGACAACTGACCAGAATGATCCCGGTGGTAATGTGACAGGACGATAGTCTCAGCATCACCAACTTGCTGTCCAACAAGTTTGGCGTTCCTCTCCCAGAGCACATCTTCCGGACCCGCATCAAAGAGTAAACTTTTCTTCTCCCCATTGCGCGTGACGGTCTAGATTGGGCCGATACTTAGTTTCTGCTGCATTGGGACTTCAAAAAGTCATGCTGAACAGGAGAGACCTACGATCAACAAGCTAAGACCATGGGCGCCGCAACAGATGCTCCCCATCTTCATTTCTGATTGAGCGCCGCCACGGCGACGTGGGCTGACGACTTTGGTGACTGGAATACCCATGAAATGACACTGGTGTTGAACATGGGGATGCGGAGAGGGCGAAATCGGGTCCAACTCATCAGTGATGATGGTGGTGATTTCGATCTTGTCAACCTCGAGGAGATTGAGAGGGCTCATATTGACGATTTCGGCTGTTGTAGTCGTGAATCTTCGGAGAGTTGTGACTTGCGATGTGCCAGATCAAAGGAGTTGTCGCAACGCAGCATAGAAGCCAGACTTTTATACTTGAAGTACAATCTTCAGTCCGAGACATGCTCACAAAGCAACTCGTGATATTACAAATCGGTGCATTATCCGCTTCCCGATCCTCGACTCGGCTTTGTTGAGCCTGTGTTGACTGAATTGTCACCTGAGACTGACTAGGATGGGTTGCGGACAAAATGCGGACATTTGCGGACTTATAGAACTTGCGCAGTCCGCCAGCCTCTTCTGACAATTTCCCAGCGCAGAATCGGACAGAGGCTTCCCGAAGATACACAATGCGCAAAAAAAGACTTCATAGGTCGTCGTCCTAGCCAAGATAAATTCGTGAATATCGGCGGAAGGATTTGCACATGGACAGAACACAACCAGGGCGGCCGACGGTTATGGGTTTGTGTTAGCTGGTTCGGTCCAAAGACGTAGAACTTGGTATAAGAGACAGTGAGGATCCGAATCTAAACAGATGTAACATTTCAATCTCTAGATATCAACTCCAGATCCTGTTTCAAATCTCTTATATGTATAAGAGAGAAGTGTATACTTGAGGAGCGTGATGCTAGTGTCAAGTCCTCGTATACTGCAAATGACAGCTACCGTTCCCTCACATACAACCCTAACCCTCATTCATCCGCCCACCTGCAATTGCGCCAGCCAATCAGACGCTGCCAAAGCGCAACGCCAACGTAATGCGTCTCATGGATATCCAGCACTCGCTAGCTTCGCTAACCTCCTGCCTTGACCCGGAATACCACATCAACCAAGGCCAGTCCTCATTCGCTCACCCATTTCCTTCACATTCTCAATCTGCCGGCACAGCAGCAGGCTATATCGGGACCTACGACGTCTGTATTGACGGACCCCATCTGCCGCAGACACCGACGGACAACAACATCCACCTACCGACGACGCAGGCCAGAGACGACCGCCGCCATCGAGCGATCCATCAGACATGTCGAGCGCAAACGCCCTCTACCTGCTCGCCGACCACGTCAAGCTCTCCCTCCTCGAGCGCCAGCGAGCAAAGGCGCTAGACCTCGAGAGCGACTCCCAAGATGGCCACATCTCGCGCTCGCTAGACCAATTCCGCGAGGGCCTCGAGGCCCTGGAGAAGGAGAAGGAGAGGCTCGAGGAGGCCGGCGATGAAAGGTATGCCGCATCTTTCAATTCCCAAGCGACTACCGACAGCATTCGACGATACTAATAGAACCTCCTCCCATACAGGAAAGCCCTGAACATCGCCGACGCCCTGCCGTCCCTGCAGAAGCAGTACGATGACCTCACCTCGCAATTCCACGGCTTCTCCAACCCTTCCACCTCCTCCACAACCACACACCCCAACGACCCCTCGCTAGCAGAGGATTTCTCCCACGCCACCACCGTCCCCTCCCAGCAGCCGCCCAAGGGCTCCCTCCGGCGCACATCCTCCACCGGCGCCGGCGCCGGCCAGGGCTCTAAGAGCGTCCGCTTCCAAGACAACCCCTCCCCCTCCAACCCCCGGGCCGCAGCCGCAGCCGACGACTCAGACCCCTCAGCAGACGCCCTCTTCTCGCGCTACCGTGACGACCCCAACAGCACCGCCCTGCGGTCCGAGGGCGAGGGTTACAGGGACGAGGCCGAGGCCATGGACAACACGCAGATCCACCAGTACCACAGCCGCATCCTGGCGCAGCAGGACGAGCAGCTCGACGCGCTCGGCGAGTCCATCAGCCGCCAGCGCGAGCTGAGCATGCAGATCGGCGACGAGCTCGAGGACCAGGTCGCCATGCTCGAGGAAGGGGAGCGCCTGACGGACCGGCACCAGGGCCGGCTCGACCGCGCGCGCCGGCAGGTCGGCAAGATCGCGCGGACGGCGGGCGAGAGCAAGCAGATGGTCGCCATCATCGTGCTCATCGTCATCTTGGTGCTTCTCATTGCCATTCTAAAGTAGACAAGAGGTCAGAGGAGGGCATGGCGAGAGCGGGGCCAGTGTGGTGCCAGGAGAGTCCCTCGACCCTAGACGGACGATGTGATTGTGCTTTTAGCAAAGATGTGTGAGGAACCACGGGCACGTTCCCCCAAGAGAAGGGATTAATTTTCACGGACAACAGCAGGCGTTCTTGCATTGGGCTGGCGTTGCGGCAACTATCGTACCTAGGGATCTCTTTCTTTCGTTTTTTACTCTTTACATTGTCGCCCCAATACACGGCGAGATCAGGCAACACATAGACCCGGTACAAATCTTGAACACTTCACAGTACTTTGTCACACTCGTAAACCTTCGCAAGAATCACACCAAGTGACGGAAAGCATATGTAGATCGAGGATCAAGAGTGCCCATATCAATTGAGTCTATCGTCGCAATCGCACACCAAATTTTTGTCGGGCGACTCTATCGATCTATGGCACCAGGCGTAAAAGAAAGAACCGCATCCCATCCCCATCATCATCATGATCATGCATCCTCCTCCTCGCTGCGTCTTTTGCCTTTCCCAAAACCCAATTTCCTTAACCCGGATCGTCGCAAAACTTGTGATTACCCAGGCAACAATCAATCGTGCAAGACCAACCCGGAGTATGTCTTTGCAACAAGAAAAAGATTGTCGGAACCCCTTAAAAAAAAGAAACCCAATCATGATCATCATCGTGGAATCCAGCTCCAAAATGCTCACAATCGCAGTCGTGACAGACACCGAGAATCGAAGCGGGGATCGCTTCAGCGAATGACGTCGCCCTCGCGGTCAATGCCGGACAGGCCTTCGAGAATTTCGCTGCCGCCTAGCATTCCGGTGCCTCCAACAGTCAGCTTTGGGGCTGCCGACCAGATCTCGTGGAACTTGATGCTCTCATCGCTTGAGGCGATGACAATGCATCCGCTAGCATCCTGCTGAACTCCAGGGGACGACGAGCGAGCACGCTGAGGACGTCGGTCAACCACATCTCCGTCCAGTTCGTCAGGGGTGCAGACTGGAATTCGGGGATATGGCACAGCATACAGGGCACGGTGCTTACCGTCCCATTTGATGGCTGCGACCTGTTTGCAATCCGGCCAGGAGAAGACAGCAACGCGAACGGGATGCTCGGGAATAGCATAACCAAAGGTGGCAGCGATCTCGCGCTTGGTGGTGCTCCAGATGAGGCTGGTGACCTGTGCCGAGACCGAGATGGTAGCGAGGGCCGCACCCGACTTGGCGTGGAAGAAGTGAATGCACTTGTCATTCGAGCCGCCACCAGTCGCGACCAAGTCCTCCTGCCAAGGACAAAACGCAATAGCCTTGACGGCGGCTCCGTGCACCCAACGATGCTTCTCGGAGCCTGCACCGAGGAAGTTGAGGAGTCGCCGGTTGTCAGGCGTGCGGCGGATCTCGACGCCTTCAGCAGTAACCCCGATGAGCTCGCCACGCCGGCTCAGGGTGAGACCGAGTCCCTCGACTTCGGACACAAGATGGTAGGCATCGCCACTTGGCAGTCCCTGGCGCTGCTTCAGGACCTTCTTCGCATCGAACAAGCAGCAGAGGTTATCGTTTCCGCTAGACGCGAAGTATTCGCCGTTGATCGACCACGACAGGCCACAGATTTGCTGCTGGTGGATCGCGATGCGAGCCAGAAGGGAGACCTCGCCTTTCCAGTTGTCTCGGGCGACCTCCCACTTCTCGGGCCACTCCACAGAATAGCAGGAAATGCATCCAGACTCATCTCCAACCAACAAGGTCTCGGTAAGAACTTGTGTAGACCTCGAGTTGCGTGGGTTCTTGGACGACCGAACAGTGCACTTCGGATTCCAGCTCAAGGATGAGACAGGATGGTGCTCCTTGATCGTGATTCGGGGCAGTCCGCTCTCGTGTAGAGACATAAAGTCCAGGGTCCGGTTGGTTCGGCCAAATGCAAGAATGCTCTTGCAACCCTCTTCGGAGGAAAATGCAAGGGCTGTGAGCCAAACTCGCTCGTTCTCAGATCCCTTGTTCAAAATCTTGACTCCGGTAGTCTCGGACCAGCTGTAAAGACAGTTGTTCAATCCGACAGCCAAAGTGTGAGAGGTGGGCGAATAAGCCAGGATCGAGCAGTAGAAATCGTCTCGCAGATGGGGTGCGTCAAGTACCCTGCTCCAATATTAGTACAAGTATAGCATGGAAGACACACAGTTTGATTTGACTTACCTAAAGGGAGCCACAGCCAAGTTTCTCGGGGTGTCGACTTTGGTCGGAGCTAGAGTCTATCAGCAAATGATACTCAAAAGAATTTGAGAGTCGAAGTGAACATACGCTGAGTTTCGCCATCCTTGACCCAAACGGTTCCGTCCCAGACGGACTTGGGAGACGCAGAGCAGCGCTCGGAAGAATTCTTGGGGGTATTTGTACCCTTATCGACAATGTCAGATCCAAGCGTTTTCGAGGCAAGGTCGATGCCGAGCGCTGCGGCCAGGCGGCCCTCGTGCTTAGTCTGGTCTTGTTCCAAGTCGGTCTTGGTCTTCGAGAAATCAGAGACGAACATAGTCGCGTTCGTGCCGCTCTGTATCAGGTTTCCACGGCCGTCGTGAATGACTGCGCCATGGGGAGCGACGCCTCCAACGGTCCAGATGGAGCCTCCGCTGGGAGCGCGGTTGGCGTAGGTCTGGTAGTTCATGTGGACAGGACCCAGGACGGTTCTAGCTCTAGCCCTGGGTAGCATTGCCAAAGTGTCTGACCGGGAGATGGATCGCTGCATCGGAGATCCTGGAACGACCCGACGATGCGGGTAGCAGAAAGCATCGGGGGTGGCTCCGCTGTGACGAAGCAGTCGCTCGTCATCGGTAAGGTCTTCAGGTCGGCGAGTGCTTCGGAACTTCTCGTGAAGAGGCGTAGTGGCGTCTCTCGAGGGAAGAAAGCGGTCCGGGGTACGTAGAGAAGGGCCAGAAATGCGAACGGGTCCGACATCTGAGCCTCGTCTAGCCAACTTGGGTGTCTTGGAGGTTTCAGTCGCAGCGAGGCTCACGATGGGGTGCTGAGTAAGTCGCGGAAGAGTGAGAGACCTCTTTGAAAAGAGTGTGTCCGCGTCGGTGCCTGGGGTGCGAGTCTCGTTGTCAAGGAGTGCAACTTCAGAGTCAGTAGAACCGTTTCCGTCGAAAACATCAAGGCGATACGACTCATGGGAGTCACATGTCGAGAGCTGCGTCAGCGGAGTGGCAATTCCAGAGCCATAGCCAGAGTCGGGATAGGGCGGCGAGGCATCACCCTCGCTGAATGCCTTGCGCCGAGGCGTAGGCGGAGGCGTGACCGGCATGATGAGTTGTCGTGATAGCTGTCGTTGGCAGAATGGGGATTCGTGGGGAACGTTGCGAAAGTGAAGCGAATGTTCCTAAAGGCAAGAAAGAGTGCAGTTGAGATCCATGAACAACCCGAGTGTCTAATCGTATTGGTTGTCTTGGAGTTTGGCGACTTGTCCTAGCCTGTCAGAACTTGAAGGAGTGGCTTGAGAGGAAGGAAAAGTCGAGGGAGGAGAGGATGGGGAGAAGAACTCCTTTTATAGAGTTGACGACGAGCCAGTTGCGGCGGCAACTCTTTCGTCCGATTGTCGACAATAGTTGTACCTGAATGTGGATGCTTGGATAGACGTAAAAGATATCGACGGAAGCACAATAGGGAGAAGAGGTAGAGATGAGTGGCAGAACAAAAAGTGAGAATAAGGTGGTCAATGAACTGAATAGGAAAAGGGAAAGAGGAGGTGAAAGACTGGAGTGTGCCGAGCTTGCAATAGTAAATGCAATGGCTTGGGTTCCTCCTTGTCCTCCTTGAATTCCTTTTTGAAGTTGGAGAGGAAAGGGCAAGGGATTTCCACTGGATTCCTCATGCCCATGCCGCCTCATGCTGAGTTGGTGTCCTCTCTGAAGCATTCATGACTTCGCTTGAAGGCAATGAGTGATTCAAGACTTGATGAATGATCAATAGAGGATCCAACACTAGAGTGAGCATCAATGAGTACTACTCATTAGGTCATGGCAGGCGAATGTCCGCCCTTAGCAAGATATGCTGGTGATGTGAGAAAAACATGAAGTGAAACTCGATGCTAAGGTAACCCTCTGGAGGTATTGGTCTATTGAGAGTCGCTATTAGGAAGTGCTTATGGTCTGTAAATATATGCATTCATATTTCGTAATAGCTTTGCTTCGGTTATCTCGCCGATGCATGAGTATTAGGGGACGTCGAGATGAGGCTGATGAAGTCGACTTAGACGACGGTTGAATGTGAATTTGGTCGATGGATAACTAGTGGAGTCGAGATCTCCAGCAACCTTGCGGACAGCGGTAGGCGCTAAGCAAGTCCCCGCATTAGTGCTGCAGAGGAGCCCTCTTGAGGTAATTTAGTGGGGAGCTTCCACTGGCAGCTTCCCACTGGTCGCTGGAGATTACGCGGTAGAAGCGCCAAGGAGGCAGCATCATTAGATAAGATCCGCCCCCCTCAGATGCTGCGCACGCGGGTGTCTCGGCCGGAGCTGCTCCTCATCTTCGACCACTCTTCTCCTCGAACCGACAATCTTGGCATTGACAGCCCTCTCTGCTGTGATATCGATATGGCGAGTGTACGTGTGAAAGTTCCCCTTCGGTTCAATCCGTGACATCAATCGTGCGCGCACAAGCAAAGAACGTAGCTAATCTCGCCGATCCCGCAGCACGGCGTAGCCCGGGCCATTCGAAAGCGTACCGAGGAACAACGACTTGAGGACCTGGAGAAGATTAAAAAGTACCGCGATCTCGAGGACCAAGTGCGCGCAAACGTATGCTGATTTCCCTCGGCTTGCGAATCCTCGAATTCCTTCCGCAAGGTGGCTAACAAACACCGCGACAAACAGGTCGCACAGGGTAACCTGGGCCCAGAGCTCTTCCAGCTGACCTCGAAGCTCCTCAGGCTCAACCCGGAGTACTACACGATATGGAACGTCCGCAGGCGTTCGCTAATCTCTGGATTATTGTCAAGACGATCGGCTGGGTCCTCGCCCTCGAGGGCGTCGCCGACTTCTTCTCGGACCGCCACTACCACACCCTCTTCCGCCGCCTTATCTTCCTCTTCATCGACCGAGACCCCGCGCGGCCCGATCCCCCCGATGACTGGGCAGAGTGGTACTACAGCTGATGAAGAGGGAAGCGGTGCCAAAGATGCAAGCGCGTTAGCAGCAGATGGCCAAAGTCAAAGAAAGGCGGACCAGCAGAATGACTCAGATGTGCTCAGATCGGAGCTCAACTTCACGATACCACTGCTGTTAGAGGCGCCAAAGAGCTACTGGATCTGGAAGTACAGGTTATGGCTGCTGCAAGCAACTATCGAGCGACTGGATGTGCAGATGGCCAGGCGAGTGTGGGAGGAAGAGCTGGGACTCGCTTCCAAGATGCTGAGCAAAGACAAGCGCAACTTTCACGCCTGGGGCTACCGGCGCAAGGTCGTCGCCAAGCTAGAAAGTACGGAACTCGACGGCAAGAGCATGGTAGAGCAGGAGTTCGCTTATACGACAAAGAAGATCGAGGGTGATTTGTCCAACTTCTCGGCCTGGCACAACCGCAGCAAGCTTATCCCCCGGCTCCTGGATGAAAGGGAAGCAGGAGATGTCGCTCGCAAAGACTTCCTTGAAGCAGGTATGAATTTCCTCTTCTGCGTTTTCAGAAATGAGCTCTTTGGGCTGGATTACTGACAATCTATGCAGAGCTCAATCTTGTAAAAGAGGCACTTAATGTTGGGCCCGAGGACCAGTCGCTCTGGTTCTACCACGGCTTTCTCATGCGAGAAATAACAGACTATGTCGGCCGGCCGACCATCACACCGGCTCTCACCGAGGAGGAGAGAGAGCAATATGTAGAACGAGAGATTGACTTCATCAAAGATCTTCTCGAGGATTACGACGACATCAAGTGGCTCTACGAGGCGTTGCTCGAGTACAGCATATCTCTCTGGAATCTAACAGAGCAGATGCCCAAGCCAGACGAGGTGGACGAGTACTGGGGTTATATGCAGAAGCTGCAAGAACTAGATCCCATGCGCAAGGGGCGGTGGGACGACTTTGAAAAGGTATTCAAACAGTTGTAGGACTGCCGTATCATGAAGTGAGAAAGCATCTTCGGTGGGAGCATCTATGACTTTATAGACATATAGGTCTTGTACTTGTCTTTGTATCATTTAGCATTGCATAACACTTATATCAACGCGCTGCATCACTATTACAAGGCGATCGAGCCGTTGCACTTCCCTAACATCAAGCTCGCATCCACCCCTACTAGCCCATCAAAATACTCCAGAAGTGTCTCGACAGGTAGCATATCCATCTCGCCCAGCACTGGGCTCGATGATTGAAGTACCTGCCCGCTGAGCAGCACTCTGATATAGAAGCTCCTGTCCTTCTTCCTCCACAGCTCAAAGACCACTTCGGCACCCATGCCGGGCCAGACCATCTCATCCACCTGCAAGATAGACAATAGCCTGCTCACACTCCCGTCGTGCGCAATGTTGTGATACCAAAGCGTCTTCTTCTTTGACTGGGTACCGTCCTTCTGCACAGCCTCCCTCAGATGAGCAGCCAACTCAGCAACCCAAACGCCCCAGGCCCCGACGCTCGCCGCCAGCGACTGCTCGTCATCGCGGTACAGCCTGCTGTACTCCCACTGCCCAAACCGGTACGCCTCGTCCGCCATCTCCTGCGTCACGCACTTCCTCCCCTTTCCATCCTGAGAACACGGCAACGGCTTGTCATGGCACTGCCTCGCCGACAGGTTATCGTAGTAATGGTCCAGCGACTCGTGGAACTCCTCGTCGTCCCTCTCTACGCCCGATATGACATCGAGTTTCCTGTACAACGGCTCCGCGGCGCAAAGGTGCGCCTTCCATTCTTTGCCCCTTTTGATCTTCTTCATGACCTTCTCGGCCGCGGGGCAGACGTACCGCGGCTCGAGACTGTCCACCCGCGCGGCCTGCACGGCGAGCGGCACGGCCTCGGAGGCGCGCCACATGCCGTGCACGACCATGCCGGCGACGTGGCTCGTGATGAGGTTGTTGGTCACCCTGTACGCGACGCTGTCGCGCCAGGCGCCGTCGTCGCGAGAGGGCAGGAAGCCAAGCATGTGGCCGTACACGCCGTACAGGTCCTCGCCGTGGATCCACGCATCGTCTAGTCCTCCGGATGTAATCTGCGGGAACTGGCAGGACCCGACCCAGCCTCTTGGCGTGAAGGGATTGACGGATGAGGTAGATCCCTCCCAGAAGGTGTCCGCCGCCTCGGCGCCATTGGGCGTGGAGGCCAGTGGCCTGGCGAAGTAGAACAAGCCCTGGTCATCGCAGTCCCAGGTGTAAGGCTCGATGGGGAAGGCGTTTGATGCGTAGGGCGTACGCTTGTGGTGACGATGAATAAGCTCGACATAGCGCAGCTCGTACTCCTCGTCAGGCACGACGTACTCCTGCCGCCGGACGTGCGGCATGTTGCACCAGTTATATTTGCCGTACTCATCGTCAGGCGTGTCCGACGAGTTGTAGATGAATCCGTAGGTGCCAGTGTCGCTGACCACGTTGGTCAAGTTGTTGATGCGCGTCTGCCGCGGCGCGTGCCAGCGCAGCGTGTCCGCGGTCGCATCAGTGCCACTATAGGCTGTAGAAGCGACACCAGGCCTGAGAAACAGTGCTGCGACGACTGAAGTCGCAAAGTTGGAGAACATCTCTCTGGTCTGAGCTTGGACGATGAAGGGGATGAAGACCAGCAGGCTGGTGAGAAGCAGCGCCCGCGTCGCCCAAATCGAGCCGGCGATCGGCCGGTTGAGAAACCTTAAGACATTCATATATGCATTTCCAAGTGTTCAACAGATAAAGGTAGCCAGATTTGTCTTTTGATGGATCGACTGAGTCCTTGGTTGGTGTAAGTTCAAGGTTGACCCCAGCGAGAGAGGTGTTAATGGATGAGTTGACCCTCTGTGGGTCCGTGCCCTCACTTCAACCAGCATATCACTACCAGAGGTACCAGCATGAGAAGAAAATGCCTCGATATTGGGAAACAAGTTCAGAAAGGAGTTTTTGATCATTGCTGTAGTGGATATCTCTGATAGTAAAAAATACACGTCGGTTTCATCATCAAAGCTCATCGCCTCCTCCGATGAGGCACAGGACCCTGCATCTTTGGTGGCGGAACCGGCTTCGGCATCACACGCCTCCTCGTCCTCCAGACACCGAACCGTCCCCGTCCGCCCTCCAGGAGCTTGGAGTCGACTCTTCGGTATCGGACCTCCCATTGGATCCAGTGCTCAGTGCCCGGTAATCGAACTCCCAGCGTCGGTAGCGCCAACAAACGCTGTCCCTCAATTGCTTGCCGCCGATCAGACTCCCAGCGCCACTGCCTCTTCCTCTCGGCCTCTTGTTCCGGTGTCTCGGCAATGAGCGACTTGTAGTCGTTGGTTTCCTCGATTGTCAGGGGTTCCAGAGGCTTCTCGTGGCTTTTTAGCCAGTACTGCTTCCCCGATAACGCCCAATCGATGTCATCTTTTGTGTATAGTGCCGGCAGCGTATAGCGCACCTTTCCTGGTGCATATTTCTTGAGCTGCGCCGTGAATGCGTCTCTGGTCGTCGAGTCCAGCAAAGACTCTCGAAACTCCTTGGCGTGCGATTTGTCGAATGGTGCTACTGTTATTTCGAAAGGGAATCGATGCGACACTCGTATCCAGAACCGGCCGTCGTAGAGTTGCCAGGTACTCCATCGTGGCCACTTCCACTCCTCAGGTCTCCGGCGCCAGCGCATCCTGAACTTCAGAGAAGGGATGATACATGTTGGCAGTGGCGAGTGGGCTGGTGATACGTGCGGTTCGCGAGAGAGATACCAGTACAGACTGCCGTCGGTGTTGCTGTGAACTGGAGTAAACTGCACGCCGCAAATTGTGAACGCCTTGGGGATCTGTTGATCTGCCGGCCCTCCAGCTACATCGAGTGTCGGGAACAGCCTTGTCACCACGTACTGCAAACTAGTGGCAGGCGTGATTTGCGTTTCAGGAGTCGCAAGTGTCAATAATTTCTGGATGAGCACTGCAGCAATGACACGGTAGTGCTCTACTCGCTTGTCGTACGAGGCAGCGGAGTAGATTGACCCTTTCCGCCTTGACCGAGGTCGTAGGGCAGGCAACCTGATAAAGACGGTGCCTATGTTGGACTGAAAATTGCGAATGATTGTCCGGTCTAGGAGGCGTTCAGCTTCGGCCTCCTCCATCTTGGCCCGTTGATCACATCGTTTCGCAAGCTGGAGGATAGCTGGCTTCTGCAAAGCCACAGGAAGGGTGTGGTTCCGTGCTATGTACCTCAATGCGTTTCGCGTTGTTAACGTCGGATCCTGATTTGTATGATCTTCGAACCAAGGTATGTTGTGGTGCTCGCACGTTGCGATCAATCGATCCTTTCCAAATTTGAGAAGTGGGCGGTAAATCATGACGCCGAGGTCTTCCACATCCAACGGGACTAGAGGGGGCGCTTTCCTGGCCTTTCCTTGCACTTCGAGTAGATTGTCGTCAAGACTGAAGGGATCGACTGCGTCGGAATGCAGGCCGGATTCCAGCTCCTTCATGAATTCTGAAGGGTCGATATCATTCCGTAATGCGCGCCGCATGCTTCTCCTCTCCGCTCGCGAAGGCTGGAAATTGAAGGAGGGATGCCTCAGCCTCTGATCGTCTACAAAGCCACTTCTGTCTGCCCCATGGATTCCTTGGCATTCGGGTATGTCGTTCGCAGCACGGATGCCTCGAAGCCCCCTGCTGCCGTGGCCAGCCAGCAGTCGCATCATGACCGTTTCGTATTGGTCGTCCTCGTGGTGTGCAAACAACAGTGAGACATATCTGTTGAGGGCCGACCTCTTCCCAATTGCCCGATAACGCATACGACGAGCAATGCTCTCGAGGTTGGGCAGTGTGGTAGGGTCGACATCGCGGCCCACCTCGTTCGCCCAGTTCAGCGGGATGACCTGCGATCGAAGACCTACCCGTTCGAACAGAACTCTGGTCACTTCTCGGGCTTCTTCTGTGCTGATATCTCGCAGCCGGTGGTCTATGATGAGAGCATGGAAGCTATGCACGGGGTGGTCTGCAACTTTGAGCCAGGGGTCCTCTCGTCTGGCCCGGGCACAGAGGAAGGCCAGAGCCATTGAGTCTACGCCTCCACTGATGGCAAGAGCTGTGACAGGTATCAGCATATACTTTTGGTTGAGACATCTCAGGTCGCCCATTACTCACCGACAGGCCTGTGCATCGAGGCGCGAGCTCGAGGCATCCGTGGTGGACATGTCGCCCGAAGCGCCTCGAGAAACTCATGGCGTTCAATGGGCAGAGCGGCCCTATGCAGGACCTGCGGTATAGTGCTCATGCCATGCTATGCTTGTGAGCCCTTGATATGTACAGTTTCAAGAGGCATGTAGCCATTTCACAATACTATGGACAAAGAAAAGTTACAAGATGAGTGAGCTTGACCGCACTGAAGACATGGTCCAAGCTCTTTCCTGCTGCTGGGTGGATGTTTGTGTTGGCGGAAAGACCCTTGAAATGAGCGCTAAAAAATTCCCAGAAATGACTTCACCTCGGTCGCGATCCGAGCTCGGAGAAGACCGCATCTACGACCGCACACTTCTATACTCCTTCAACCACAACCCGCAGCCAGCTCAAGAGCTCGACAATGGGACTTCGCCAGGGCTGCAGGTGACATATCGATAGACACCCTCTCTCCCAATTGACCCAGCCTGCATTCCAGGCATCTCAAACCGTCACCCATACTCCCTCACGCGACAGATCCTCTCCGCCCAAGATGTCCTCCTCCTCCCCCTCCCCCTCAGCGAACCCCTCCTTCGCAACAGCCCTCCTAGCCGGCGGCCTCGCGGGAACCACCGTCGACATGACCCTCTTCCCCCTCGACACCCTCAAGACTCGCCTCCAGTCCTCGGCCGGCTTCTTCGCGACCGGCGGCTTCCGCGGCATCTACCGCGGCGTCGGCTCCGCCCTCGTCGGCTCCGCCCCGGGCGCCGCCTTCTTCTTCTGCACCTACGAGGCCACCAAGTCCGCCCTGTCCTCCCCCTCAGTAGCCACCTCAATACTCGGCTCCAGCAGCGGGAGCGGAGACCTCGGTCACGCCGGCCCCGGCACGCACATGCTCGCCGCCTCGCTAGGCGAGGTCGCCGCCTGCGCCGTGCGCGTGCCGACAGAGGTCGTCAAGCAGCGCGCGCAGGCCGGACAATTCCCCACCTCGGCCGCGGCCCTGGGGTCCATCCTGTCGAGCCGGCACACCCTCGGGCTGGGCGGCATGCTGCGCAACCTCTACCGCGGGTGGGGCATCACCGTCGTGCGCGAGGTGCCCTTCACCGTGATCCAGTTCCCCCTGTGGGAAGCCCTGAAGGCTTGGGGTCGGAAACGGCAGGGGTTGGACAAGAGGCTGGGCCAGGAGGTCGGCGCGGCCGAGAGCGCGCTGTACGGCAGCGTTTCGGGCGGGATCGCGGCGGGGCTGACGACGCCGCTCGACGTGCTCAAGACGCGGGTGATGCTGAGCGCCGAGAAGAGGAGCGCTGTGTCCATTGTGAGGGGCATACTGAGCGAGCACGGCGTCCGGCCGTTCTTTGCGGGCATTGGGCCGCGGGTGATGTGGATCAGCGCGGGGGGTGCGATATTCCTGGGTAGCTACCAGTGGGCTGTCAATACGCTTCAGGGGCAAAAGAGGATATGATATGAGTGACGAGAGAAGGGGAAAGAAGCAAGCCGAGCTCTGATGGCGGAATCACGGCAAGAGAATATGAACACATACACTTCACGACACTACTAGGCGGTAATTATGCGAGACTGGTATGTCATGTACGATACATTTCACCATGTATATTAAACCCAGGCTCGAGGAGCTCCAGGCCAAACTTTTTGGTATGTACACTAGATATAGAAACCTTCAACGGTATAGACAGGCGGGCGGAGAGATGCATATTAGAGTCAGGAACACCCTCGGATCAAACAGCCACGGGCGCCGCAGGCTGGGCGGGCGGTGCTGCCGCCGCCGCCTCGGCTTCGGCCTCAGCTTCTTGCTCGGGCTCCTCGGGGACCGCAGGCTCAATAGGCGGAGGAGGGTTGGGGATCTCCTTTCGACCGTTGGCCTTGTAATACAATACAATATCATTACCTCCCTTCCACACGTGCGCGCGGAGCGTCGCCAGGCTCATTGTGATCGGTAGCAACTGTGAAGATGTCAGCATAGTACTCAGGATATCAATCCTACATCAGAGTCAAACTCACCTGTTCGTTGCAGTACAGTTCCAAATACTCTTCCGGCCTGAGAGCATCGGGGTCGGCGGGCTTTTCAGGATCCGCAGGAGGCTCGATCCTCTCGGCGATATAAGACAGGATCTTCTTCACCCTCAGCATGCGGTTGGCATTGAGGCGGTTGTTGCCGTCCGTGACAGACAGGCTGGGCAGCGTGTCTTGCCAGGGGTGCAGGATGAACGACACCTTGACCGGCTCCTTGGGCGGCGTGGTGTTGTGCAGCAGCACCTCGCCAAGCCACATGGGGGCCTTCTGCTCAATGACATCCGCGTCCAGACCGACCGTCTCGACGGTGCCCCGATACAGTTCAGCACTGCCACCCGAGGTTTCCTCCTGGATGATGACCTTCGTGGCAGACGGTAGCTTGAGAACCGGTGTCTCGTTCGAAAGGCTGGGAACAACGCGAGTCTCGACATGCTTCTCCGGGGCCTCGATAACCTGCTTGTCATACTCGTTATGGATCTTCTGGATGGTGCCCAGGAAAGAGTCGTCGACCTCCTTCTCGTGGTTGGACGACGACTCGGAGCGCTCCTCGGTCTTCTCGTCCACGACAGCAGGCTTCTCCTGCGCCGTCGACGAAGCTGACCGGCCGAGCTTCTTGGTGCCGAACGACATGCCCATGCGGAACTTCTTGCCGAATGGGGTGCTCTGTGATTTGCCGTTGTCCTTTTCTTTCTCTTTCTCCTTTTCCTTTTCCTTCTCCTTGCCGTTTTCCATCGACGTCTTGCCCTCCTTATCGGTCGAGGCAGTCGTCTCGGCGGCCGGTGTGACGGCAGGCTTGGCCTGCTCAGCAGAAGAGATGGCGTTGGAGGAGAAGTAGTCATCCTTCTCAGTGGAAGGCCTACTGAGATGCGATTGCTTCCTCTCCAGCGGAGTGCCGGGCGTGACGGGTCCTGCAGCCTGGGTGCCCGGTGTTACAACACCAATGCCCATGCCAGGCGTGGTCGGAGCATAAGAGGTACCGTTGGCTCGCGGCGTGGCTACTGAACTCTCCCCTTGTTCCCACCCATCTATGTTGACTGGCGGTATCGCTATCGCCGCCGGGGGGTTCGCAGCCGCAGCTGCTATCCTCGACTCGACGCCCTCGTTGAGCTCGGCTCTATGCGCTTCATCACGCTTGATCTCCTCGTCTATCAGTTTCGCGAAGAGGTATCGCAGAATCCATTTTCCAAGGTTTACTATAGCATCGTTAGCACTTTGTTATAGAGGGATGATTCACAGATAGCAGGCGACTTACTTCTCTGGTCTTCTCTAAACTCTACAGGTTCTTCCAAAACAAGCTCGTCGGCGTACATTTCGGCGTCAAAGCAATTGTAAGGCTCAAGCACAACAGTCAAGCTACCAGAGCTTGTGTCTACAGAGCACCAGGGCGCAACGGCTTCCAGAGTGTTGACTTCGGGCTCGACATCCTCAAGATGCTTCTTGCCAAAGTTCCGGATAGGTTTACACTACACAATGTTCGTCAATCGGCCCAAAAGTAAGGGACGTGGGAAGTCTTACCTGGATCAAATCCCATAGCAGGACCTCACCAGCAGTATCTAGAGTCAAGACACGCCGCCTGTCATTCAAAAGCCTGTGCTTGACGAGACCGAATTGGCCTTCAATCGTCTCCTCGGGCAGATGATGAATAGGGACGATCTCATTTGGAGAGTTGTCCTGCAAGATCTCAGAGCCTTTCCGGCTGAGGCCAGAGCCGGCAACAACGCTCGCCTCCGAGCTCAGCAGCGGCGCCGGGAAGCGGGCTGTGTTGGAAATGCGCAGGACAGCCTTAGCGGGGATCTCCTTCTTTGCGGGCGCACCATTGGCGGCCGGCGGCGATGCTTCCCTGGGCCGGGACGCGCTGACCTGCGTCGAGATGGACGCACGATGCTGTCGGAGGGCCTCGGGAAGCGCAATGTTGGCGCCCGTGTCGACGTCTTCCCACCGGTTGATCGACGAGCTCGAGGTAGTCGTCCAGATGTGACCGCCGCAGGCGACCACCTTGCTGACACTCTCCTGCTCCTGCGCAACCGCCAGCGACAGACCGTCGTCCATCTCGTCGAGTGTGCCCCGCACATCCGTCTTGACGACCAACCCAGAACGGTCGCCACTGTAAAAGACGCCCAGGTCCGGCTGGTCAGAGAAGAGAGTCCAGACGCTGTCGTTGTGCATGGTCAGGGTGTGCATGCAGCGACCGGCCGTGACGCTCCAGACCTTGACGGTCTGGTCGGAGCTGGCGGTCAGGATCATGTCGCCGGGCTCGTTGACCAAGATGGCCCGGACGTTATCCGTATGGCCGACAAACTTGGTGATGTTCTTGCCCGTCCGAGGGTCCCAGAGCCGCACGACGGACTCGGGCCCGCCGCTCGCCAGCATGTTCTGCGTCGCAGCCAAGGCATACACGGATCCCTTCTCCGTGATCTCCTCGCCGCTGACGTCAATGTGTAGCTTCTCGCCCTTCCCATTGAGGTCCCACAGGTAGATCTTGCGGTCGAGACCGCCCGAGGCGACCCAGTCGGACTGCTGGTTCGGGGCGACGACGGACTTGACATAGTCGGCGTGCTGTCCGATCGTGGTGGGCTCGGCCCTGTCGTTGCCGTGCGGGCGCCAGACCTTGACGGTCAGGTCGGACGAGGCAGAGATGAGGGCGGTGTGGTTCTGGGCGAGGGCTAGGTCGTTGATCCAGTGGGTGTGCGCCTGGGTCTGGGTCCGAAAGGTGGTAGTAGATTTTGGCTTCGCAGCCGCGCCGTTGGTCGTGGCATTGGCGGGAGGCGCCTGAGCTTCGGGGTTCTTGAGGTCGAGGTTCAGGTCCCAGGCGCATACGACGCCATCGCGGCCTCCGGAATAGCTGTCGCACAAACGGCTGTTAGTCCTTTCGCATTCCCGCACTTTGTGCGAGCCAGGCGGTCGGAGGCGAGGCCCGTCGGGAAGAGAGGTTGCGCAGCTTACAGGATGGCATTATCGCGGTCGATGGCAAGACCATTGACGCCGAGTCTGTGTCCGCCCGATTGGTTTCCGACGAGCGGCAGCACTGCACATACGTAGGCACGACATTAGCAAGCTGCAAGGCAAGGACAGATCAGGTTAACACTGCAGGTGGCGCCTTGGTCTGCAATCGCCTGGTCCCGCAGGACAACCCAGAAATTCCATTCAGGGTTGGCACATGCGCAAAGGCGATTGCTGCTGAGGCTGGCTGCTGCTTTGTGTGCGGGGTTTCCGGGGGGAGAGCCAAGCACGGCGTAGGAGTGGTACGAACCGTAGCTTATTCTTTGACGCGCCTTCTTGGCCATAGCTGGCGAGAGCTAAGCAAGTCGGTCATGCGCAAAGGGGTGGTGGTGCGCAATGCCTGCTCTGTCGGTTCAACTATGTGGCTTCGTTTGCTCTGCAGGCTTGGGTGTCTGGGGAAGAGGGAAGAGTAGAGAGGTGCGGCTGGCAGAGACAATGGGTGGTTTGCCAAGCGGAAAGGGACGAAACTCAAAAGGTTACTTTAGCTCGGGACAATAAGTAGTAGAATCGAGTAGACTGGAGCAGGACGGCCATAATAATGGTTCGAGGAAGCGAAACAAGTAGCAAGGCAAAGTAGAGGCCGCCTCTCTCGAGTTAAAAGACGGGGAGACGGGGATGCGCTCTAACTAAATCCATCCATCCATCCAATCCGCCTCGAATCCAGGCCAAGGGGACAGGGACTTCGGGGGAACAAGAACAAGCTCCAACAGCACGGATCCAAACCCCACAAAGCATGGACCACAACCGTCCGGACAGAGATCATAAGAGCACGCGGGCAAATCATATTACTGCTTTTATTTACAAGCATTGTATCTAATTGAAGTGCTTTGTAGAGACTTCTCTCAATCTACGCCATGGGTTTCCTGAACAGAGAACTGGATTGAGTTGGTTGACAAAGCCAGACAATCTGCTCTCAAGTCCGCTATCTCCATGTCGAGCAGAAGCTGCCCCCCAAATCCCAGCCGACACACTCCGGCAAGTCTCCAGTGTAAGCTCCCTCCCAAGCTCCATTGTTAGCGAGGGGGAAACTGCTGTTGGCCCTGCCAAGTTTCCCAGACCAAGACCCAGACCACAACGCACGCAGAGAAAGCGAAGAGGGCAGAGAGGGGGAACAAGCGAGACAGACCCAAGGGGGCAGCTAGGTTCCAACAGATTCCCTAGGACCTAATCTAGTCGCAAAGCCGACTTGCTTGGCCCGGCGGTCGGTCTAACCTATGATGTCTTCCCCAGCGAAGTCCCCATTCCCAAGACAGTCTGGCTACGGATAAGCGGCCAGACACCCAGGCGTGAGCTAGACCTGCTAGACAAGGCCCTAGTGGACAGCCACGAACAGCCCACCGAACCAGGCGAGACAGGGGTTAACTATTAGTTAGGCCAAAAAAGCACATGGCAAGAGGGCATGACGAGTGTCCAGCCATAAAGTCAGCTAGCTTTCCCCGCCTTTTGCTCCTGCGAGCGAAATAGAACCCTGCATGTTGTGTCTGTTGGTCGGAGCACTAGGATGGGAACGCACAAGATCAGCGCGCAAGCGAAACACCATCCTCCGCCCTTTCATCATCGCCTTCGTCCATGAAAAAAGTGAAGTATTCAGAGAATTACTAGATTGCTGTCGAAGGGATTGGATGTATTGCTACCCAGTTATATCATCATCATCAAACAAATCCCCAATTGCAGTATGTGTTCAAATGTCCCAATCCACAACTGTCAAAACTCCCCACGAACTCCTCCCAAGTGAATGTGTGACATACCCCTTATCCCCAAACCACATGTAAAAGACCCAGATCTCACAAGTAATCCATCCTCAAACATCACTCCTTCCCAACAACAACAGTGACATCCCCACTCGTGCTCTTGACCTCGACCGCAGACCCTTCGCCCTCGGCCACGTCCCCCTTGCGAGCCACGACCTTCTTGTACACGCCCGGCCAGTCCTTGCCCTCGCGCACGACTTTGACCCCTTCGCCGCGCACCCGGATGCTCCCGCTCATCGACTGGCCCGTGAACCAGCCCTCCCACGACGCAGGGTACCGCAGCATCAGGTTCGCCGACGTGCTCGCGTGCCGCGCCTGCAGGACGCGCAGCGCCCCCGCCGCCCCGGCGTTCGCTGCTGCAACGGCTCGGCGGCTCGGTGCCTGCTCCTGCTCCCGTTTCTCCGGTACGAGGACGTCGTACGGATCGCGGTCGCCGATGGGCGTGAACTGGTCGGCTGGCGACGGCTGCGCCGGCGGCAGCGGTATCGGCATCAGGGGCACCGGCACAAAGACCGCGTTGCCATCAACGTCGTCGGACCAGAGCGGCTCGAGCACGCGTATCGCCGTGTTGCCGCTCGTCGTTGAGGTCTCGAGCTCAGCTTGCTTGTAGCTCGGCTGCTGCTGCGCCAGCGCCGCCGGCAGCACCGGCAACAAGTCCACGCTCAGTTTGCCAGAGGTCGAGTGAAACGTCGCGCCCGAGCTAAACGCGAGAGCACCAGACATGTCGCCGGAAGTCGACTGCACCTCGACTACATAGTCGCGCGGCGGCACGACGTCCTCGGCGTCGCCGACGGTGACGATGCGGCCCTCTTCCTCCTGCCGCCGGCGCTGGGCAAACGTCTGCGTGGCGCGGTCAATCGGCTCCCAGAACTCGGCGTTGCCCGAGATGGTCTTGATCCGGAGCTTGGCCGGCAAGGGCCTCTCCTTGAGCACCTTCTTGGGCTCGATGCCGGCCTTGATGTTGCCCGACATGCTCTCGAGCACGAGGTAGTCGTACAGCGGCCAGGAGCCGTAGATCCGGGCCGACGTCGTCTTGACCTCGATGAAGCGCGAGTTGAACACAAAAGACTCGGGCGCGCCGTCGTGCACCAGCTGCTTCTCGCTCTCGATGCCTGATATGGCGGCCGCGACGGGCCCGACGGTGGTGCTGAGGCGGGTGTAGTCTCCGATCTGGAGGGACAAGTTGTCCAGAAGCTTGATGCCCAGGTGAACGACGCTCACCTCGAGCCTGTCCAAGGTCCCGTCTTGAGGCGCCCATACGGTCACCCGGATGTTAAGGCACGGCCACTCGGGATTCTGATCGTTCCAGGGGATGGCACGCGGAGTGGTTATGACAAGTGTCTGCTCATCCTCCAGGTAGTTTACGACGACCTCGATGTCCTCGCTACTGGACACCATATCGAGTGTGATGGACGGGTCGCTGGACTCGGTGGTCCTCCGGACTACTACATCACCGCTGATTCTGATGTAGCGCGTGCGAGATCCATGGTCGTCCTTCTCGTCGATCTTTTGCTCAATTTTCAGGGACTTGGCCCATGAATACTCGACGCTGAACTGCCTGGCCGGATACTCGTACTTGGCCGCCGTGCAGCTCTTGCCGAGGTCTAGTCCACCGTCAAAAGGCGGATAGTTCTCAGTGGGAGGATCTGGGCTTGTCACTGGGTCGTTGCTGGGCGGTCTGGTGACCCTGTCATTAGGAGTGCCTGGCATGGTAGGTGATTTCTGGTTGGGACCATTAGCTTCCGAGCTGTATCTAAATTTGTGAAGTGCAAAGTATGAAAAGATTTTGGGGGCGCCGACTGTGAATAGAGTGTTATATGGTTCACCCCAAGGACACTTACTTCATGTTTAACCCCCTGAATCATACTAACCAAGAACCCAACAGTCATGAGCAGCAACAGCAACGACAGCCCAACCATACGACAATTCCTCCCATTGACAAAAGGCACACGTCTCCGCACCCTCTCCCTCCACGCCGTCTCTACATCATCATCACCACCACTACCACCACCACCATACTCGTCACCGGGGTTGCCACCCATGCTCTCCGGCTGGGCAGCCAG
This sequence comes from [Phialemoniopsis] sp. UDSM-2020, assembly GCA_018873225.1. Lineage (NCBI taxonomy): Eukaryota > Fungi > Ascomycota > Sordariomycetes > Thyridiales > Thyridiaceae > Thyridium > [Phialemoniopsis] sp. UDSM-2020. The sequence goes on from JAEILZ010000004.1 coordinate 2,372,557, forward strand.
GAGGCCGCGTGTCTCGTCCCTGCCCATAGCCGACCTCGAGAAGGTACTGTAGGTATGCGTGCTGCTGTGCGCCGTCGGCGACGTGGGCGAGTCGCTGCTGTTGGTCGTGGCGCTCGGCGTGTAAGCCGGTGGGGCCTCGGAGGGCAGCAGAGACGAACGCTCAGAGTAGGCGCGGGAGCTTCCTGCGCCGCTATTGTACTGGTAGAACCGTCCGCTGCTTGAAGTGGACGGGGTGTATTGCGAGCTAGGGCCCGTCTCCCTCGAGCTCGGGGTGTAGCGGCTCTGAAAGGGGGGATTATATGTAGTAGTAGAGTCGTACGCCAAGGCGAGGTTGTCTCTGACGGGAGGCCGTTGCTGTCCCGCCTGATAGCTGGTAGTAGATCGTAGGGCCGGGGTCTCGCCTGGGCCAGAGTTATTTAAAGAAGCTGCATTGGCAGATCTCTCCTCCTCTGCCTCCCTCGCCTTGTCCGCGGCCGTGGACGAGCTGCCCTGCTGCTGCGCTAGTGATGGGTCTTGTACCCAGACGTTTGGTACATGGGGCGTGTAGGCAGCACGCCCTGCTGCTGAAGCGGACGACGATACATGCTGGCCAGGTCGGTACAGCTCGCTATCCCATGTACCAGACGTCGCCGTCTCAGACGACGCGCGGAAGTACCCATCGGTGGGAGACAGGTGCGTTGTATCCTCGTCATTGGCCTCGTCGTCGTAGATGCCAGCGTTGGAGTTCTCCACCGGCTCGACGTCCGAGTCGTCCTCCGGGTAGGAGTACATGTTGTCGCTGTACGGCATGGCGGGCAGGCAAGCTTCTTGTTTGAAGATGGTCTTGGCGGGGCTGCCGATGAAACTATCACCAGATCCGCATATCAGTCTTGCGTGAAAGACGTATGTTTCAGCACCGTCTCTTCCTTGACAGGGTAGTAAATTGCGTGCCCCCTAACAATTGTACACCGAGACACGCAAGGATCTAGGAATAGTTTAATTGATGATGATGAAGCTGTCTACGAAAAGAGACAGACGAGAGAGAAAACCACGACTGCAGATTACAACCCTGGAAAAGAAAAAGACAGGGCAGTCCAGAAAAAGTGTCGCCGCACAGCCAAGCCGTTGAGCCGGGCTCGCTCGCACAAGAGTCACGGAACCGGCATAGATTGCGGGGTCAAGCTCGCAGGCAAACCCGCGTCAGCACCGATAACACAATGGCGAAATTGATTCAGCCGGGAGGGCGCCCTGATGGCGAGCTTGTCAACCATCGGGTGAGGTTGAGGGCTTATTGGCCGGGCTGCCGATCTCAGGACATGCGGCACAGTACGACTTAGACCAGTTTAGGAAGCTGTTTGACTGACAAGCCTTTGCTGCATGGAGCGGGGTGGCAGCTTCTAGCAGGAAACAGATTAGCCCTACATAGCACCTGCAGCAAAGATTACGAGTCCATGGCGACGCCTTGCATGTGTGACATCCCGAACGCGTGCGTAGCTGACGATTACACGGCACCCTTTACCATCACACCTGGGACGTCATAGGCCCCGGCCGGACTTCGAGGCCGGCGCCGAGATTGGTGTTGAATGGATTCCATTATGCTGCCGTAACGACAAGCAAACTCAAGAACGCAGATCTTCAGCTAGAGCTACAAAGCCAACTGCTCCGAGAAGCCTGATGCTTCTCTTGGTATCACCTCATCGGATATCCTCTTTCCTTGAACGCCGTATAAAAGTGAGTATGTGCCCTCTTCTCCTCGACCGGCCCACATCGGGTGTCGAGATGTCTTCCTCTTTAAATAACGCCGGTAGATGCTTTCATCATGATGCCGCTTTGCTCGCTCTAAACCCTGAGCCACAGAAAAGGCCCCAAATGCCATATTCACAACCACCACACATTGGCGCCTGCTCTATTTAGTGCAGGCCCAATACCCTCTTCGAGTTCTCGTAGACAATCCAGGTGATGCTCAGCGCTGGAGCCACCTTCAGAATGTTGGGCGTGAGGCCCTTGTACAATCCGCGGACTCCTTCGTTGCGTATAGTCTGGTGCGCAACGTCCCATATACCGGTATATGTCGGCGGGTGCATGACGGTGCCTTGTGTCTGGAGGCGTGTCCGGAGTACGTTCAGCGGATAGACCACGGTGGCGCCAAAGGCACCAGAAGTTGCGCCGATGATGCCAGTGGCAAAGTTGCCCGGCGCGGCATCCTCTTCATGGATGCCGTAGTGTCGAGCCTTGTAAGTCGTAAAAGTCTTCTTGAGCAGCTCAAAAGTGCCCATATCGATAGCGCTGTATGGGAACATGCCGATGAGACCCATGGTGACACCGCGATAGCAGGCTGCTATGCCGCCATTCGCGTACATCCTCTTGGCTGTCTGTAACAACAGAGCATTGCCCTTGAGACCTCCTTCTACAGTTTCGCATTGTAGGCGGAACTTGAGAGTGTCCAGTGGGTACACACAGAACTGAGCGGTCATACCGGCCAGACCTCCGGCGACAAACTTGGATGTCGAATGTATCTGAGTTGCGTCTCCATGGCCTTCAAAAGTCGCCAGAGTACGCTTGGCTGCTTCGTACGAACCGAACTACTCAATGTTAGCCCTCTCTCGTCTCTTCTTCTCCTTGCGCACTAAACATAACGACGGGGTGGATGCAAGTCTCACTTTGATTGCAGTTTCAGGCATGATCTTGACCACATTCAGACCATTGCCTAACATGTTTGTCAGTCCAAAATACACATCGCTACGTCATTAGTGGGTGACACATACCAGCAAAGAAGGTGCGGAGTCCACCAGACCTGTACAGGCTTGCTATCGCCTCGCCAATGGGGTTCGCAGCCCTCCTAAGCGCCGCGATAGGTTTGCCCGACTTGGCCGCGTTCACCGTTGCTTCAGCACTAGTCTTTGTGTTGACAAGGAGGTATACTTTCAATCGGTCGAGGGGGGCGGTTGCGGTACGCGAGACACCACCGGCAACAGCTCCGGCGAGGAAATAACCTGGTTCAGGCAGGTACTGTGTCAGTTTTATTTTTCTCGTCTCGCGTGCCTTGTGGGAGAGGACGGAATGAGAAGATGGAGACTGGGCGTCCAAGGTCTGGTCCTCGCCGAGGTGGGCGCGGAGGCCCGAAATGGCGTTCTCGGTAGCCTCAACAACAGCTGCGCTGCCAGCTTGGCCGGTGGTGCTATACGCAAATGCCCCAGGTGCCATGTTCGAGGCAGCACCTGCTGACTGTGAATGTGAAAAAGCCTCCCCAGGCGCTTGATCAAATGAAGCGTAAGATTCAGTGGGGGGTGGTGATGCTGATGATGGTAGTGATCTCGAAGATCTCCGAGAGGAGGTCTGGCGAGATGGATCCGGGGATGGAGTGGACGGTTGGGCAATCTTCAATAGAGAACCAAAAAGAGTCTGAAGAAGAAAGCCTGTCGTACCTAAACCCTCAAGTGTTTCCTCACTGACCATAGAGTCGCCCTCTGGGCCGAGGGTGACGATGGACGAGTAGAAGGATAGTGCTGCCTCCAGCGGCGAGTCACTATCGTGGACGGCGGGTGTGAATAACAGGAAATCACTTTCACGTTACATTGTTAGCCACTCACTTCTTCTTTTTATAACGAAAATTACACAGACTGAAAAACAAGCTCATTATGCCCATTGAACACCAAGGAAAGGACATGGTAAAGGTAAAACTTAAAAGCATTCAATGGCAGGCAGATGAAGACACAAAGACTTACCGCCATTCATCAAAGCTGATGAAGCCATCACGGTTCATGTCGATCTCGTCAAAGAAGCCGCTCAGTCGGCGTGTGGGGACTGTCATGCCGGCTTGCTTGAAGGCCTTGTACAGCTCGTTCTTGTCTAGTCTTCCGTCTTGATCTGTGTCGATGGAGCGGAAGAGCAGGAGTAGCTGCTTCTCAGCAGTCTCAACAAAGACCCTGAATTCTATTCCAGGTGCAGAATATTAGCTTCTAGGCGCAACCATCAGTCCCGGAACCATGGCTCTACTCGCCCTCATATTGGATCTTTCCATCGCCGTTGGTGTCGACTGCCTTGATGATGTCCTTGAGCAGGTCGTCTGCATTTTTCATGGCTAAGTATTTCTTCGTGTCAGCGGTTGCTCTCACTACACCTGGTCGCAGGTGCATATGTGGTGGGCAATAGAGCTAACGGTGATCAATCTTCTTCAGTCCCGTCTGCAGACCCTTCAAATCAAGCTCTCCGGTAGCTTTAGGATCGAGTTTCCTCCACAGCTCCTCGACCCTCTTGTCTCTCTGGTTTTGTGACTCCTCCATTCCCAGTTCGAGCTCCTTGACCACTTCCGTGATCCCCATGGTCACCTATCATCGCAAGGGGAACGCGCGAAATAGAGTCAAGGAGTCCCGCGTCTTGACTGGTCGATTGATAGCTGATTGCTATGAATGCGGCATCGTTGGGGGCAGTGGTAATGTTCTGCAACCCTATCGAGGCAGTCGGAGCGCAGTTGCACGCGGGGTGAGAAAATCTGATCTGGTCAAGTTGCCGAGGCGGATGTGAGGAGGAGCTCAAGGAAAAGGTGGACAGGATTCCCGGGTGCTGCTTGTGCTATGATGATATGGCTCCAAAAAAATGGCGCCCCACCCTGAACTTGGCCAAGCTTGGTCTTTGCATCCCTTTGTGTCAATCAAATCCATTCTAAAGCCTTGAAATGCCGTCCACCCTTATTTCCCCGGCCCATCAATCAGCGCTGGCCGATTAGGCACGTTACCCACTGCACTAATTGATCACACACACACACACAGCTGCTCAAGTGCAACATTGCAGCGGGTTGAGGCTGGGTTGGCTGAGACCTTTTAGGCGAGGCGAGGCTAACCTTAACGCCTAACAGTCAGCAACTGCACTGCAACTGTCACTGGGTGTGCTTCTGTGCCCACGCGACACCATCAGATGAACTCGCTCAGTTGTACATAAAGTTCCAAGAGACAACCACGTCGGGGAGTGACCACCAATTCTTTTTCTTTGACTGTCATGCTCAGACGTACCACACTCTCTCGGGGCCGGCTATCATCATGGCCGCCAATTACTGGGACTCGACGCAGCGGCGCCACTGGCAGTTCACAAAGGCCCAGCTGGCCTCGATGCGCCAGAAGCTCGAGGACGAGGACCAGAGCCTCGTGCAGATGTTTCCCCTGCCCCAGCTGAGACATCTCAACATCTGGTTCAACCAACGTGAGTCTTGTTTGTCGCATCCTGTGCTTGTCTTTGTTCCGCACATCTCTGGCTGACATCTCCCGTCTCCCCCAGAGATCAACCGCCTTGCGAAGCGCCTCGGTGTCCGGCAGCAGCCCACGGCCACGGCGCAGGTCTACATGAAGCGCTTCTACACCAAAGTCGAGATACGACGGACGAACCCGTACCTCCTCATGGCCACGGCATTGTATCTGGCCTGTAAGATGGAGGAGACCCCGCAGCACATCCGGCTCGTGATAGGAGAAGCCCGGTCGCTGTGGCCAGAGTTCCACTGCCTCGACACCTCCAAGCTCGGCGAGTGCGAGTTCTTCCTCATCTCCGAGATGAGCTCCCACCTCATCATCCACTCGCCCTACCGCACCCTCAGCGCCCTGCAGGGCGACCTGTCCCTGTCCCAAGAGGAGATCTCGCTGGCGTGGTCCGTCATCAACGACCACTACATGACCGACCTGCCCCTCCTGTACCCGCCGCACACCGTCGCCCTCACGGCCATACTTTTGGCCCTCGTCCTCCGGCCGGGCGTTCCCGGCGGCGGGCAAGGAGGCGGGGGTGGCAGCAACAGCCAAGGCAACTCCAGCATGGGCCTCTCCGCCGCCAGCGCAGCGCTCGCGCAGGCCCAGGCCAGGGCCGCCATTCAGGGCCTTGGCAGCGGCGGAGGCTCGGGCACCACGACACCCACTGGCTCGCAGCCCCTGAGCTCGCCGACGGGCGACAGCAGCGCCAAGGACAGCCGCAGCAAGGTGCAGAGGTTCGCCATCTGGCTAGCGGAAAGCAACGTCGACATCGAGGCCATGGTGGACTGCACGCAGGAGCTCATTGCCTTTTACGAGTGCCACGAGCAGTACAACGACAAGAATACCAGGGAGCAGGTCAACCGATTCATCAAGGCGAGAGGACTGGACAAGTGAACAACAAACCCGTTTGAAAGGACATTGAATTTGGTACCCAGGACTTACACATCATCACAGGAGCGGTAAAGCTATATTATTCTGACAGTGTTTTGCGGACCAATCTACAACTTGCCGCCGACAGAGGGCATACCCTTGTTGAAAAAGACGCCCCTACCGAGCATGCGGATATCTACTACACTACATAATACTCTCTTGCGCAGAAGAAGCGGCATGTTGAAGCCATCCTTCCGTTCTCCTTGTCACAACAGACAAGGGATCTTCCGACAGAGAGGAAATCTCCTGTTTATGCCTTGATGGCCGGTGCCGCAACCCGAGCCTTGTCCATGGCGGACTGCCATGCCGCGCCACCAGGCATGGCCGTATCCTTGCTGTTGAGTCCCCACGCCGTCGGGCTATCGTCGTGCACCGTCGTCCTCCGCAGGTCGCGCTTGTACTTGCCCTCAAAGTCGCCCGGGCCCGCACGGTGCAGCACGCACCGGTTGTCCCAGATGACCATGTCGCCGGGGTTGTTCCACGACACGCTGCACCGGTTCTCCTCGCGCGTGACGTGCTCGTTGAGCCGCTTGATCACGGCGTCGCTCTTCTCCCGGGGCAGCCCTTCGATGTGGTGCAGGTGCGCGCCGACGTACAGGTTCATGCGGCCCGAGGGCTCGTGGCGCTGGCAGAGGTAGTGCAGGCTCATGGGCGCCGTGTCCGGGTCGACATCCTTGAAGAACTCCGGGCTGCCGGCCTTGCGCGAGTTGGCCATGTTGTGCGCGCCGACGTAGTTGTTCTCGAGCAGCTCCTTCTTGAGGTCCTCGGGCAGCGTGTCGAAGGCAGTCCTCGAGTCGGCAAAGTCGGTGTTGCCGCCGGCCGAGGGCGGCGGGATCTCGACGGCGCGCAGGAGCGAGTAGGAGGCGCGGCGCGGGTTGAAGGACGAGTCGACGTGGAAGAGGGCGTTGCCCTTGTTCTGGTGCGCGCGGGGCGAGTCCGGGTCGATGATGTTGTTGTCCTGGTCGAGGTTGCCCGCGTCGAAGAGCTCGACGTGGTCGTAGCGCAGCTTGCGGCCGGCGGCGAGGTAGCGCGTGATGGTGTCGAGGTCGCCGAGGCGGTACGAGAACTTGACGTGGGCGTCGTCGGTGAGGCCCGTCTTGCGGAACATGCACACGCCGTACTACGAAAACAGATGTTACTCTAAATGAAGAAGATTTAAGCAAAAGCCTGCTTGTGCTTACCTTGGCCATGGCCGCCTTGATCTCCTCGAGCCCTTCCTCGGTCAGGTTGGCCCAGTTGACTCCCTCGATCTCGGCACCAAAGGTCGGGTGCAGCTCCTTGACCTTGAGCGTCTTGAACTCGGCCATCTTGTTGTGAGGTTACAGTACTACCGTGCTCTAAATAGAAAAGTACAATGAGAATTGATAACAAGACGTTCTTGTCGATGTCTCAAGGATTCGATCTTTCTCTGAGACGTTGCAGTGTACAGGATATGTATTGATACAATAAGACTGGGCAAGATGTTTCTCGAGATGGGGTGTGTTACGATCTGGATGATGGCCACCTTATATAACGAGTCTAGATATGCAGGATGGATCCCTGCGGAGTGTGACAAGGAGAGTTATTCCCTGAGAATATGCACTCCGCATCGCTCTCGGCGATTCTATCAAAGTCCAGGTGTGTCTCGTTCCCCGTAATTGCCGATATGATGCGGCGGCGCGGGGTGGGTTTTTGCGGGGGGGACAGACCTGGTGGCCGACGAAGGCCAAGATCATCGAGGTCCTCATTGGATGTCTCGAGTCTTGTCTGGCCTTCGGCTCAATCATCCGCACCCACAACAACTCCCCGGACGAAGGTACAGTAGTTCGATGTTAGTAGCAATCGTGTCGCCATGCTGGAGGGTTTAATGCTAACTGATACCGCTCAAGAAGACTTGCTTGCTTGTTGAAGTTGCTTGCTATTCAATATGCTGTTCAGGCTCTAAGATTCTGCCCGCCAGCCGACCACCATGGCCGAGCTTCTGTGTCAGTCGGTCCTCAGTTGTGGTCCCGTCCCAGGACTGGTCTCACTCGGACTCTCCCTGTATCCATACTCCTGGTGAGATCGTAGTGGACTCATGCATTACGTCCGGAGAGGGTTACGGCGGGCACGCCGTTGGTGTCAGGTGGCCCCGTCCAGTCCCCAGATCAAGCGCCGAAACCCCCGGATCATAGTTCTGCCCGTGTTAGTGTTGGGAATTCTCCCCGACATTCCCCATGGATGGTGATAATTCAGCCCACCGACTGCCTCCATATGGTTGGTTCGACGCACGTTTTAGCTTTGACGTAATCCAGCTTGCATAGCCATCAGTTTTGAGAGTGTCTTTAGTGTGCTGACGTCCCGCAGCGAGACACTTGTAAGGAATCAAAAAGTAATTCCCGGTAACTCGGCCATGCTCCTTCTTCACAACTCCCTTCCAAGCCAATCCTTGCCATATTGATTTAGCTTCTTTTGAGACATATGGTCATATCAGCAGTCAGTATTGGCCGCTACTTGCCTACATTATTGTGATCTTTGAAACAGGAACCGTGATGTAGACGCCGATGTTGGTTGCCCTCAAGAGTTTCCACAACCAGATGCTTGCTGAACGTGAACAGATGTGGCTCGTCGGGGATGGATAAGATGCGAGCCCATACATTGTCAGAGGGAATTAGAAAGCTCCTCGGGCTTAGATTCCAAGGCTTTGACCCGATGCCCCGGAGCCACTCGAGTCTGCGTTTCGTACGGTAAATCGTTCTGATTTAGATAACTTCTTGCTCCTGTATATTTTTGTGTAAAGCGAGCCGTAATTGCAACCAGACCAGAAGACATGAGACAAGCTCCTAGACTCACGTATATTTAGCATCATGAGTGAGTTGGCTTCCTTTGTATAATTGTAGGCCAAGACATGGTGACACGAGAGGCAACATCCTTTCGACCTGACCTACCAGTCTATTACATCGGAGCTATGGTCTCTTGTATATCTGGATGGCCTTATTGGCTGTCCTAAGTCCTGCACTTGGGGCATACTCAACCATCTCCTCCATATGCCCGAGTTGTCAACACCTTTATCATGAAATGTTAGCTGTCGACTTACACTTGTCGTTCATTTTACTTTCGACGTCAGAGATGACTTCTCATTCTACTTGCGCTCGTAAACTGAGCGACGGAGCACCGAGAGAAGGACCCAAGAAGCTGTACAGGAAGAAAAAACATGATACAATACTTTTTATTCCATGTATGAAATACTGGGTGGCACAACGGGCACCTTGCGTACACACAAACAACATGATCATCAGGCTTCAAATACAGCAGAGTCAAGGAGGACAGGTAGTTTGATGTAAAGCAGCAGCGATCAAGGCCGCAGTTTTATTTCCATAAACCCGACAGTGTCTTTGTATCTTTGCATACACAGTTGCGTGCGCCATTCGCAGCAAAGGCCGAAGAAGGACAGCCTTTTGAACAAGATATGTATAAACCCGCTCCTGCGCTCGCCAACACGCTATTCCCATAAACAGCCCAAAAATGCTTTGTCTTCATTTGCGCTCCCCCAAGGGTATGGATCTGTTTCCATGCCCCGAAACACCCCCTTCAGCCAAACCCCTCAAAGGCCCCAAAAGATGCAATTTCCGTTATGACAAGAAAACAACTTCCTGAAAGGGACCAAAGACAATGTCGTGCAAGAGGGCTGGTAAAGGATATCGAGACCGCCTGCCAATGGTACAACTTTGTGAAAAAAACAAGAGGGGAATAGAAACAACCGCGTAGACCCCCCAGACGACCTGATCTTGCTCTGCTCATATAGCGTCGCAAATGTGAATAAGCCAAAAGAAATGTCAAAACCCTGGATATGAACCAACTCCCCGCCCAGTTGCCCCGTTGCTTTGCGTTGTTGGAGATTTGCAACATAGAAAAATGAAAAACCACGCAATGGTCTTTGCCCGCCCCGCCGTTGATGTCCCATATAAAAAGTCCGCAAAGATCAAAACACCCGTAGGATAATCAAGACCCCCTCGCTTGTGATACGCGCACCAAAACAGAAAACCCATCACTCATTCTATATGTCGGAGATTCTTTTTTTCAGACGAATTCGTAGACCCGTGATGAACCCATTTTATCATGTGGGAAGGCGCCGCTTCTGTATGAAAATGGACGAAACCGAACAAGGAAATCAAACTCCCGTCGTGAGACATCGATGCAAAAAAGGATTATTGTTTGTTGTAGTCGAGATGCAAAATTACCGATCGAAACGCCCGTTCTGCCGCAATCGAGACAGCTCCCATCTTTCGAGGTCGGGAGGATGATGAGACAAATTAGCAAAAGAGGTATCGATTATCTTCGTATCGTGCCAGTCGAAAATGTCGAATTTTCGGGTGGGGAAGCAGAAAGCGTATGCCGAAGAAAGGTGTTTGTACAGGGAGGTGTGTGGGTCCAGTCGTGGACACCACGAGGAGTCGAAGAGCCAGTCGACCTTGAAGGATACCCTGCCTGCCGGGGTGTTGATGATGATGAAGAACAATCGATGCCTGCCTTTGATGAGTATTTGGTGCCCGCCAAGATGAACAGCTGGATTGGAGATAGGCGCAGTAATCCTACAACTCCATAAGCGACGATGACGACGGCAGTGGTTGCCCGGTCCCGTCTTCCATTACAGAAGCGAGCCAGTCACCACTTACCACCGACGACCGAAGCCCGGCTGAAGTCTCGAAACGGGGGAAGGCGGCGGAGGGCTCGACATCGTGATGCCGGTGGCAGGGTTGATGATGGGGATGGCATTGCGGGTGCGGGTCGCAGAGGGTTGGTGAAGCTTCAAGGTCGACTGCTGAGCCTGGTAGGCAGGTTGGAAGGCAGGCGAAGTCGAGTTGAGAGAGAACGCCGGTGCAACCTGCACGGGTTGGGAGGGAGAGTGTTCCGGCGAGTTGCTGGCGAGGGAAGAACGTTCAGAGGAGGCGCTGTGGATGGAGACGAGCTGCAGGAAGATGTCTTGTCAGTAAATGATGCTTTCTCCAGTAATTGACTAGCACAGAGCCCAGTCATATTGTTGTTGTTGTTGCTCTCCGAGGAACGGCGGTGGGCAGCTGCGCATTCAAACTCACATCGCTCTCGGTCAGCAGGCCAGGGCAAAACTCCATGTCGTCCTCGAGGTCGAAGGAGCGGCCTGCCTCAAACTTCATGCGGAAGTTGTTCAGGGACACCGTCTCTGTCAGCTCCTTCATGCTGCGAACGCCGCGAAACTGCTTGTGGGAGTTTTGCGAGACTGATAGTCTGGGTGCTCTCCGGTTGCGGCCGCCATGGTGGCTGTGACCGACGGGTTGCGCCGTCGCCGAGGTGGGGTGTTGCTGGTGAGCGTTGAAGTGGTAGTATGAAGCCATGTTCTCAACTGTTTGGCAAGGAAATGCTTTGTCTAGACAGGTTGAAAGCCGTCTTGAGAGCCGGCAGGAATTGTACAGGTGGTGTTGAAAACGTGTGTTTGGTTGGTATGGAGTGGGTTTGCCGTATGAACCGAGCTTTGCGCTATTAATTCCGCTGGAACAACAACAAAACAGAGCTGAATGTCAACAATAAGGGGTCCCCAAGGTGGATGTCGTCTTGAGTCGTTGGATTGAGAGAGAATTAGGTGAGATATATTTGCGTTTGGTTCAAAAAGTCGAAAGAGTTCAATCAGAGTGAGCAGTGTTGGAACGAAGAGGAGGGACGGATGGTGATAGGGTGTGGTAGAAGTAGGAAGAGAGTCAGAGGAGGGACAGGCGCTGCGGTCGGAGAAGGCGAAGGCTTTTGTTGGATGGTGCACACCAGGTTGGGGGAGAGCAGGGAGGAGGGGGGGACAGAGAGACAGCGAGAATAGCGAGACCCTCAAGAGGCGAGACCAGAAGAGGATAGGATCGAATTGGATGGGATTGGGTGGAAAGGGGAGTGGGTGGCCTCGCTGGCCATTGGACAGATGGTTCGACGAGCAGGACGAGATGGGTGAGCCGGGACCCGGGGGTCTGCTGTTGTGGTGTGTATCGACACAGTGAGTCAAGGCTGGTCCAGAGACTGGGCTGGCTCCAGGGGTCTCCTGCTCATGCGACGCCTGAGTGGCTTGCCTGCCAACCCTTCCCAGCCCGGTGGATCCTCACAGGCCAATTATAGCGGCAGGCGGCCTGGAGCTAGCATGGAAGTGGCACTGAACCGCCAGTGCAGCCCACAGTATCAGAGTCGTCATAGACTGTGGAGAAGTCCCATCAGTGCCCCACTGCAATGATATCCGTTCTTTGCCACCTCCGTTTCCATTGGCCAAGACTTTTGCCGCCATGCCCTTCTCGGCCAAGCGTCCTGGTGTAATTTTGGCCATGGCGCTGTTTGCGGTCCAGCATCAAAACAGTGCCGATCAGATGGCCTAGAAGTTCATTGTCTCCCTTCACTGCGGCCAGTGTGCCAGTGTGGCAGTCCACCAGTCCAATCCCCAAGCGACATTGTCAAGATGAGACCAGCGGCATGGGAATTAAAGGAGGAATATGCAGGTAAAATGCAGTCCGTCTTGTCCATCTACCAAGCAAGGCCAGCGTCTGTGAGACAGCCCACCTTTGCAAACGAGAATAGAAGACCTAGATCATGGGATGGAATTATTGAATTGATTGATTACTGACCTTGTTCTCCCCAGTCCAAGTCGAACTGCATCGAGTACCTACATGCAAAACTCATGTTCAGTGGGGTGACTGGCCACGGGTTGCTGCAAAAGAGTCAGTCATGCAATGCCCAACCGTACCCGCTCGTAACTACCCGAAACGGCTGCACCAGACTGCGCTGCATGTTGAACGCCTGGAGTGTTTGCAGATTGAAGTTGTGCCATCAGACCGTCATTTTCATCCGAGGTGGCCCGACACTTTGTGCAAAGTACCACTCTGGAACACCCTGGTGCACCCGTGCAAACGCCCACTGTGCGGCTAAGATTTTAGTGTCACCCCAGCCCAGAAGCCCCAAGTCGATTCCAGTAAGGGCACATCTCCGCCCGCCACCAAAGGCCCCAGCAAAGGGCGAACAGCCGCCCTCGTGACCCCGTCCTGACTCTGTGATTGCGGGCCTTCAAGGTTGCTGTTGTTTTCCTGTGCTGCCTGTCCTCAACATTCCACAGGGCCTACCCGAGCCCACCGGGTCCCCAAAGGTGAACGAAAGTCAAGGAGAGACAAAACAATGCAAAGCTGACGAAACCAATTCCCCTGCTGCTGCATGTTTGGCACTTTGGCATTTGGCTGTACGAGAGTGGGCCAGCCAGATACAAGGTACCTACGTGTCTAGCAGTCTGTGGCGGCCTTCTGGATCGATGAAACAGGCCTTGAGCAGCAATAATCCCCATCCCCAAACCAATTCGCCCGTCCCTTGATTGTGCAGCCCACTGGGTGGTCGACTTTTGATGCAGACGGCTGGAGAGTGCATGAACAAGAACGAGGCAGTGGCCGAATTACCTCTGCTAGCGCACGGGTCCGCCGGTGGCCCTTGAAGCAATAGACTCGAATCCATTTTAGGGGGGGAGTGTGCAAGAGGGAGGCCGGTACAAGTGCAAACAAACCCTCGTCAGCGACGCTTGGACTGGGGCACCCTGCAACATCTGGCGGATTCAAACCCAGATTGGAGTCGCGTGCATCGAGTGTGGCCAGGGTTGGAAGTACCTCCCCCCGCTGGTTGGGTGACGGAGGATGTACTCCAGCGAGTCCAGCAAGATTTGCTGGTCAAGGCGGTACCAGGGGGGCCCCGCTGACAGGCACCCAAAAGAAACGTGGCGGTTGGGGAAGACTCGAGAGAACAAAGAAGATTGAAGCCGTTGATGGGTCTCCTAGGTCCGTCTCCTTGCTGGCACGGTGCGCACAGTGACGCACCAAGTACCTCTCTTGCCTGCCTCTCCACTCCCCCAGCCTCAGCTGTATCGACTTTGGCCAGGAGGGTTAACCCACTACCAGCATCCAGAATCTGGGTTGCACTGCCCTGCCCAGTCGCCGGACCCTCATCGAATTCTTTGCAGATTCCATCATGGGAAATGGAGGCGCATTTTTGCAGATCCTACCCGGAGGCAGGCAAGCTTGCAAAGGGACGTGAGGAACAGAGGGGGGGAAGGGACCCTTTCGTTTCACCCAAGTGGCATGCATTGGCATGCGAGGCAGGGCTGCTTTTACCATTTCCAAAAACAACCTGAAAATGATGCCGCAACTGTTTGCCACCGATAAGCGTCCGTGGACGATGATAGCAGGGACGGGACCGACGGCAAATCAATTGTTGGCTTTCGCCTGCACGATGACCACAAACAGTGCCACTCATGTACTGGTTAGAGTTGCAGATGAGCGCTCCTTCGGCTCCGTACCATGCACACACCACTTGATCCATCAAGGTCTCCTTTGCTGACCACTGCGACTGTACATCCGTCTGCTCAATCTGGCATTGGCAGATCACTGGTCACCAGTGGCCGATAGACTGCTCCAGAAGCCGCCTTGTACACCTTTGACACCATCCTCCCGCCTGCATGCCAGACGGATTCGGGGTCACAATGCATTGTCCTACCACGTCCAAAAGTGGCCAGACCTACCGACTAGACGCCATCGTCTCTCTTCCTTCAGAGGATAATCCTGCTGGTCTAATGAGCACCATCAGATCAGCCCGCCAATAAGTCCAATCCGCTTCTCAATGCCAGTTCCTGAGAAGCAGAGAAATGCCCGCCATTCCCCACGCTGACCACCTTGTCACCTTTCCCACCCACCTCCCTTGCCGTCGAACCGCCCTGAAACCCCCACCACCATCATCACCTTGTTCATACTTCGTAGAGCGGGCCGGGGGTGACGGAAGGGGCAAGAAATGCCATCACTCTCCATTCCCCATCCCAGCAAACGGTCACAATCGCCTCATCTATCTTATCCCTTTTAGCCTGGCCAGAGTCACCAATCCCCTCAGCTGGCTGACCCTATCGTTATCTGCAACACATCTACCTCTGACTTGCAATTCATCAAATGGATCAAGGACATGGTAACGAATAATTGAGGTACCGCCGCCATCTTCTTGTCTGGAAATTGGCGAGGGGTGAGGGGTAGGCAGGCAGTGGCTACTATTTTAGTCCCTTGGTGTTAAGCTTGCTTCGAGATCTGATATCGATCCTGTTCCTGGCGCCGGAGAGCGAATGGAATGTCGCCCGGCGACAGATATCAGGGTCCAGCAGATGGCCGCGTGCCTTGGCCTGGCACCGCCTGACCCCCTCATATCGTACCAAACCATCAAGAATTCAAGAAGGGGTTTCCCTCCCTCTAGTACGACAGGACAGGCACCTGGCGTTGCAGGTCATCCCACTGGGCCGGCCGTTATTAGCATACTCCGGACACCTTAAGATTGGCCGGGGAATATTATGCAACAAATGCATCTTCGCCAAAAGCTGCCCGTCATTCTCCTAGTCTCGACAGGCTAATCCTGTTCTCAACTCAAACATCCCAGGTTGGTCTGCCACACTGAGTGTGTCTGCTGCGCAGTAGGAGCTTTACCCCGCCGCTCTCAGGGAGAGAGGTTGGCGACATCCTTGCCCCTTGTCATCTCTTTCTTTTTCCTTCAGCCCTCGATCTTGCATTGTTCCCCAGCCATCATCTAGACAAGGACCAGCCTGCGAGGTCAAGCTTGCAAAACCGATAGTATCGTGCAACTTCTGCACTCCACACCTCCCTCTGAAGAACTCGCTTGCTGCTCGTCCAGTCTAAATTCCGGGGGATGCCTGATAGGTGAAAGACGACGGCCACACCGCTCTTTCAAGGTGCGAAGTCAAGGGCGCTAAGCAGACTCACCTAACCCTGATCAGGTCTCGGGCGCCTGCCCAGGTGCAAGTTTTCTCGCTGCATCGTAGCGGGGTATTGCCGGCCATCCAGGCGAGTGGCTGGATGGGAAATGCGCTGCTGCACTGCACGTCCTCTTTCCCCCGAGCGACTACTGCTTGCTGCTGCGCACATGTGTCTTTGGTGCCGGCGTCAATCTGCAGGCACCTCACCTCTTGGGCTTGTCGTAGAAGTGAGTTCCCGACCCACGTGGGCTAGCACAGATGACCTGAAATGGTCAATTGATACATACATGCATGCCGCTGTGCCGACGTCTGAAGAGCTGGGACTTGTGTTGTGTAAAACCCCGCCACCATTTTTTGTGGAGTAAGAAGCCTGGACCCGGGCTCGGGAGTCGCCGAGTGGGCTGTGCGTGCTGTCCGCCTCGCCGACTCCGCCCCCGCGATTTCCGGACGGACACCTGCCTCCGGGTGTGTGGCCATGGCAACCCACAGCGGGAGATGCGGCCTCCCGGTATGGGGGAAGCAAAACTTGATGTGCCTTGTTCTTTTGATCAATTCAATCGCTTGGTTGCGAACATGCTTCTCCTATCTGCAACAGTGGTAAAATCAATAAATTAGGCCATATCAATTTTCTCTCCAGCATCACTTTCGATGAACTTGAGTCTCGGACAAAGTCTTATCACGTAGACTTCAATGGAAGGAAGTAAACTCATTTCTTACGTCGGAGCTGGTGTAAGTACCGAGCGTATCTACAGTCATGCCAAAGTAGTAGTAGATGAAGCCGAAATCAATTCATTATCTTTCAGTTTAATTCTTTCAAAATACATTTCATCGAGCAAGACGCTGGTTTTGTTGGGAAGGATAAACACACCGAGGCCTTGAACTCAAACAAAGCTTACATATATCCTTGTAACTTTTCAATCTGTGTTATGTCGCTTATGAGGCTTTACGACATCCAAGTATCACTGCTCGCCCGTCCGACACGACCTGTATGGAAAACAGAAGCCCGGTTACAAGAGTGCCATTTTATTATCTTGCCTTCCCCTTTGAATCTCAGCTCTTTCTGTGGGAGTGACACCACAAAATCGAAACACAGAATGATGTAATTGGAGGCTACTCTCATGTTCAGACCAAAGAGCCCCTTCCAGTGCCCGGCTCAACTACGTTCGTACGGCGCTTGCATTGATGCCCTCATCTCCCCTGCGGGAAGACAATGTCACCCGTCTCTGTCTCCGTAGCTACATGGTGTGCTCCTTGGAGATTAGCCGTTCATGATATGTTGGGTGAAGGCTAGACGTATGCAGTCAGTCATTGAATTCTTCAATCCCGAGGCATGGGCATGGAGTCGATATCGAGTCTGAATGGGATTATCGCGCCGAGAAGCACTAACACAACGATGAACACAATGGTTTTGTGTGGAGATCAGCTATTCTGCATGCGACAGATGTTACCTCACGTATATATTCATTTTAGCTCGGAAAGTTGAATATGTGGATGGTGATACATATTCTTCCAACTTCACGATGTTGTGTTGAAAGATGCTTTATTGCGCTCCCTCCCTCGGTTTTCGATGCAGGTGTTGATATATGGCTCAGATTCAGACCGGGTAGAATAATGGAATTTCAAGACATTCATTATTTGCATTCGAAAGCTTGTCAGTATCTGTCCCCGTTGTCTTTTCCACGAACATCGATGCGGCAGGCCTGATTCGACCGAGGCTATGCTTAGCCGGCAATACAAACGGAATAGAAGCTCTTTCTCAGTCCTCTTTAGTGTTGGGTCGGTCGTCGATGATGACGGCAACACACGATGCGACCCACGACGAATCAGAGCGCCCCGCTTACACAGCATGCGTTTTTGACAACTTCTGGGAGGCGCCTCCCGGACACCTGGATCTACGAGCCGTAACGTCAGGGCAGGAGAGGGGACGTGCCTTACTTAGTCAGTAGTCTGTCAATGTGGATTTGGACCTGTTTCTACTTGCCAGTTGCGAGATTTGCAGAGACGGGGTCGTCGTTGCTATGGGCGGATCAGGGATCATGGTGACGTCACAACCGTCTTCGAAAAGCCGAGCTTGTCTAAACTACGAACGAGCTTCCTCGAGCTACCAGGTTTACTGTCTTGCATGCCAATTCATCATAAGGAGCTTGTCTTCCCGTGTGCTACCCTTTTTGCATTGCCGCACTAGACGAATCATAAAACCGTTTACATCAGAAAAAGCCGCATTACATTTCTTTCAATTGGTGTTTTTCCCAATTCGACCCCTCCTCCATCTTCACCTCTCTCACACACACCTCCTCCTACTGCTACCTACCTACCTACATTACCCACCAAACACGAGCTCATAACATCTCACATAATGCCTGCTCGTATCGCCATTGCCAACGCGGCCGCTGCCGCAGCTCGCCCGGTCACCGTCGCCGGCAGCCAGATGCTCCTGCGGAGAAGCATCGCGACCACCGCCAGCTTGAGACACAAGGAGAGTGCGAGCCGTAAGTCCGGAGACCTCCACACCTGACTTCCAACTTGTGGGAAAATGCAATTGGGATACAAGCAGCTTACCTCTCTTGTCTTTTACAGATAACCCGGACACGCACGAGGTCGACAAGCACAAGGGCGACCTGCTCAAGAAGCACAAGGACGGCCAGGCCCACTGGAAGCCCGAGCTCGCCTCGGACAGCGAGGAGGCCGTCAAGGCCGACCGCTCCGAGGCTAACGGCGGGAGCCCGGCCGAGGCCATGAAGAAGCTGCAGGAGCGCACCAAGAAGGCCGCCGAGGAGACGTCCAAGGCGGGCACTAGCATGCGGGACGGCCTATGAAGGAGAGACAAGAGAGTCCCGTCTCCTTGCGGAGGGATCAGGCCTTGATCTTAGTTTTTTGGAATTCGGAGCATGTATCGTTGTACTTCCCCACGAGAGGAGAACATGAGGATGCTTCTGGGAAGAGAAGATTGTGCATTATGCACTAGACCAAGATCAGTTGTATCGATAGTTGGGGCGGCACCTTAGCATTAAAGGCGTGATAGTGGACTGGCTCTTTTGGCATCAGATTATTGCATTGGCATTCTATCAAATCTCGCCCTCTATGCATGTGATCGGCCCATTCTGTAGGTGAGCTAGAGCTTCAAGAAGTTTGATATAAACACCTAGTAAATTTTGGAGGCACTGGCTCATGGCGAGGGCTAGATCTTACCTATTTGAGGAAACATGATAAGACGCATCAAATATCAGGAAACCTCCTTCTGTCCGATCGCAGTCACGGAGCTTCACGTTCACGGCGGTAAGGTGGCTAAGCCACCTTACCCTCGTCGGGTCTTCATCTGTGTTCCTATTTTGTTCTTTATTGTCATTGTGGCAAGTAGCGTGCTCTACACTGGAGCGTCCAGCAATGCCATCTTCGGCAATCTGCCTTTTACTGACAGGGGGTATTCGAGAAATCAGCTAACTATCCGAGCCAAGCAAGCAAAGCAGCTCGCTCGTCCAAGTTCCAAAACAGCAAAAATGCATTGATCCGCCTCAGATCGCCCGCCCACCACGACCTCTGCCCCGACCCCGACCCCGACCGCGGAAGCCTCCTCGACCCCGGATAGCGGTGCCTCGCACTGCACCTCCGGCGCCTGGCAATCTCGCCGGAATGTCGTCGTCGTCCGAGTCAGAATCAGATACAGAGACAGACACCGAGGGACTAGCTGGCGGCGTCTCATCGTAGCCCACCGATCCATCTTCGTCGTCAGACGAGCCTAGTCGAACAACCGTGGGCCCGGAGCGCACTGGGGGTGGCGATGGGCTCGGGCTACTCTCGACAGGCTCTGGCGATGCGACTGGCTCTGGTGAGACCATTGGCACTGGCGAAACAACCTGGAGCGCCTCCTCATCATTGGCATCCGCCATGGGTGTGTCGGCGAACGGGTCATCCTCCTCAACAGGAGGAGGCGTGGGCCCCGGAGCAGGACTAGGCGAAGAACGAGCCGCCACCGGAGGTGTCTCTTCCACCTGGGGAGTGTTGGTGCCAGACGCCCGAGGAGTCGATCTCCCGCTCCCGGCGCCTCCTCCGCGTCCGCCGCGCGACTTCCGGCCCACCATCTTGAACTTGCCTCCACGCCGGGCAACGCGCTGAGCCATAGTCAAGCCGCTGACATCGGCGGGTGAGGCAGATCGACGAGACCGTGCAGCTGTTGGCTTCTTTGCCGAGCTGGTAGCAGCAGCTGCCGCAGGGTTCTTTGGAGGCCGTCCCCTTCGCTTGGGAGCGGGGGCAGGTGTTGCAACAGGCGCATCTGCTTGTTCGGCATCACCTTCTTGCGTGCCAGTCGTCGGCCCATCTTCCTCTGCGAGCTCGGCAGCAAGCTGAGCCTCGAGTGCTCCAATCATGCTATCATCGTCGTCGTCAAGCTCAGGTCTACCCGAGGCCTGGGCAACCGCAATATCTGGGGCTGCGGGCTCGCCAGTACCAGCATCACCGAGCAATGACTTCCTTCCCGGCCGGCCGCGCTTCCTGGGCGGTTCGCTTGCAGGTGTCGCTGCTTTCTCGCCATCGATATCAGCACTCTGGGTAGATGGGCCAACATCGGACTTGCGTGGGCGGCCTCGCTTCTTTGCACCGGTATTCGGAGTGGAAGTGGAAGCCACCTTTGGCGCCTTTCGGGTCGCAGCAGTCGCCTTACGTGCTTGACCAGTGAGCGCACGAATGGCCTCTGAGGCCAGATCCAACGGATCGTTACTCCGTTTCTCTGCAGGCTCAGTGGCAGGAGGCTCGGCGGCGGCAGGCTTGGGCTGCCTCTTTTGCACAATCTCATAGAATTCTTCGGCGCCGTCGTCTACCTCTGCGTACGACAACATGGGCTTGGCATGGCGCAAGGACGGGATATTAGCCTCGTATGGCAAGAGGCCGGTCACTTCCTCTTCAACTTCGTCTTCGCCCTCTGCTTCGCCTTGTTCACCAGTCTCTCCCTCTGCTGCCCCATCTGTCTGCTGTGGTGTGTTTAATATCGATGCTTCGCCACTGAGCAGGGCAGGATCGACGTTGAGAGCATCTTCGCCGTCGACTTCTTTCTCAACTCGAGGCTTCTTCTTATGTGACTTTGGTGCTCGGAAATCGGGATCATCGTCATTCATCAGCTTGGCACGCCTCTTTGCAGCTCGTAGAGTCTTCTTGGCGTATTCCGACTCTTCATCAACAACCATGCTGTCGGTATCCGGGGCTTGATATGGGTCGAAAAGAATCTTGTCGGGACTGTCATCTTGTTGGTAGTAACCCAGGCCGAGCATTCGTTCTGCCCCAAAGGCGGATGGGTCGGGATAAGCGGCAGGCTCATTATAAAGAGCAGGATCAATAGACTCAGCCAGAGACATATCCGCTGTTGGTGCTTGCCCTTGCGCGACCTGGGGCGAGTCTACCTCCACGTTCTGAGATGCGGACTGTTGACTCTCAGCGATGGCGAGCGCCGCACCAACCACATCTCCCATCTGACCCTCCTTCGCCTTCTCCGCGTCCGCCTGCTGTCTGAGGCGCTGCATACGAGCGGTGTCTTGACTATGGCCCGCCTCTCCGACCTTGCTAAGCCAGCCTAGATTGTGCAATCGGAAGTCGACCAAAGCGTCGACGCTACGATCGTCGGCTATGCTACGGGTATCGTGACCAAGTAGCGTATTCTTTGGGATGTACGGAGTGGTATTGCCAGCCCGACGGCAGGCGCCGCAGTTGCATATCTTCCTGCATTTGGGACACTGCCACCTCTCTTCTTGCATGACATCTTGGGGCATCATGTCAAAACCACGATAGAGATTGCCGAAGCAGTAGGCCTCGGTGCAGCCTGGCGTCGAGCAGAAGGCCAGTCTGTATGTGAAGTCTTTACGACAACACACGTGGCAGCGATACACGTCGCCTTTCTTCTCCTTCTTCTTCTTTTTCTTCTTGACAACTAGACCGTTCTCATCGACCTCGGGCTCCGATGGCTCGAGGACTTCCTTCTCCTCTGGCTTGGTTATGTCGCGGAACGGCCGGCGCCGCAACTGTTCTTGGCATATCTGTGCCACAGACTTCTTCCCGGTCTTCTTTCGAGCGATCTCGAGCGGAGGTGGGGTCAGCTCGAGATCGATGAAGCCATCGTTCTCGGTAACCATGGCGCGCCATTCGTCGTAGTTGTTTACTAGCTCAGACCACTGCCACTGCTCGCACCATTGCAGACCCGAGATGCAGAGACATGAACGGCCCATGGCGTAGCACTCCATACAGATGTCATACGTATCCTCAATCACATTCTTATTGTCGTCGATGAGTTGTCTGACGCAATGTTTGCAAGTAAGGAACCTGTTGAAGATATTGGCTCGACAGTAGGCACAAGTGACGTTGGAATCAAATTCGATGAACTCGACATTGTGCTCTTTGTTGGCGAATATCTCGTCGGTGATTATCTCGGTGAAGAGGCCGAAGAGCTTTCGGAAATCCGCCTTGAGCCGGTCTTTCTCCGGGCTCTCACCCCGTTCGATGCCTAGCAAACCCAGACCGTCGAACTTATCGTTGTACCGCAACAGTTCGTAATACTTGCGAAGAGTATAGTAGATGATGGCCTTGTTCTTGTACTGCTCGTCACGGCAGACCAGCCGGGCTTTTGGAAGCGCCTCGTGGAGTGCTAATTCCAGCGTGTCGCACGTGGTCCGATTCCACGCGACCTTCATGGTTCTCGTGCCTCTATTCCAGACTTGGTGAGTAGCCAGCGGGGGAATGAGGATAAGGTCCCCAAGCTTCTGTTCCACGATGTAGACTGGGAACGTTGCCTTCTTCCAGGCGTTGATCTGAGCAAAGTGCTTCTCGATCTCGACGTCGTGGCCAAGCATAGACAAGAAGTACTCTCTGACAACCTCTCGATCTTTGGTCTCGGTCATGAACCAGATGGAAGACCCAGGCTTTTCTTGGCCTTCGCTTCCAGACGTCTCGACCATGACGTTCTGTCCCAGACTTCCACACATCTCTCTGTGTGCAGGAGTGTATGTGCCTTCATGTCCAATGTAGCACATCAGGTTTTGTGCCCTCATCTCTTCCGGCAAACTACTCATCAGGTCACCCGCCGGTACTGCACGTTTCGTGTCGATCTTATCGTTCAGATAGAAGAAGTTTCGCGGCAAGACCTTTTGCAAGCGCTCGTGCCACTCGGGAGGGCAGTCGATGTCTTTGAGATACAGGCGCTGTCGAATGTCATCGCGGAAATTTGTCGGGGTGTATTGGTTGGTCAGAGGTTTCATTGACCGCAAATAATGACCCATGGTGAATTTGATGTTGGTCTCGGCAGGGATGTCGCGAACGAACTCTTGCTGCTTGTCGTATGTCTGCTCGAGCCATTCGGCACTGAACAGCGATGTGTCGAACTCCGTGTCCCATCGTTCTATGACCAGCGGCTTCCCGCGCTGGAGAATCTGAATGTTGATGAGCCTCTCAAGCTCCAGTGGCGATAGACCTTTGATATGTTCTGCGCCGATGCGCAACGCCCATTCAAAGTTGGGGGTAGAATCGACCAGAGTGTTGAGGTCGAGATCTGGCGGGATCGGATCGAACTTCGCCTGCGGGTGGAGTGAAGTCGGCATCTTGTCGGGGAGATCGTGCGCAGTCTAGGCGGACTGCGACGGGGACACTATGAAGCTCGAAGCGCAAGTACAGCACAGCTTAAGGTATCACTCGTCTCTGGTGAAAGGCATGCTCGGAGTCATTTGCCTCCAGACTCCACAGACAATCAGGATATCTGTAACACGCCTTCCGGAAGCGCTAGCATGCCAATCTGAGAACTTGCAAACGATGCAAAGTGAGGGGGTTGCGCGCATCGACGCGATCGTCGAAGGAAGGCTGGACAATTTGAGGTGGAGGAGGGAGGAATGGTACGCGCTGCCAATCACGAGCTGCCCGCTGAAGCCGCTCCACTGGGGTCGCCCCACTTCTACTGGCAAACCCCGGAACTCAGCTGCAAGGCTGAACAAATAATCTTTTGGAGATATCTCTCAGTCAATTGATGAGAATTCATTATGAGCATCTTTGATGCAACTGATGCTCTCTGATATATTGTAGGAGAAGGGCATAAGGATTGAATTTCTCATCAGAAACCCAATTGGCCCGGTTCTGTGGACATGTGAAGGGAACACTCGAGGTGAGTTCAAGATCTCAATCTGAGATATTCTTTATCAAGGTTCGATCTAGTGCTCTATGGCATGGTGCTATCCTGCCACAGAGTCCTGAGATGTCAAGTATCGGAGTGCAGACAAGACTGACCGTTTATTACAGTCTGCATTTCTCAAAAAATTCCGTGCAGCAGCCATGTCGGTTCTGCTGCGCAAGTCGGGGCCCCGGCTCCTGACTACGTCGAGGAGTACGGCATCAGTGGCTCGACAAATCGGTCCTCGGATTCGATGCAGTATTCTGAGACCGTTTACTCCTCACTTCCAAAAATGTGTCACTTATCATGACACGGCGAGCCGCCGCTCCCCCAGCTCTACCGGCGGTTCTCTCAAGTCGGATGGGACCGTCACCCTGGACCCGGCCCCCACGTCGGCACCCGCTCCATACTCTGCTCCTAAGACCGGCATCCTCTCCAAGCTTCCATCCTCATGGGTGCCGTATGCGGAGCTCATCCGCATCAACAGCCCCTCGGGCACGTATTACCTTTACTTCCCCTGCCTCTTCTCCACGCTCATGGCTGCGCCAATGGCCGTGCCCATGGCCTCACCACTCTCGGTAGTGGGCTACTCTCTCCTCTTCTTCTCCGGTGCGCTCGTCATGCGTGGAGCCGGCTGTACCATCAATGATCTTTGGGATCGCAACCTCGACCCGCATGTTGCGCGGACACGACTGCGGCCTATCGCTCGGGGTGCCATCACCCCCTTCAAAGGTGTCGTCTACACCGGCGTCCAACTTCTCACTGGACTAGCAATTCTGCTCCAGTTCCCTACCTCTTGCCTTTACTATGGCGTCCCTAGTCTACTCTTCGTGGCATCTTACCCTCTCGCCAAGCGGGTGACATACTACCCACAGTTCGTCCTCGGACTGACATTCTCCTGGGGCGCCATTATGGGGTTCCCAGCTCTGGGCATCGACCTTCTTTCCAACCAAGCTGCACTGACTGCCGCGTCACTGCTCTATGCGTCCAACATCGCCTGGACCGTCCTCTACGACATGATCTACGCCCACATGGACATCAAGGATGATGCCAAGGCCGGCATCAAGAGCATTGCGCTGAAGCACGATGCGGACACGAAGAAAGTGCTTAGCGGGCTGGCCGTCGTACAGATTGGTCTGCTGGCAGGCGCCGGCATGGCCGCGGGAGCTGGGCCAGCATTCTTCATTGGCAGCTGTGGTGGCGCTCTTGTGACCTTGGGCATCATGATCAAGCGTGTCAACCTGAAGAGCGTGAAGGACTGCTGGTGGTGGTTTGTGAACGGATGCTGGATCACGGGTGGCATCATCAGCCTGGGCCTGGGAGCAGATTACATGGTGCGGTATCTCGATGAAGGCAAGGAGGACAAGGAGCAGTCCTAGTTCCCAACTTTGACCTGTACACTACTTGTAGTCATATGTTAGATCGTGTAAAATAAGACACCTCCATTGAGTTCCTCAAGATGGTCCTTTTCTGTACGGACGTAGTACATTTAACGCCTCCTATATTCTTTGCCGTGATCAAGCAGTCGCTCCCCCTTAAAATCGGACCATTTTAACGTCATACAGAGACCATGGAACACGTGCATGTAATAGATCGAGGATGTTGGTGATCAATGATCCTGAATTTCGGTACTGATCATGTCTACCGGGGAATCTTCAGGTCTCCCTTAACCTATAATGATCCCAATGCAAACAAGCAAAGATGACTCCGCATGCCGATACCGTTCCGTATTTTTTCCCATGATATCCTCCACACGCTTAAGACCTGGGCTTCTCCTTCTTCTCCTTCCACAGGGCGAGCAGACCGACACCAGAGACCTTGACGACCTTGAACCGAACACCGGGAATATCACCCTTGGCCTTGCCCTTGCGACCGAAACCAGCCAGGAGGACCTCGTCGTTCTCGTCGACGAAGTTCAGGCAACCGTCGTTGGGGACTAAGAAAATTCTGCTGTTAGCCAACCTGTACTCATCTCAAGCCTTTCCTGTCATCGAAAAATCTGCGTCCAGAGCCACCATGCCTCCTAGTGCCAAATCTTCGACGACACGGGGGTATTGGGGTATTCGTACCGAAAGCGGTGACCTTCTTGCCGTTCTTGATCAACTGAACCCTGACACACTTTCGGATAGCGGAGTTGGGCTGCTTGGCCTCGACACCGACCTTCTCAAGGACGATGCCCTTGGCGTGGGAGGAACCACCGAAGGGAGAGGACTTGAAGGCGGTACCCAGGGCACGCTTCTTGTACTGGAGATCGGACCATCGCTGCTCGCGACGGTTGTTGCGCAGCTTGCGCGCGGCGTTGAGACCACGAGGCTTTCCGGCACCCATGATTGCTATCGAGGAGGCGGCACGTTAGCAGTCGTCCCACGGGGAGAGGTGTGTCGAGAAAGAATGTAGATTAGAAAGAACCAATGTGTTGATTCCTTCGTCTACTACTCGGGGTCCTTGGGAGTAAACGTACCGACTTATGAATTGATCGCTGCGATGGGGTTCTTCGTGATGTGCTTGAAGGTTGGGGCTGGAATTGTCACTTTTCTCGCACCACTCGGCAGGCGATTTTTTTGGTAGGGTTTTCTCGCCCTAGCTGGTCACGGGTTTTTGTTGGCCTGTGCAATTTTGATGGATCGGGCGCTCGAGCCACCAGCCTCACAGTGCTTTTTCAACCTGCCCCGCCGCGACTTCCAGACCAGAGTGGAGACGGCAGGCGCGAAAACAAAGTTCCTTCTCGTTCAGGCCAAGCCTTATCTTCTTATCTCTTATCTTCATAGGATCGACTTCCCAGTCCCGCTTAATTGCATCTCATTCCGGGACACCAGCTCTTTGGCCAACCAGGAGCCTCGTACAATATTGTCGCTGACACCCTCATAGCGCGGGCCATAATGTAGCCATGTCTCAAGCTAATAAAGGCAAAGGCAAGCAGAGGGACCCCCCTCCCACGCTGTTCCTTCATCCCTCCCCAGCCGCATCTCATGTTTCTCTCCCCGGACTCCTGGCGCAAGGCGCCCCAGGCCCAACGAGTGCATCAGCTGCCGGTATGACTTCGTCGGGAGCACCTCCTTTGTCTCGCACCAGCTCTCTGCTGCGCCAGGATGTAGGCGCGTCGCCCACGAGTCCGCCCGAGGTGCGGAGGGCTGGCTCCAACTTCTTACGGCCGTCGGGGCTGGGAAACCTCGGGACGGCCTTCTCCATGCCACATCCGCTACGCCAGGAATCAACGCGCACTACCGATAGGACGGATGCGCTATGGGCTGAGATGCAGGCCACGCTTGAGGAGGTCGAGCTGTCGGCGTCAGGCGGGACTAGGGTTTTCGGACCTGACCACGACCACAAGCTCGCGGAGCTGAGGCAGGCGCAGATCGCGCTGGCTCAGGCTTGGGCAAGGAGCGAGGCCGATGAGGCCATTGAGACCAATCTGTCCGCAGCTGAAGGAGAGGCTCGGAATCTCAAATCTGCGGTCTCCGGAGGAAAGGACACGGCAGGTGGAGACACCGGCCCTGGAAAGACGGAAGGCGGTGGCAGCACGGCTGGCAACAGTGCACGTCCCGGAAGCAGTGTGGCTGGTCATGATGCCGATAAGCTCGGAGCGAAAATGGGAGAGGAAACGGAGGTAGACATCCTACTGGCGAGGAAGCGGAGAGAAGCAAATGACCGATACTTCCAGAGGGTCAATCAGGGGGTGCTGGATGTCGTGGCGAAGCTCGAAGAGGTGGCTGTCGCCATGAGAGCTGTCGAGCAGGAGAGCAAAGACATATGGGGGGACAGTGAGAGCGTACCCAGCAGTGCAAAGACATGAAGCGGCGCTGGGGACACACGAGACACGAAGACCAAGATTGATTGCATTGCTAGGCGTTCCTTGGAGTCATACAAGCTTAGGACAGCACCTAGTTACAACCCTTATAAATCGATTCGTTAACAACTAGAAGCATCCTACATGGTGTTTTAATTAATACTAATCCATTGATCGTCAGCTAACAACGCCTTTTCCGACACACTGTCTACGAGCGGGCGTATATCGAAAAGCCGGGGTAATGCACTTAGCGCGGCCATGACAAAGCGGGCCACCTTCGGAAGGGCGGGGCGCCACCACATGTCATGCGCTCGCTCTCAATCTGGCAGCTGGGATCCTCTAATCTCTAGTTAATCAAGGCACCCAGCAATCGAATCATCAATCACTGTCCTCCGCCACTCTTCAACTTTCATCTGCGCAACATCAATCAACACCACGCAACAACACACTTCCTCATTCGATAGTCTTATATCATTCGACACCTTATTAATACCCGCCATTATCCCAGTGGTCTCGTCGCAATCATGAAGCTGATCGCATATCTCCTGGCGTTTCTGTCCGTCTTCTCCGCCGTTCTCGCCGTCGATGTGCAGAAGCAGGTCATCATCACCTATCCCGAAGACACCCCCGGCCACGTTCTCGATGAGGCGAGGGACGCGATTCTTGGGGCTGGCGGCGTCATCCTGCACGAGTACAAATTGATCAAGTGAGTGATGGTCTTCGATGCGCATGCACCGGGCGCATTCGCTGCATAGCTGCATCCTGCTAACATGTCACTACAGGGGCTTCGCAGTCAAGGCTGGGGAGAAGGTTCTCGATACGGTTCAAACGATGGGAAGTCAGTACAACGCTTTGATCGAGGAGGATCAGGTTGTCTCCAGCTCCTAAGTCTTGAAGAAGACAATGGAGTATGACGACACGCGACACTTTGGAATACTCTTTAGCCAGCTCAATGCTGCAACAAGGCAACATTTTGTTTGATAGAACATGTTTACGGCGCTTTCGGCAATGCAATGGCATTTGTGGAGATGGGCAGATGGGCGTCGTGGATGATATCCGGCTGGCATAGACCACCACTCGTTAGGTTTGAATTGAATGCGATCCTTTACATGCAATGTTTAGCCATCCTTAATATAAGGGATGGTCTCGAGTCCCAACTACGGTCTAGACGGACGAACTTGTCATTCGCGAAGTCAGCCAGTGTTACTTGTATGTAGATGGAGACTTGAAGATGTACCTGATCTGCAAAGCGTAAAGTGCTTCTTGTCAGACTCGAAACTGTTTGGGATCGGGCCAAGGATGGGCAGGATCGTCGGTGTGTTTTGCAGCACTGGAGAGCGCGCGAGACCTACCAAATGTCCCTTCATCTCGTTTCCTCAGCCTTTGTCGTCCTAGTCAATGCATCCTGGTGGAGCGACTTGGCATGGGCATGTTGTCGCAACAGGAAAGATGTGAAACACCTGGGCCAGGGCGTCTGCGAGTCTAGCCACTTTCACGAAGCAAATATACTTGCCCAGCAAAGGCGGTCAAGTTTGACCACAGGTGATTAAACCGTCAAATATCCTATAATACTTGCAAGCATTTACGTACGAGTAGGAGAAAGCAGCCAGGAAATGGCCGAGCAGGTTTGGCACCAAGGGCGAGCTGAGACAAAGGGCTGAAAGCCATTTTCATGCTTCCAGACTCTTGAACAACACGGCCAGGCACATAAAGAAAGTGACTGATCAACTCTTTTGGTGCACATGCATGGCAAACTGTCCAAGGGTTTCAGGGAGGACCCCTGTCTGGACCCACGTCACTTTAGCAGATGCGGTAATCGTGCTAAACCGCTAACTAACAGCTCCAATTTCACGGGGGCTGCCGTCCTGTCAAAGGAATGCGCAATGCTATGGAGAGAAAGAAGAGCATGAACAATGTCATTCTCTGGCTATTCTGAACGAGATCTGTAGCCTAGTCTGGACAATGGACCTCAAGCCACTTTCATGAACAACAATCTCTACCCTCATTCATTCGCAGCATCCACAAAACCCTAGAGCGCTGCCCTCTTGCTCCCCGTTCCCATCGCCTGCCCTTTTGCAACTTGCGACATTCAGCTACACCGTTACCTCTGAAACAGTTTAGGAACGACGCTTTCGCCTTAGACGCTTTACCTAACCTCGAGGTGCTAGTCGTAAAACGTTTTCCCAAGAGCCTTAGGTCGAAACCTCAACTCTTCGCATTCCAGCTCGCCGGCGCCTGACCATGCCCGGGATGAAGCCCGCGGCGCAAGCCGCCCTCCTCTCCTGGGTCAATACTTTCCCTCTCGATCGCAAGGTCGAGAGGCTCGAGGACTTGTCCGATGGACGAGTCTTTTCTCAGATGCTTCAGGACCTTGATCCGGAGTACGACCCGTCGGAGCTGGAGCTGAATGTCGGCTCTTCTACTTGGTTGACCAAGAAGCGCAACATCCAGTCCGTCTTCAAGGCACTGACCAAGTACATCGTCCAGCGCGACACCTCGGACAAGATAGTGTATTTGCCCAGGACGGTCGACTTCCGGTCCTTGTCGGACGACCTCGATGCGGAAGGAATATCCCAGGTATGCCTGCCTCCACTTACCCCGTCCCCCTGATTGTGCCCATTCTAACTAACGGCTTTGCCCTTTACTAGCTATTATGCGTGTTTGCCGCCGCCACCCTCATGGGTGAGAAGAACGAAAAGTACATTCCCATCATGTATAAGAACCTCTCCCAAGACGAGCTCGCCAGCATCGCCGGAGTTTTGGAGGAGAAACAGAAGGAGATGGAGAAGGCAGCCAAGGCCGAGGAGTCGACCGGCGCGACCCCAGCCCTAGACGCCGGACTGGAGACAGAAGCCGAGCTCGCTAGGCTGGCTTCCGAGTATGACACCCTGACGAAGAAGCTCGCCGACAGTAACACGCGACTCGAGCACTTGCAGATCGCATACGAGGAGGTCAAGGACGAGCTGCAGAGGGCACAGGATGACTTGAACCTCGAGCAGCAAAAGCACGGCGACAACGAGTCCCAGACGATCTTGACGCTTCAGCGGAGGAATCGGGAGCAGGAAGAGATCATCGAGACCCAGGAGGGCCAGATCGAGGACGACCGGCAGACCAAGTCGCGGTTGACCCAGGAGAACAACCAGCTGACTCAAAAAGCCGAGCTCGCCGAGAGGTTACAGGATGAGGTACAGGAACTGAAGCACGAAAAGGAGGAGCTTGCGAAAAAGGCCAACACGGCAGAGCGGTACCGCCAAAAGCTAGAGAGCCAGCGCGGCATGGAAACCGACCTGAAGAACGCCCTTTACGAGCTGGATACGGCAAGAGACAATCTTAGAGAGTATGAAAAGCTCAAGGATCAATGCTCCCAGCAAGCATCAACTATCCAACGCTTCCGAGATATGGTTGCGGCTCTCGAGCAACAACTTGAGGATGGTCGCATAAAGAAGCTAGCGCTCGAAGAGGAGATCTATGCGACACAATCACAACTGGAAAGGATAAAGGAACAGAAGCTGTTGGACGAGAGACGTATCCTCGAACTTGAAGAGCAGATGCTCCACGGTTCAAGCGGCGCTGCAAGGACGACCCCTGATGGCAGCAAGACCAACTTCAACCTTGAGGAGGAACTCGAACACACGAATGATCCTTCAGCTGCGATGAAGCTGGAGATCTCTCGACTGAGGGCCGAGAACAATCTTTTGAAGAACAACATTGGATCAGGCGACAACAAGCGCCTGCATGGCGAGTTGGAAACTTCGAGGCAGAAGCTGCAGCTACTGCAGGATGAGAACCTGGATATACTAAAGAAATATGCCGTCGCGCAGGACCAGATCACCGCTCTGGTGAGCAGCAGCACGGATGAAGGGTTAGTCACTGGCATCGAGGCTGCTCTCGTGTGTGGACCGCTCAGTGTGCTCACTAAGGAGTTTTCTAGGAGCGAAATCTACCGTAAGATATCCAAGATGCTCAAGGAGCGAACTTCCGAGCTCGAAGAAAAGAGTGGAAAGCTACAGAAGTTCGAGCGCGATGTCGCAGACCGCGACCGGGAGCTCTTGGCTCTCAAGACTGATCGTATGTTGCTCTACCACATGCTACGTGAGAAGAAGGTCAAGTCTGACGGTGACGTCCTTCCTACAGTCAGCGCGGTCGAGAAAGGCTCCGTCGACGCCTTGCAGGAACTCAAAGCTACTGACGAGCTGGTCTCCAGCTCACTCAAGGACGAGGTCGAGGTGCTACGCAAGCAGCTAGATGACCTGAAGCTTACGAGCGACACTCACCAGCAGCAGCTATTTGATTCGCTACTCACCAACGAGAAGCTTCGCAACAAGCTCGACGAGGCGGTCAAGGAGCCGCGTGTTGCCTCGCCTAAGCCTGAGGGAGCCGAGGCCGCCGGCAAAGACCAAGCCAGCTTGGAAGAGTCCCTTCGCAAGAAGGACGAGAAGCTCGAGAAGATCGGCACGAGAGCCAAGCAACTCAAGGAGGTGAGTGAAATACCGCTGCCCCTTTCACCTCCCTGTTCTCCAACTTGCGCCCGGCCACGAAGAGCGCTCAGTCTACATGATAACGATTCCGGCGTGGAACTTTACGCGTTCGGAATTGATTCTGTAGTTAGCCATGCTCGTGGGCCGAGAGGTTCGCTCCCAATGAACCTGCATTGTCATGCACATCTGCCGTCGCCTGGTATGGTCGAGCAGCGACGTGCAACTAGTTTCTTTTCGCGCCTCTTCAGGAAGAAATCTATCTGAAAAGCAAACATGCTAACCTGTCTTGTCTGCGTTTAGCAACTCGAGAAGGCCGAGCAAGAAAAATACGAGCTCCAGCGGCGTCTCAAGACAGCAGAACAAGCTGGAAGCTCTGCGGCGCAAAAGGTCTGTTTTTCTTTCCCCAATCCCTACTATAAACTATACATATGCTTGTTTCAGCACCACTGTAGCGACAATCTTGTTTCCATTATTACCCTGGTTTCTCCTTATGACTGACCCTCTCGTTGAAATCGGTGTACGATCCTATCCTGTGAACATTGACTGACATGCAAATACCTAACAACAGGCCGCCAACGACCAGATCATCAAGAATCTGCAACGCGAGAACGCCATGATCGCCACGGCCTGGTACGACCTGACGAGCAGGCTGCAGAGCAACCATGTCGTGCTGCAGCGGCGGCAGGACATGCCCAAGTCTTGGCTCAACAAGCAGAGGCATCTAGTCAACGGTTAGCCACAGCTCCTTTTC
Source organism: [Phialemoniopsis] sp. UDSM-2020 (assembly GCA_018873225.1). Lineage (NCBI taxonomy): Eukaryota > Fungi > Ascomycota > Sordariomycetes > Thyridiales > Thyridiaceae > Thyridium > [Phialemoniopsis] sp. UDSM-2020. The sequence goes on from JAEILZ010000004.1 coordinate 2,405,589, forward strand.
CCTGACTCTTCCCGCTCTTCGTCTTGCGACTCCTCTGGTACTGACTGGAGAGCGCTGGCAGCCACACCCAGGAGATAGGAGCTCCAAGCTCTGTAGGTATACGCATGGAGTGCCATCATCCAGCCTGTCCTCGCGCGTATCCGCGATTTACTCATGCGGTGGTTCGCCCAGCAGCTTGTGTGCGTCCAGATCTGCGTGAGCATCTCCCACTATCACCTCCAGGAGCACGAGCCGGGCGGGCGATGCGGCACCGGAGACGGAGTCGGAGGCGCAGACGGATGCTTCGCGCTGCTTGTGGTCCTGTAGCGCCGGAGACCGAGCGTGCTGCTAAGACTGCCCATCTGGGTGGTCCAGTCACTGGCTTCTACGATACGAGGGGCAGGAGAGGTAGAAGGAGGTGGTAACATGTCGAGCTGGAGCTGGCATTTCGGCTGGCCTTCTCCAGTTGGTACCTCCTTCTTTCGATGAACGCGACACTTGAGAAGAGCGGATTCTTTGCCCGGGTTTTCCGAGGACATTTTTCATGATAAGCACTTGGTATACTTTATATACCCCCTTTGCTGCGACAAGATAGCATGGCTTTTTTTGGCAAATGATGATAATACACTTTTTTCCTCACTGCCTGCCCATCCGGGTTTCACGTTTCAAGATTTGCTTGCTTAGAAAGTAACCGAAATCGTAACGGTCTATTGAATGCGGCTTCTCGAGAATACATACACAAGGCATGGGCGCTTTTTATCGTATCGTAAAGGCAGCAGTAGGTAGGCGAGACGTATCAGAGCCCCCCTTTTCCTTTCCCAAAAAGACGGCTATTAAACCCTTCCAATTGATACAAGAACTCCCGGCCCTCATAAAGGAGGGACTCGCAGAGACACCAGACCCGGGCATTAGGATTCCATGGCCCGCGACCAAATGGGTCGAATGCACCTTTTGAACCGCCCACTTCACTACCAAAGTCATCAAATTTGTTCATACATCCATCCGTGAGAAAAGCAAAGCTTTTCTTCCGTCTCGAGCATACACATACAGAGGCTCATGAGTCTAGGATACAGGCCGGGGCTTCACTCCCCCCGGCTGAACCAGATGGCCTTGTCGAGCTCGTCGAACCGGGCCTCGTCGAAGCGACGGCGGCTGCTCTAGCGGCCGCCGGTGAGCTTGTCGAGGATGACGCTGCCGGTGCCCGAGGCCTTCTTGGCGTCGCCGTCAAAGATGGTGAGCAGGGAGTTCCAGACCTGACCGGGCTGCTGGGAGGCGTCAATGGCCTTCCAGATGCCGGTCTTTTGGTAGTAGCCGACGACGGGGGTGGTCTGCTTGTGGTAGGTGTCGAGGCGCTTCTTAAGGGCGTCGGCGTTGTCGTCGGAGCGCTGGACGAGGGGCTCGCCGGTGATGTCGTCGGTCATCTCCTTCTTGGGGGGGTTGAAGATCTTGTGGTAGGAGCGGCCCGACGCCGGGTGGACGAGGCGGCCGGTGATGCGGGCGACGAGCAGGGCGTCGTCTATTTGCAGCTCGACGGCGTGCTGGAGCTTCTGGTTGCGCTCCTGGAGCATGGCGTCGAGGCCCTCGGCCTGGGGGACGGTACGCGGGAAGCCGTCGAGGATGAAGCTGTAGAGAAGAGAAGAACATCATGTTAGCCGTGTTCAAGCCCGCCGAAAGCCGAAAGTGCCGAGAGCACGCATCACTTACCCGCCCTTGCACTCGGGGTTGTTGTTGAGCTCCTCCTTGATCATGCCAATGACGATATCGTCGCTGACCAGACCTCCCTGGTCCATGATCTTCTTGGCTTCCCTGCCGAGGGGAGTCTTCTTGGCGACCTGGGAGCGGAGCATGTCACCAGTAGCCTGTCCGGGGAAAATATAGTGTTAGTGGTCCATTCAATCACGGTTGCAAGGGCGTGCCGAGGAATAGACCTACCAGGTGGCAGCACTGGAACTTCTCCTTGATCTTGGGGGCCTGGGTTCCCTTGCCTGTGTGTTGAGAATTGCGGTATTAGCTGACATGGCTACCTCCATAGGAAACCTAGCTTCAACGGCACGCATTGGCGAGCCATTGAGAGAACTTACCGGCACCAGGAGGGCCGATGAGGATCATGCGGACCTCATCAGCAGTCTTGGATCCAGTGCCGAACTTGCGCTCCTCCAAAGCCTTGATACGACCCTCGAGGCCGTGGACAATGTTGTGCAGCTTCTGCACTTGGTCCTCAATTGCGCCCATGGTGATGGTTGGATGTGGGAGGGTGATGGAGGGTTAAAGATCGAGGAGAGTCGGCTCTAGGAAGGGATACAGGGAGATGAGAAGTCGAATAGGGGAGAGGAGGGAGACAGGCTGTCCAGATCGTGCAAAGGAAGTCTAAGCAGGTTGATGAACTGCAAGTTTGGCGAGGGAAATTTTGGCGGAGGAACGGACTAACAAGACTGGAGCGAGCGAGAGAAACGAGGTCGGAGCCAGCGTGTAGTCCGTGCTCCCCTGCACCCCGGGTCGCTAGCGTGTGTGCATCATCCAAGAGCCAAGGTAAATTGGGATCGGTTGGGGCCAATTGGGGCCACACAGCACCTGAGAATAGTGATCGGCCCACTAACCACCATCGGCTATTTTCCCACTCTCCGGAGCGGCTTTCACTCTTTCAGTGAGCTTGCTGGCCAACTGGCACACCTGGCTCCTGGTTTCCGAGGCGCCCCTGGCGCTGGCAAACCTGCTCGTCCCATGCGGCCGAGGTTGCTGCCGTCCTTTCAACTGTCAGCTTCCAGGGCTCCCGCTCCACTGCCGGAACCTTGAGCCGGATAAATGGACGAAAGCTGGATGGAGCGGCGGTGACGATAAACATTGACTGCTTGGCCTGCCCTGTGGCTTATGACAACTGCAATCATAATGAACAACCTGCTCAGGTTCAATCGTATTTATCATGATGTTTTGTTCTACAAAATCGTTCTGAAAATGTGCATTCCTCATCTGAATGGTAGCTCTGTGGCCGATAATGATACTCACGTTGCCTTCCTGAGCTCTACGACGTTCTCAATTGCAGTGCAGTAGGCGACAAGGAATACCTGACACATACAGAATATGCAGTCGAGAGATGTATTTTGACTATCTTGCTTGCCTTGGTCTCTTCGTCGAAAGTGAGGAAGACTGCGTCATCACGTGTGGTGCCTGGTCAGTGATGCTCTAGCGATAGCTCTCGATTTTTACTAAGCTGGAGCTGGAGCTTAGCGCACAGCAAGGCGCCTGTAACTCTGTGCTAGCCCCAAACGGGAACCTACCTTTTGAGCCTCGTCCTCCAAACGGCAGCCTCTCCAAAAACCACCACCACATTCGACCACTGCCCTCTCACCACAACCTTGCCGCCATCGCAATATTCCTGCGATCCCATCCTCTTTTCTTGTTCTGTGATACCCTCCTTCTATCCTCCCTTCTGCTACCTCCTCCAAAATGCCTTCCACAACCGCCGAGACGCTCAATCTCGTTACCCGCAATGTCTCGGTCGCGCCCCTCGTCCTTCTTTCTGCCGTAGATCACTACAACCGCGGCGACACGAGCAAGACGAGAAACAAGCGTGTGGTCGGTGTGCTACTAGGTTCCAACGATGGCAAGAATGTCCGGGTATCAAACAGCTTCGCGGGTATGGTTTACTCTCATGTGCTGCCTCTTAGGCTTCGTGGCGGTAGTAAGGCGACAGCTGACATATTGATTTCTCCCTATACATAGTCCCCTTCGAAGAAGATGAGAAGGACCCCTCCGTTTGGTTCTTGGATCACAACTATGTCGAGTCGATGAATGAGATGTTCAAGAAGGTCAACGCGAGGGAAAAGCTAATAGGCTGGTACCACTCGGGCCCCAAGCTGCGGGCCTCCGACCTCGAGATCAACGAGCTGTTCAAGCGCTACACACCAAACCCTCTGCTTGTCATTATTGATGTTCAACCAAAGGAGGCTGGCGTGCCCACGGACGCTTACTTTGCCGTGGAGGAGATCAAGGATGTTCGTATACTCTCTTCCAAGTCCAAGCTCTCCATGATGATTCACGATGCTGACATTGCACGACGCATGATAGGACGGCACGACGACATCAAAGACCTTTGTCCACACACCATCCATAATCGAGGCCGAGGAGGCCGAGGAGATTGGCGTCGAGCACCTCCTGCGCGACATTCGCGACGTAGCCGTCGGCACCCTCTCCACCAGAGTCACCAACCAGCTGCAGTCGCTACAGGGCCTGCACCTGCGCCTCCGCGACATCCAGGCCTACCTGCAAAAGGTGCTCGACGGCCAGCTGCCCGTCAACCACGCCATCCTGGGCAACCTGCAGGACGTCTTCAACCTGCTGCCCAACCTGTCGACGCCTAGCAAGTCGGCGGCGGCAGGCGGCGAGGGCGGCGGCGAGCTGGCGCACGCCATGAGCATCAAGACCAACGACCAGCTCATGGCCATCTACCTGAGCAGTCTGATCCGGGCCATCACGGCCTTCCACGACCTCATCGAGAACAAGATCCAGAACAGGCAGCAGCAGGAGGAGAAGGAGGCGGCCAAGAAGGAGGGCGAGGCCGGAGGCAAGGACGGCAAGGACGGCGAGAAGAAGGAGAATGGCGACAAGGCCGTCAACGGCGTCAACGGAGAGCCTGCCAAGGAGGGCAGCAGCGGAGACAAGGAGAAGGAGAAGAAGAAGTAGACGGCCGACCAAAAAAGGGCAAAGAGGCGAGACGAGAAAGGATCGCATGGTGGCGTGGAGAAGCATTGTACGACTTGTCATGATAGACTGCGTCCGAGACGGGTAGATTCTCGGCGCCTGTTCGTAATACACGGCGTATTTGATTGGGATATGCTCATCGTTGCCGTGACGTTATCTGCCTGCATTATGACAAGCACTCATCCAAATGACTAAAACCTCCTGGGTATCATTGATAGCTCCGAACAACACACTCCTGCCACTTTGTTACCATGCCCGTAACCTGCCTCACACGTCTGCGATAATACCAGCCATCTCCTCCCTCCCCACCCTCCTTTCGCCGACGTACCTCCCCAGCGCACCATCCCACCGCTCCGCCAGTACGCACGCGAGGAGGTGCTTGCAGCACGGCACCGGCCCTCCCCCTCCTCCCTCGCCGCGCAGCCCGTCCAGGCTCATACCGCCAAACTCCCACCCGGTCACATCCCCATCTTTAGCCTCTCCTTCGGTAGCGCCAGACAAGTCGCCGCCGCCGCCGTCCACAGCAGAGGAAGAGTCCGCCGGGTACGGATGCGAGGCCGGGAACGCGGAGAAGGCAAACGCCGCGCAGGTACAGTTCCATGCCCGCAGGCGCACGACGTAGCTCTTGCCGGCGGCTGAAGCCTCCCCCGTGGAGTCCTGGTGCTGGTGTTTCCTCCTTCTGTGATGACTTGTGGATGAGGCCGCGGCGGAGCGGACGAGATAGAAGGAGGGCTCAGATGGCTGTGCTTGCCCCTCTTGCTCCGACGCAGCAGCGTCGCTGTCTATGGTGGTGGTGGTGGTGGTAGCTGAGGGAAAGACGAGAACGACGCGGGTGACTAGGCCTCTGTCTAGGAGGTCTAGCGCCGGGAGGAGATGCGAGGGGAAGAGAACGTGGAGGGTTGTCAGGAGTGGGCGGGCGGAGGGTGGGATGAGGGAGAGCGGGTTGGTCTCCTGCGCAGGGCGGACTTGAGGATGGTCTGCAGGGGAAGGTATGGGGATGTGGGATATGGCTCTTATGAGAGAGGTGAGTGTCTCCCTCGGTGTTGGGAGGGAGTCCGTCATTATCGTGTGTCGCTGTGGTGTTGGATGGAGAGCGTTATAAGCGTGAGTGTATATCAGAATACGGATGCGACGAGCGCTCCTATGATCTACATTGTGACAGACTTCAATGAGCGAGCCATTCCATGATTAGATTAGAAGGCCACAACAAAAGATCATTGAGAGATATTTTGAGATGGCGGGTAGAGAGCGAGTAAGTTTGATGTGTTGCTTGGAAGCTTCGATTAATAACTCTGTGAGCACTATGAGGGGCAAGAATTGGAATATCGCAACTAACAAGCCCAATGACACAAAGAATACTACGATGAATTTGATTCAACAAGGAGAACACAAAATATTATCTAAATGCGATCAGGGAGTTATTTTAAACTGTTTTTGCTCTATTATTTACTCTTTTAGAGGTATATATCTTTTAGAAACAGATGAACTCGCTATAAATCACACAGGATATGTTGTTGTTGTACACGATCTATACGTCTTTCCCTTCTCTTCTACACCCACTCCTTGGGCTCCCGCAGCACGTCAACCAGCCTCTGCTCGCGGCTGTTGGGCTCGGGCGTGTGCATGTACTTCCAGCTCGCCGTCAGGGGCAGACTCATGAGGATGCTCTCGACGCGGGCGCCGGGCGTGTTGAGCCCAAACGAGGTGCCGCGGTCGTGCACCAGGTTGAACTCGACGTACTTGCCGCGGCGGATCTGCTGCCAGTCGCGCTCGGCCTCGGTGAAGGGCATGTCCATGCGGCGCTCGACGACGGGCACGTAGGAAGGCAGGAAGGCGCGCAGGGCGTCCTGGATAAAGGCAAAGGTGTTTTCCTTGTCGCAGACCTGCTCGTCGAGGTCGTCAAAGAAGATGCCGCCGATGCCGCGCGACTCGCCGCGGTGCTTGTTGTAAAAGTACTCGTCGCACCACCTCTTGAACTTGGGGTAGTAGTCCTTGTTGTGCTTGTCGCAGACGTCCTTGAGCGTCTTGTGGAAGTGGATGGCGTCCTCGTCAAAGAGGTAGTTGGGGGTCAGGTCGGCGCCGCCGCCGAACCACCAGGCGCCCGAGGTGCCGTCCTCGTTGGCCGTCTCAAAGTAGCGGTAGTTGAGGTGCACGGTCGGGGCCATGGGGTTCTTGGGGTGGACGATCAGGGAGAGGCCCGCGGCGAAGAAGTCGAGCGACTCGGGGATCTCCTCGACGCCGCCGACAATGTTCTTGTGGTTGATGCGCATCTTCTGGATGGCGGCACGGGGCAGCTTGCCGTAGACGACGCTGACGCCGACGCCGGCCTTCTCAAAGATCTTGCCGTCCTGCAGGACGCAAGTGATGCCGCCGCCGCCCTCCTTGCGCTGCCACTCGTCGACGCGGAAGGGGGTGCCGTCGACCTCCTCGAGGCCCCGGACGATCTCTTTTTGCTGCTCCTTGATGAACTTTTCCATGCGCAGGCGCATGGGCGACTTGTCGGAGACGCCGTGGTCGCGGAGGGTCTGGGCATCGCGCTCAGCCAGACTCGGCGAGTCGCAGCGGATTGGGTCTTGGACAGTCTGCGACGAGCACGATAAGCATTACTGTTTGCGCGAAGCAGGCAGAGAACAAATCCACCTACCATGTTGTAAAGAAGGGTCGATGCGGTTGCAACGCCGAGGCCCACAGCAAGGATGTTCCACCTCGAGAGCAGACGGGCGCCGGTCAATTGAGAAGCAGACGAGCTCGCAAAAGACCTCCTGAAAGACTGGCGCAGGGTATTTGATCTGAGAGAAGCAGTTGACTTGGTTTGCGCCAGAAAGCGCAAACCCATCCGTCGAGATGCCATCGCGGCGGACAGCTTAAATATCAAAGGAGTGACGGGTTGTGAAAGAGGCGCTCGACCAATTGGAGAGGCAACGAATCAAAGCAGAGAAAAGAAAATCGGATGATCCTGCTCAGCGAGAATACATCAACGATGAGACCACTTCTGCGGTACCTGGGTAGGTGTGGAATCTGGCCAAAGGGCAAAGGGTAGGGCAAGATCACCTCATATGGGGAGAACAGGCGCATGGTGCTGTCGAGAAATCGAATGTTGTCCCAAATCTTTTTTGGTCTGGGGCGACGGTGCACGGCGGCAGTGGAGCTCCGACCTCAGGCCATGTTCGCAAGCAGGATCAACGATCGGCCCCCCGTCAGCACTTATTAGCTCCTGATTTTATCCTGCTCCTGTTGCAGCTTGAGGTGTGTAGGGTGCATATCTCCGCGGGCACTTGCATTTCAAAGTGTAGCCAACAGCTTTCAAACAACAAAAGACTTGCTGCCCAGACTCAGCTTTAATTCTACCATGCCGCCGTACCTTGCATCAGGTGTGGGGCCGGATGGCCTGTTTTCAACCCCGGATTCTGGAAGCTTGGCTTAAAGAACTGGATGATCGAGGCAATTGAATTGAATAGTCACCATAAGTTTATGCAGTGTGCCTTATTACCTCGGAGTTCAGCAAAGAGAAGAGGTATCGCTGGCAAGAAGCAACCACAACTATGAATATGTTGAAACGGTCCTTTTACTCCAACAACTCTGCCTGAGGCTCTGTACGTAGATCAACTACTGCAGGGATGTGCAATAATGTGTCATCCGGCGAGAATACCACCATGAGCAAGGCTGTCAGGCATCATAACTCAGGTTTTCTGAATGCTTCAGTTTTGGAGTCTGCATTAGTCTTTGTATGTTAGGCTCTGACCGTTGACCGTCTTTGTTATTTTGCTTTGCATTGGGCGTGCTCAGACCAGCAGCCTGAGTAAGTCATAATAGAGTGGGTGTCAGAAAGGTTGACGGTTTTGGATCAATCTCTACCCAAATTGCTAACAGACTGAATCATCCGTTCATGCTTAGGTAGTGGGATAATCCTGGTTGATCAGTTAATGATCGAGGTTCATCCACAAGGAAAACCGCCAACCATTCTGACACCCACTTGATAATCAACCACTGCTCTGTTTGTTACAAGAGGCATGCTGGTGAAGCTTAGAAGCTGACAAAACAAGAATGGCCGCTCTGGTCCAGCTGACGCCGCCACGTGCAGTGCCTGGAGCGGGTGTCTGAATCACCCACTGCTAGAGAACGTCGTCATCCTATCACACTAAGCCGGATTCGGCCAGCAGTCATGGTACCTGCACTGGCCTTATCTGCTTATCAGAGTGACCTCATCCACTGCTAGAATGCGCTAAATGAGCACGGGTCACTCGAGCTTAGGCGGTCAAGTACCCCTCTCTTGCTGGCCCTCCTGCCCAATGCCCGCCTGACTTTGACCGCTGCCGCCAGCGCCGCAGCCCCCATTTGGCTCACTGGCACTGGCTTTGACTGGCGGTGCACAGAGAGCAGCCCCGCCTTCGACCTGCCTCCTCCACCTCCACACATCCACCCTACCACCTGCACCCTTTCCAGTGACCGACTGACTCCCCCAAGGCGGCAACCTCGCGTTCACGCACTCCTCCCTTCTGCCTACAAACCTTCCTCTCATCAACAACATCGTCTTCCCACAAGGCTCTGTAAGTTTCTCTTCCGCCTCTACTCTGTATCCCAACCAGACGCATCACACCTTCTTGCCTCCAAGCAAGCATTATCATCACCGCCTATTCGTCATCGATCCCCCGAGTAGCTGAACTGACCGCCTCTTATCTGCCAGCCTCTCGCATCGACTTAATCCAGCTTCCTACCACCACCCAGACCTTGCGTCAACCCCTCCATACCATCTCAGACCAGACCACCTTTCTTCCTACTCTATGAGCGAGAAGAACACCGCCAAGATGCACATGCGATCCAAGTTCAAGGACGAGCACCCCTTCGAGAAGCGCAAGGCCGAGGCCGAGCGCATCCGCCAGAAGTACAACGATCGCATTCCGGTACGTGAATGATCTTCCCCGTTACTACTCATTCAAACCACCCCGAGACTGACTTTGCTCTCCTCCTCCAACAGGTCATCTGCGAGAAGATCGAGAAGAGCGACATCGCAACCATCGACAAGAAGAAATATCTTGTCCCTGCCGATCTGACCGTGGGTCAGTTCGTTTACGTTATTCGTAAGCGAATCAAGCTTTCTCCCGAGAAGGCCATCTTTATTTTCGTCGACGAGGTCCTACCTCCCACCGCCGCGCTCATGTCGAGCATCTACGATGAGCACAAGGATGACGATGGGTACGTATTGCTCTGCCATCTCACTTATTCCAATGATGAACCGATTACTAACATTCGGTCTCTCTTCACAGATTCCTATACATCCAATACTCTGGCGAGAACACATTCGGTCACTTCGAGGAGGCATAAACGCTTCCTCTTCTCCCACGACGGATGTTGCTCACCGCCACACCCATGCGCAACCTATTTCTCTCATTGCAGGCTTCCGGCGTTTCAGGGATCAGTTGCTCAACCGCCATGATGGACGCGTGGATTTCTAGGGATTTGTGATTTCTTCGAGGCCTGGAACTTTCTTCTTTCCTGTTTTGTTTTTTACTTCTTTTTCCGTACTGTCGGAGAGGGAACTGATGCGGAGATGCCGGCCGATGGATAACTCTCTGGTCATGGACGCAATGATACAGCAAAAGCGTTTTGCTGCACAGTGCTTGGGCATCAGTCTGAAAGGTCTGACACTCTGGCCTGAGCTGCTTTTCCTTTGATTGCGTGTCTTTCGCGTGCTGCGTGTGGTCTGCGCTGTTTTGGCTTTGTCGGTAACCTGGTTATCGTGTGCTTTTACTTGCTCGCTCTACCACTCCTAGAGTCGCCACGGATAGTCGCCACGGATCCATATCTCTTTTCATTCTCTCTCATAACGAAATCGAAGACATCCTTCCCTAGCGAGATCATCTCGATTATAAGCGCGCAAATGAAACACCATGCTGTGCTATGAGAAGAATACCGGTGTCCTGCAATCATGTGCTTCACTGTGGTGCCCTACAGACCGCGCTTGCTGACAAGGCGAACACAAAATGGGTCTTTGATGATGTGAGCTTTCCAATGATCCGGGGTCGCTCTGCGAAGAACGGATAATCGACTCAAGATGATTGAAGCAACAAGAGGGTCAAGGCAAAAGCCAGACCAACCGCAAAAGGCATTCCGGGCACTCTTAGCATCCTGGAAGCAATACCACGAGATGGAGACCCCTTGCTATGCATACTCGTGATACAAAAGCTTGAGCATGCAGTCATTCGGGTCTGGGTTAGGCAGTCCACATCCAATGTCAGGAGGTGTCACGGGGATATGGAGAGAAGCCAACAAGAGAGAACGCAGCTCGAATCAACTGGAGGGATGGGTCGTATTGTCCTCAACTCAGGAAAGTGAATTTTTGGTTTATCATACACTGACGACAACAGCAGAACGCAGAAGAAACTCCCCGTCTTTTTTCCCCCATTCCACCCTCCTAAAGCACCACGATGACAGGGCTTGGGGTGAGGATGTAACTGTGACTAACTCCTCGTACCATCTAACCCAACAATCGATGCCCTCTACTGCTCTTGTGTCTCGTCCGACGTTGGCAAACACAGAATAGGAGGAAGCATCGGCGCCGGACCGCTCGTCAAGGAAGTGTCTGTCTGGCCTGTCGATTCCGTCACACAAATCACCCGTTCCGTCTCCCCTCCCGCAGTTCAAACAACAAAGATATTCGCTCGGATAGTGTGTGTAAATGCATCTCTCTTTTGTGGAAGCGCTGAATCCAAGATCCAAAGGGCCATAGGGGCAAAACAGCCATAGCGTGCAAGCCCGCCGGTACCCAAGAAGCAAGAAGTGTCCTCCAACGCCAGCAGTAATCGACTATGTTGTTGGAGACATCGAGATCGTGCAAGCAAATGGCCCCTTAGTGGCCACTAAATGATTAAGGAAGCTCGGCCCCTTCCGTTGGGTTTCGTAATCTCTAAACCCAGTCAAAGCAATGCTGAACCGATGAGCCTCATCCGATAGTGTAAAGTCATCTTCCCAAACAGTAACCCCGAAAAAGGTATAGGTATCGCAATAAATCACACTAGACATAAACGCCGACATGCTGCATCAAGTTTGGTGGTATATGCTACTCCGATCTTCGTGCGCCGTCGAGATCAAACGGCACAGTGCAGTGCTGGAGTGCAAGATTCGTTTGTCCAGCCACGGGATGGACATCTACGCCGGGTTGCCCTTGGCGCGCTTCTGCATCCTCGGGGTCGGGGGCTTCTTGCCACCAACGCCGTTGACCTGGTTGCCGCCCGAGGGAGTTGGTGCCGAAGCGGGGGTGTTGTTATCGTCCTCTGCCTTGACAGCCGACGGGCGTCTGCGTTTCGTGCCTGCCGGAGAGGTGTTCGCGCTCGGCCCGCTCGAGCTGGTGCCTTGCTGGCTCTGCGAAGGGTGCATGCTAGGCGCCTGCATGGTGCCCGGTGCTGGGCTGCCGACGTGTGGGGAACCCGGCAGCTGCAGGTGGGCTGCATGCGGGCTCGCACCCATCGGGAAGCCACCGAAGCCCGGTGTGCGAGGCCCGCCCTGAGGCATACCTTGAGGCATGACCTGGCCGTTCATGGCTTGCTGTGGCACGTTGTTGATGTTGGTAACATACTGGTCAAGGGCATTATACGGCGCCAGGCCCGGGTGGGCGTGGCAGAAGTTGAAGAGAGGGTTCATCTGGCCGATAATTTCCACAATCTAGAGAAAAGCATTTCAATTAGTTTGAGCTTGACAACGAGAACACGTTGGAGGCCAAGCTCACCTCAAGAAACTGGTTCACAGCTTCGGTGACGCCGACGTTTTGCTTCACGGCCGACTGAGGAAGGTCTAGATCTGGCGGCGCGTTCTGAGGAGACTTGAGGGTCTTGGCCTTGCCCTTCTTGCTCATCTCCGGTGATTGCTTGCCATCCACAGAGTTGACCTTGTGCCATTCCTTGACCCAATTGTGCGCGGGCTTGGCCGCCTGGATCACCAGTCTCCGCGAGATGTACTCTTCATGCCCCGTGCACACGAACTCGAGCAGCTCAATTTTCTGCTCAGCATCGAACTGCGCGCGGAGGATGCCATTGGCAACGACCTAAACGTTTGGTGTCAGAATAAGCCCCCGGACGACCTACAGCAGGTATCAAGGTACTTACGTGTGAGCCGCCTTCAAACCAATAGACGAGGCTGGCCTTTCCATTTTCAATGTAGTGGCCGTCATTTTGCAGTGGCCTGTCGACAGTGCCCTTGTCCATGATCAATTGCATGTTCTTGACGCCACTGTCAAAGTTGGTGTGGAAGTATCGAGGAAGCGCGGCAAACGAGATTTCGTACTGCTTGTCGTTTCCCTCCTCGCCATCGTTAACATGCATGGCGAGCCGGAAAACACCCCGCTGCGAGAAGAAGAGATGGACAAACTCCATCCAGTACGAGATGTCATCCTTGCCTCGAGAGCCCTATATTGATCGTATTAGCATGGTGCCTCGTTTGTGCAGAAGACCTGAGAGGTTCCAAGACACTTACTGGGAATCCACTCAAGTGTTCGCTGAATTGCATCAGCCGGAGCAAGCACTGTCCCTTCATCCCCATACGTTTTTGCTGCTGCATTAGACTGTTGGCTACGGCTGCTTGCTGCTGGGCATGCTGCAAGGCCATGGGATTCGGCTGTGGCGGGACCTGCTGAGGGGTCTGCTGTACCTGACCAGGTTGCGGCTGATTTGGCGGCCCGTTTTGCGCTTGGTTTTGACCTGGCGTTTGTTGGTTGGGTCCTGGGCCGGGTTGCCCCTGTTGCTGTGGCGTTTGCGGTTGGGGCTGTCCCTGTTGCCCCTGTGGCTGCTGTCCCTGTTGCTGCTGAGGCTGTTGCTGTTGGGCTTGCTGCTGCTGCTGAGCCTGCTGTTGGGCCTGCTGGGCTGCGGCGGCCGCTTGCTGCTGGGCTGCTTGCGCTTGCATCGCGGCAGCAATTTGCGCCTGTTGGATGCCCTGTAGTTGACTGGGATTCATCTGTCCAGGTTGGTTTGGATTCTGTCCCTGCGCTAACTGTTGGTTGGCCGCGACCTGTTGCTGTTGCATAGCAAGCTGCTGCGCTAGAAGCGCCTAGAAAGGAAACATGTTAGTATTCAATGATACATGTCAAAACATGCTTCCCATCGCATGTACGACTAGCTACGGTACTGGTGCATCTTACTTGAGCGTGGGGGTGTTGTGCTTGCTGTTGTTCTTGATTAGCATACTGAGCCTGGAGACGATAAGCTCAGAAGAGCGGGCACTTACAGGTCCCATCCGGCTCCGCATCGCCTGGATCTGGGCAGCTTGCTGGGGATTCATCTGGGGTACCCCCATTGGCATCCCTCCAGCATACATGCCGCCCTGCGAGGCCATGAGCATTTGCCTAGCCTGCTGCTGCTGCTGTAATTGTTGATATCGCTGCTGCTGTAGTTGTTGTTGTAATGCATGATTGTTCGCGACTGAATATGAAACGCGTCAGCATCCCATGTTGCGCGCGAGATCAAAAGAGAAAGGGACGCGGGGAGGAAGTGTGGCTTACAGGCCATAGGATTCATCTGATGTTGCTGAAACATCTGGGCTTGCTGAGGGTTTAAGTGCTGCATAGCTGCGTGAGCATTTGGACCTGCACCAGGAGGCATCCCTCCCATCAGATTGGCAGGATTAACCTGAGGACCCGGACCCGACACTCCCATATGACCTAAATGCTGCTGCGGCATGCCGCCAGGTTGCGCGCCGGGCTGGCTCGGGTTGTGAGCCATGCCGGGAGCCATGCCGGGATGGCCAGGTGGTACACCTGGGTGTTGTTGCATGGCGCCAGGATGCGGTGAGAACGAAGGGCCCATGCTCGCCATCATTTCTCGCAGGGTCGACTATCCACGGCGTGGATATCGACTCGATCCTCTCCAGTCCTGTCGCATGCGACGCCCAAACCTTGAACCGGGCCGTTGGTGGCGCACAATCGCTGAGTCTGAGCAATCAACGTTCTCCTATCGAGGAACCGAAGACGCGATTGTTTCTTGGTATGGCAAGAATCCGACGAGAAATTGCGCCTCAAACGTCCTGTTGATAGAATGTAGACACGCTGTCGACGGCCAGATGTTGATTGTCGGGAGACCGGATAAACAAGATCGACGATCGAGCTGGCGAAACGATGCGACAAGCTCGAGTTGCAACACCGAGTATTCAAACAAGAGAAGAGCGAGCGGACGAGATGGGCGACTCGGTGTGGAGATGCGACGAGAAATAAAGAATGAAGAATCCAAGGAGGACCGTGGCGATGCGATTTTGCGGGAGCGAAATCGTTTTTGTGATGAGCCCTTGCCGACGTGTCGAAGCGGACTGGGGGTCGTTTTTGGCACAACGACCCGCTGGGTTGGGTCCGGGCGGAGAGAGGTTTGGACCGTGAAAAGAGTGGGAGAGAAGAATAAGAAAGGAAAGGAGAAGAGAGCCCGATTGAATGGATTGTACGGTGCGGGCTTGGCCTCGAGTAGGTAGGAGTAGAGACAGTATCCTGGTCGAAGGTTTTAAGGTAAGGTGACGGGCGGGAAGGTTAAGGCAGGTAAGGTATCGCGGCAGGTCGCAGATTTCCACCACGACAGGCTGGGCTGGGCTGGGCTGTTTGGCGGGCTGGGGGGGTGGTGAGATGTGAGAGAGAAGAGCGCACTGCAGTCCGCAGGGGACGGGTAGACTCGTCCACCGCAAAAGCAAAAGGTGGGCCGTGGCTTTTTAGAGTGCTACCTCTGTAGTAGTGGAGAGGAGCCGCCGATCACTCTCGTCTCCCGGTCTTGTCGATATGAGAGAGCTGATATTAGAAGATGCCTGGCCAGTGTCGCGACACTGCTATAAATATTGCAACTTCATGGGTGGGAGGGTAGGGGAAAGAGAGAGAAAATGTGCGTCTGAACAAATTCCCCTCGAGAAAAATGTTTCTGGGGTGGGAGGAAATGTTGAAGGGGGGGGAGAAGAGGATGGAGGAAGAAGGAGAGGGAAGCACGGGACAGACAGATACCGTGGTAGGTACAGGCTCTGAATAATGGTGAAGCGCAAAAGAGAGAGGAAAACGGGAAACGGGGAACGGGGAACGGGGGACGGGGAACAGGCGAGCGTGGAGGAATCACCTTAGCGATTACAGCACCGAGACAGCACAGGAATCACCACTAAAGCCCCCTAAAAACGGTATCCCGATTTTGGACGTGGTGCTTGACTTGGGCGGCCGCGCTCTTTTTCTCGCCGCTTGTCACGACGATTTAGGGATGGCTGGGGGTTTCAAATGGCGGATACAACGATATGTCTTGCGGATATCGGAGCTGGTGCGATTATCAAGTACCGGCGTGACCCGCAAACGATGTCAAGGGGCCAATCAAGGCGCTGGAACAACAGTTGATCCCGATCTGATCCCCACTTCCCACTAGCGCTTGATCTGGAGTTCTCAGTATTACGATACAATGAGGAGCGACACGGAGAGAGCACCGAGAGAACCTCCAGACAATGGCATTCATGGAGCGGCAATCCCGACGGGAGAAACCCCCAACAAAACCGCCGACCCTTTTCCTGAAGCGCCAGCTGGATCTGGGTCAGTCTGCAGGCCTGTGCAGTACCGAAGATATCTCATCAATCCCGTTTCTGGTCCAAGAAGCCGAATGTCCCCCATAAACTTACACAGAGAAAGTACAGGTCATGTGACTGCCACCGTGGGGCGCCCCTGGCCGTTTTTTGATCGCGGACCAGGATACGCGCGCACGCTGTTTATCTTATCTGGCGGGTCGCTATAAATTTTTCTGCTTTCTGCACAGGCACAAACTTGCCGTCCTCTTTCTTCAGCAATTTCGCGATCCGGCACTCTTCCTTGCCTCCATGTCATGATGATGGGCGCGAGGAAGAGGATGGCAGAGTGATCGAGAAGGCTATTCTCTACCTTTCATTTTAATCTGGCTAACCAAAGGAGCATTCTACTGTTCTCAGGTATCATAGCAAACAAACAGGTCAGTTCACACAACATTCCCTCATCCACCATAGCGTCTCCCGGCAAGCATATACCATTCTTTCCTGATGACAACATCATTTAAATGTCTTCTTTTCCCAACTGAATCGACCATGAAGAAACTTCGTCTGTTCGGGTTGTCTTCGACAGGAGCAACCTGTTACTTGCCAGTAATTTTTGTCTGATCACAGTCTGGTTATGCTTCATTGTTTGGGAGACGCTTTACTCACGGGCATCTTGCCCATGACTCTCAAGATTTCGAAGCTAACTATCCATCACAGATTTGTTCAATGAACTTTCATCATAGCCTTTACCTCTTGGAGTAGAGTAAGCTTCAAGACTTAGACAGAGTAGAGCCCTATAGAATCGATCAATATATGTATCAATTTTGTTCTCATTGTTTATTCCGTGTGTATCTCTCGGTCTTGCGTGGTCGTCACGCATCTACCCCTGTACACATCAACGCCATAATGCCTTGACGGCCCTGTAACCCCGAGCCATAGCCATACAGTGACACGAATGCAACCTCTAAACAACGCTCACCTCCTCGCGAACGGGCTGCTCCGTCCCAACCCGCCTCACTCGCCCGCCCACGATGCCCCTCCTATTCCTGCCCGTCCTACCCCTACCCAGCCAGTTGAGCTTGAGCAGCCGGCTCAGCTCCTCGACCGCCTTGGTGCCCTCGTCGCTGCCGTTGCCCGCGACGCCCACGCTCGCCAGCACGCTCATGCACTGCAGCATCCGGCCCACCATGTCCGTGACTGCCTTGCCGTCGTCCACATTCTGCAGCTCCCGTAGTGTAGTCCCGCTCAGGCCCGCGAGCCCGCCTCCCAGGGCCGAGCCCTGCGCTACCCCGCCGCCGGGTGTGAACGGCCGCGGGTCGCTGGCGCCGCTCCCAAAAGACACGTTGCTAATGGCCCGGCTACGGCTGCCACCGGCAGACCCGTCGCCCAAAAGTGTTGTGCTATTTGAGTTGTAGCTGGCGACGCTGGGGTCGAGACTCATGGCTGTGCCGGGTCGGAGAGGATAGGAGCCCGTCGAGTCGCCCGAGGGGGATGTGCTGAAGTGGTGTGCTGAGGCGGCTGCCGAGAAGAAGTCCTGCTGCGACTGGATCGGGATGGGAGACGCCGCTAGGGGTCCTCCTGAAGCGCCGGGCGTACCTGCGGAGAACGACCCGGAGCCAGGTAGGAATTCGAGGGACAGGCGAGAGAACATGGTCTTGAGCTTCTCATAGCGAGGCATGATGACCGTGTCACGGTAGGCGGTCAGCACGAGACGTCTCACATCGAGAATCGCTGCCACGGGCGCGATATTGGCGAATGGCCTTGAAAGGTCTGTCGCTGATGGTGCAACGGCACCGCCCCAGAAGTCACGGGCTTTATCAGCTGTGAGAAGGGGCCCGACGCCCTGGAACTCGAGGTCGAGAGGCAAGAAGACGGCCTGCATATACGGCAGGATACTCGTGAACGTGAAGAGCCACAGCTCTACAAGGGAGGGGATGAGCTTATCTTCCGGTGTCTTGCGGAGTGCCTGGTCAAGGGAGGAGAAGCCGGTGCTAAGCAGGTCGCGAAGATCATCAATAATGATGTTTGGTGATCGCCGCTGTATGCAATACTGTATGTGCACCATGACTACCCTGTTGAAATCCTCGACTGGGAGTCGCAAGTCCTCGCCCTGAAAGACGACGAGCAGCTTGGCCTTCAGGAAAGGCCAAGCATCATCCATGCTCATGTTGTTCAGCCCCGTCTTTCCAGAGTCCAGAGAATCACTCAAAAAGACTGACGACTGTCCGGCGCTAGAGGTCAAGCTGCTGGGGCCAAAGTCGGTTTGCAGAGTCGTAGTAGACTCGGCAGCCTTGGCCTTCTCTTCCCTCTTCTGCTCTCGCAGCGCCCGTCCACCATGCCGCAAGTCCAGGCCGCTCACGCTCTTGAACGTCGTGCTTGGCCCCGGACTTGGTGGTAGGTTGAAGTTATATAAGCTACTAGGCGCGTGAGGATCCGTAGGCCGTGAATTACTTGAAGCGGAGGACAATGGTAGGTGATAGTCGTCCTTGTCCTTGAGTTTGTGCTTCTGTCGTGACAGAAAGTGATGTTTCTTTTCCTTCTCCTTGCCCTCCGTGGGCGGAGTATCGGCGGCCCTGATAGTTGCCGTCGACGAGTTGCCTAGGCTATAGAATGATTGCGCCGACGAGTCCAGGCTCGTGGTGCTAAAGTTACCGCGCTGAAGAGATGCCAGAGCAGACCCAATCTTGCTGGGGCTTGGTAGGGGCTTCTCCTTCGGCTCTCCCTTCGTGCCGATCTTGCCCGGCCTCGAGAATAGCTTGACCTTGGACTTCTCTGGCTTCTTCTCTGGTAGTGGAGGCGGGGGAGGAGGCGGTGTGGGTATTTGTATTTGTGAGGGGAGGCCAGGTGAGGATTGCCCCGACCTAGGAAAAGCGACGCTTGCAGCCGCCTGGGCCGCCGTCCTCTGATTCCCCAATAACCCATTGTGATATCCCTGGTTCCCAAACCCGTGATCCCTCGGTGCGCTCGCCTCCGTCAAGCTCAGCATTGGCGGGCTGAGCGGTCCTCCGCTTCCCCTCTTATTTGAAGGCGGTAGGTTCTCGTAGGGCTCTCCGGGAGCCGGCACGGTCTGCGATCTCTGCCGGGCATGCTGTTGCTGTAGGTGTTGCTGCTGTTGTAGCGGCTGCTGGTGCTGTTGCTGGCTCTGGTGTTGCACGACAGCGGCCTGCGCGGCGATCTGGCTCGCGCTCAGCTCGCGGTGCTGGTGCTGGTGCACCTGCGGCCCCTGCGCTGCCATGCCGATTTGCGATAGGTTGCTGACGCTGGTCGAGGGGAGTGTCGAGTCGAATAGCCCGGCCGTCTGGGAGTGTTTCCTAGAGTGCGCCCTGATGCGGCCCTCGGGCAGTGTCAGGGGCGAACCCGACCTCGACGTATTATTGCTGCCTCCGGCAACCTGCCTCGCTGCTGCCGCGGCGGCGATGGCTGTGTTGGAGGAATTGGACGAGTGGAGGGTCGGGCGGGAGAAGTTCTGGAGGTTCGGATTGCTTGCGTTTGGTAGCTGCGTGAAGGAGCCGTACGGTGGTTGGGGCGAGCTCCGTGCCTTTTGGAGATTGAGGGCTGGAGTAGCAAACGACTCGTCGCTCGAGGCTGATTCTACTCTTCGGGGGCGTGGTCGCGATGACGACGAGAAGTCTACGTTGGAGGCATTGCTACTGATGGGGGGCAGGGGCGCGAAGCTGCCCGGTGCTCGGGCCTGGTTTCGTGCTGGCTGCATCTCGTGGGCTTATTAGGGGTCTGTTACATCTTGGCCGGGGGTGGTTAGATAAGGCTGTTTGCGGGTAGGCCAGGGTCGATCGGCGCTGTTTCGTGCTGGTCGGAGTGGGAGATGGCAATGGAGAAACAAGTTTTGAGATGTATAAGATCTTCCAGTAAGCTTTCTACCGAGAGAAGAACGGTTGAGGTCAAGGCAAACGAAACGGGATCAGGGCGTTAGTTGATACGAGGAGCGAGGCGGAGGGGACGGGAAGACCAACAACCAGCCAGGATTGAATCGATCTTTAAAAGACGGCTCGAATACGGGGCACGAAGAGCTGGGCTGGACTGGGGGCTGTGAGGGGTTTGGATCGGGGCTACGTAAACCAACCTGCTCCAAGCAATTAATTGACAGCGCTAGACGACGGGCCTGCCTTGGCCGGGACGTCGCAGTGAAGATCGCTGACGCTTTCGAATTCAGGGGACTTTCTAGAACCCCGCATTGTTGCCAGAGCAAGCATGCGCGCCGTCAACGATCCATTCCACCCAAAACCCCACCCTCAATCTCCAATTCTTCCAACAACTTTCGCTTCTTTAAATTGACTCTCGCGACAGCACTGCTTCCGACATTACTCTGGATACTCACACTCGGACCTCTATATTAGAGTAATATCCCGAGTCCTGTCTAGCACCATGCCCACCACTACCAACGGAAACTCGGCTGCCAGCGGCCAAACCCTCAACTTCTCCGCAGCTTATACCAGCCCAACCAACGAACCCTTCACCATCACCGAAACGCTGCCCGCACCCGCCACAGCTGGCGTCGACGACAAAGTCAAGTATCTGGCCGACCTAAAAGATAGGATCAGCTCCGTGCAGGAGCGCATAAACCAAGAGCTCACCGCGCGCATGGAAGAAGACAAGGCCCGGGATGCTGCCACCTCTGGCAAGGCGGCCCTCGACGATGCCAAAGAGGAAGAGAACTACGGCGAGGAAGCCCAGGGAGAAGAGGATTGAAAGACAAGGCTTCAACTATCAAATGTTCGCAGCGACCAAATGCCCGGTCCGGCCTGCAATATGCTAGGGGTATCGCTACTTCTCAAGAACAACACACAAAAACAGCCCTCTTCCCTTCCACAATCACCCACCGGTCCTCCCCCAGCTCCCCACCCTCGGCGCGCTGTCCGGCCGGTTCGCCCTGTTCAGACAGCCATAGTGCACCACCGAGTTGTCCGGAAGCGCCGCCACCACGCTCCCGCCGAGCCGCTTGTGGCACACGCCGCACACCCTCTCGTCGCCGATGACGACGCGCCTGTTCTTGCCGCCCTGGCCGCCGGGGACGCCGTCGCCCAGGAGCAGCAGCGCCTGCGTCGCCACGACCTCGGTCTTGCGCAGGCCGGAGACGATGCGCGTCTCGTTGACGACGCTGTTGGCATACCGCATGCGCCCGCGGAAGTACGACTCTAGCTCGTTAACAGCTAGGCCATCTGGGATGAGCTGGAGAGTTGTAGAAGCGGGCAAGCGCGAACCGTGTCTGGAGAGGAGATCCAAGGCTGGCCCAAGATTGCGGTGATTTGGTGGCGGTGGAGTGAGGTAGAGTGAAAGGAGGGTGGTGTAGATGGACGGGCTGCTATCATCGGTGTCCTCTGAGTTGTCCTGTTGAGCTGTCTCTGCCGACACTTGCTCAGCCTCCTGGGCTTTGTGTGTCCGGTTACAGTACCTAAATTCACGTATTAAACAAATATGATAATAGAATAAGAGTTCCAGCACTTACTCTTCTGCTTTGGCATAATCCTTCATCTTGAACACGTAGATCTCCAGCGCCTGTTTGTGTTGGCTCATGTTGCTCAGCACAACGGCCTGTGCCTCGTAGAAAGACGGATCTGGGGTCCAATCATTAGCTCAAACCATGCACGAAGAGCACCACACTTCTGCTCCGACTCACCTTCTCCCCGTATCAGACCAAAAGCCCGACTAAGACTATACTGCCGGCTCTCCTTGAGAAACCCGACCAGCCTCCCCATCGCCGCGTCCCACTTCTCGTCGCGCGGCTTGTCCCGCAGGTCCTGCACCAGCGCCTCGACGAGCCGGTTGTGGAAGTCGGGCGTCGCGTCCCCGAGCTCGCCGATGATGTGCTCGAGGTACCGCACCTCGAGCGCCGAGTCGATGCCCCTCAGGAAGTCGAGCACGCGGTCCCGGGGCAGGCGCTCCGTGTTCTCACGGTCGGCGACGAACACCTCCATACCTAGATCCGGGTCCGCGCGCAGCGTCCACTCGGCGAACTCGAGCACGAGGTCGACCTGCTCGGGCGGCAGCGTCTGCAGGTACGTGACTGTGCGCCCGGGCCCGTGCAGCGAGGGCGCCGCCTCGTCCGGCTCGTCGCCCGACCCGAAGCGGCGCAGCAGCTCGAGCGCCGAGCGGTGCAGCTTCTTGCCGTAGAAGAAGTCGACGAGCTCCGTGTAGCGGTTGTGCTCGAGCAGGCGCTCGTTGACGACGTCCGGGTCGCAAAAGTTGGGGATGCGGAAGAGTGAGCCCGCGAGGGCCGGGCGGAAGAACATGAGGGCGCGGAACATGGCCGTGTCGACGACCTTGAAGGTCTCTTGCAGCTCCTTCTCGAGCTGCTCGTCGGTTTCGGAGCGCGACGTCGTGAGCAGGCTGTTGAAGGCCTCCTCGGTGTTGCCGCTCTCAGTCTTCTTGGGCTTGAGCTTGCCGGTGGACGGGTCGATGACGCGCTGGAGGCGGGCTCTGGTGCCGGCAAGATAGCTGTTAAGCGCCTCGACGGCCGTCATGAGGTCCTTGCCCTCGAGCGTGTTCTCGTCTCCCGACTTTGACCTTGCGATGCTAGCTGCATCGTCTACGTCAGCTCCCTCTTTCGAAGATACGATAGATGCCGTCTCGGGGTTGGCCTTCCCACGCCCGCCTAGTAGCATCTTGGCGAAGCCACCAAGATCTCTCGGAGGCGAGGCTGCATCGATTACAGGATCTTCCTTCGGCTTATCTCCGTTCGCCTTCCCATTCGCCTCCTGCGACCCCTCTTCTTCTAGTTCCTTCTCCTGCTCTTCAGACAGGTCGCCAGCGATCATTCGAGGGTAAAATCGGAGCACTCTCTCCGGTGGTGCATGAACGTCGTCTTCGTTGAATAGATCCATCGAGTCCCAGTATTTCTTCTGCTTGAATAGCAATTCTGCCTTCAGCATTTTGACTTCCCGCAGCGTCCTGGTCTTGTCCTTGAGCAGTGCATCCTCAAGCATCGTGAGAATACTAATAGCCTCATCGTACTTGGCATTCGATACCAGCTCCTCCACCTGGCTGTCATAGTCCGTGGCGTCCATCTTCCACACGCATCTGTCAGACGATATGTGGAACCCCTTGCCGGCATGTGCGAGACTGACGGTCGGCGGCGGGAAGTGCAATTGTGCAGCACCGGGAAGCGAAATCGTCTGCAGTAGACTGAGTGTCTCCGGATTCCGTACTTCAAGCGATCCCTTCGCTGGCGCTTGCAACGCCAGGATATAAGGATAGCTGTAGCCGATGCTCTCGGGCGCCGACTGCCAGGGCACCTGCCTCTTCTCGATCGGCTTGCCCTCATCCGTAACGAACTGCGTATTGATGTCCTTCGCAAGTAACATCTCGCCGTCCGCAAGCTTCGCGGCCAACGGCTTGGGCATGTACCCTCCCAGCCCCATGTATCCCATGCCCGCACCGCTGTACGCCCCGAACCTCGTCGCCTGTGCCGCGGCGGCCGCTCCTCCCCCTCCGCCTCTCTCGCCCGCGCCCGGCGCACTGCCCATGATATCCTCCATCTCACCGCTCAGCACGTCGACAAGCGTATACCCGCCATTCATGCCGACAACGACCTTTGTCGCGCTCGCCCACGTCAGGCAGCGAATCGACTCGGGCAGGACGACCTCCTCTGCGTCCGGGCTTAGCTCGCTCTCGTGCCAGCTCCAGAGGAGCAGGCGGCGCTTGACGGCGACGGCGAGGCGGCTGATGATCTCGGGCACGCCCGTGGCCGCGTCGCGCACAATGTTGCTCGTGACGGCGAAGCAGGCGGCGCTCTTGGCCGCGCGCGCGAGCGGGGCCTCGAGCGGCTCGAAGGTGCGCAGGTCGTGCAGCGAGACGGCGTGGTTCGACAGCGAGACGAGCGTGTTGGCCTCCTTTATGACGGCGAGCTGCTCGACGGCGCGCGGGGCGAACTTCTCCACCTCGCGCAGGAGGTCGGTCGGGCGTCTCTGTGCGGGAGGGACATCCTGCGGCGCGGAGGAAGCTGCGTTCTTTGGTAGGCTGGAGGGTGGTGTCGCGGTGTTAGAGGAGCCATTGATAGCGGACTCTAGGGCTGCCTTGCTGGTGGCGGCGACAGGTTGGGGCGGGAGCTCGTTGAGGCGGTAGACGCGGAGGGTGCCTGTGTTGAGGCCCACGAGGACTCGATCGCCGTAAGTGAGGATAGACTCTATTTTGGACTTGTCCCTCTGCTTGAGCTCGATAATGGGTCGAGCGGTGAAAGCGGAAAGCATCGCGGCTGCCAGCTCCGGCCGAGCACCGCTGACAGTTACGGGAACGAGATCATGCGCATGAGGGACGACGCCTCGGCTTTCGTGTGGTAAGAGAGCTCGTGACAGCTGTCGACGTCAGAACAGTCTCCGTTTCTGTGATGCACCTCAAAAAACCAAGAGTCAAAACACGCAGCAGGGCTTCATGCACGGTAAAGAGATCGGGATAAGACAGAACGTCGGCAAGCTTGCCATGCCGGTAGTGGATGGCAGGCCAGACTGGAGCTTCGGTCCAGAAGACCCCAGGAATGACCGCATTGCAGGGAGGCGGCCCCACACCACGACAACCCACAACAACCTGATGACACCCATCAATGCCATCTACCGACATCCCGTCAGCACTTACACCATCACACCAAGATGTATTTACGCCGGCCATACGTGGCTTTGCATTGAGCAATACAACACAATCTGTGCTATAAAACGAATGTATAATATCTATGCTCTTGTGCAAAACGGGTTAACATCTCGTTGAAAATAAGTCTGACTTGATGTCTTAAAACGAAATGCAATGCTCTGAGGGCTACGCTGTCGGCGCCTGTATGCTCCCTCCAATATCCTGGCCATGCTGGTATACAAAATCTGTCTAATGGATATCCGGAAATCGCTCCATTTCCTTCTTCTATACGGCCTGTCGCCAGTGAATCTTACATGCCCGACACTCTCATGAGACCGTAACCAACGGAGACAACGACAAAGAGAGTGAGAATACTGCTGGGAACACCACGGCTGATGAAATGCTTCACGCGCAAATATCTCTGGCCGGCCGGATCCTCTTTCATGATCGCAGCTGCGAAACATATGTTAGCGTACATCATTCAAGGCGTTTGCGTCTCAAGGCTGTCAAGAAACTCACTCATATTCGGGAAGCCACTTGTAGGCAGGCCCATGGCGGCGCTGCACATCAGCACGCCAGCCATGACCAGCAGATTCGGGTGCGGCTCCTCCATGCCCGCACCAACGTCGTATACAAGCGGCAGCAGGATCAGGGCTGCGACAGTGTGGCTGATGAACGTCGCGATGACCAGGATCAAGGTAGAGAAGACGATGAGCACAAAGTAGAGGCTCATGCCCTCGACCCGCTGCGAGATGGCGGTGGCGACGGTGTTCAGGAGGCCTGATGACTTGACTGCCTTGCCTAGAGACAAGCCGCCCGCCGCAAGGATGATGATGGTCCAGGGGAAGTTGTTGAAGTCCTCCTTGGTCAGGATGCCGATACCAAAGAACAAGACGATCGGGATGATGGCGATGACACCCATGTCGCCAAAGACGCTTTCGAGTTGGCTGCTTGCGCACCAGAGACCAATGGTGGCAATGGTGACGATAGAGACAAACCATTGAAGGCCGGTGAACTTCTCCTTAACAGCTCGGATAGGTACAATGGTTGTGTTCCTGCCAGGGTGGAATGTGACCAAAAGCAGGAGCCAGATCAAGACGAGGGAAATGATACCGACAGGGATGACAATGAAGAACCATTGCAGCCAAGTCGGCTCGGGCTTCATGATGCCGATAGCAACCACATTCTGCGGAGAGGCAATAGGCGAAAGCATACCGCCAATGTTGGACGCCAGAGCGATGCCCATGATCACAGCCTTGGACATGTTAGAGTCCGAGGGCAGGTTTCGAAGCATCGGCTGTTCTCACTGTCAGTTGCGGTACTTCATCTCTTCCGGTTGGACTTGCTTACCTCAATGATTGAGAAACACAGCACAGGAGCGGCGACGTTGCTGATGAGCATACTCGCAAAGGCAGCGACGAGCATGTTGGCAATCAGGACAGTCTTGGGTTGCGTGCCCGCCTTGCTGAGGACGAAGGTGGCGATGCGCTTGTCAATGGTGCACTTGGAAAGAGCCGCAGCAATGGTGAAGCCACCAAGGAGCAGCATAATCACGGGTGTCCACATCGCTGCGAAAACGTGGGCAGTGGCTGTCTTGGCATCGAGCCTCTTGTGCGGCACATCCTCCGACCGGAACACCTGCAGCAGAACAGCAAGGAAAGGGATCATGAGGGAGGTGACGAAGAGAGGGATGGCCTCCGTTGCCCACAGCAGACTGACAAAGACCAGCAGTGCGAGGCAGTTCTGCTCCTCGGGCTTCTCCATGATGGGCAGGAGCACCAACAGCAGGAAAACAACGAGAATGATGACAATGTTGAGCAGTCCAGTGCTGACGAGCCATACCGGCAATCTGAGGCGGCCGATGGGTGTTTGGATCGCCTTCATCGCGGGAAGCTGCTCGTCATCGCCCTGAAGTCGGGTCTTTACCAAGTCGGTCTCTCCTCCTAGCAGAGCCCGCCCCAGGCTTGCTGCCTCTGCGCGTCGCTCAAGACCGATCATGTCTCGCCAGACAGTGTTGC
The DNA here is from genome assembly GCA_018873225.1 of [Phialemoniopsis] sp. UDSM-2020. NCBI lineage: Eukaryota > Fungi > Ascomycota > Sordariomycetes > Thyridiales > Thyridiaceae > Thyridium > [Phialemoniopsis] sp. UDSM-2020. The sequence goes on from JAEILZ010000004.1 coordinate 2,432,354, forward strand.
GCTCCCAGACGACGTGCTCGCGCAAATGAGATCTGAGATCCCGCTTCGCCGCTTCCACATCGCCGTCGGTGACAATGTCCGTGTACGCCTGCTCCATCTTGGAAATGTTCTCCTCGACGGTCTTCAGACTGTCCGGTCGGAAGGGGTAGGCGGTCTCGACGGCTGAGCTCATGTACTTTGGTCGTAGGGACTTGTCGATGATCTTGTCAAACTTTTTCAGGACCTTGCGAAAACCGGTCTTGTTTAGCTGGACATAGGACTTGAGTTCGCAGAGCTGGACGTAGAGGCTGATGATGCGCTTCTTCAGCATGATCCCCGTCGAGAAGAGGACAGCTTGGTCGTCAAAGTCCTCGACGGTCACGCTGTAGCGACGGAATGATCTGGTCATCTCTGTAGATGCCGTCATGTCTGTCGCAGGTCCGCCGATGTTGTGTACCGTTCGACGCCGTGGACCACCTGTTCCGGCGCCACCTCCACCGCTGAATCTCCTCTTTCGCGTTAGGGCCGTGGTCTCGTCGCCATCCTCGTCGCTATCGTCTTCTTCCTCTCCCCCGTCTTCAGTAGATTGACGGCTGTGTAGACTTTGGCCGCGGTGCTGGTTGTTTCGGTTCTCATTGTCGAACGGGGAGCGCCCGCCTTCACCGTTCTCGGTGTCTGATTCAAATGCGCCAACGTCCTTCAAGATCGCGTTCACCTCGTCTACGAGTTCCTGCTCCTTGACTCCGTAGAAGGACGAGATCTTCTCCAGCTCGACGTCGAGCGCCCTTGTGAAGACAGCCTCGGGGTCTTCATTCTGGATGAGGGGCCTCGACTCTGCATCGGCGCCAGCGGACTGATGGACAACCTTCTCGAGCTGGTATATCCTGCGCGCAACATAAGTCAGTCGATACATTCATTACGATAAGCAGCAGACTTTGTCCCCAAGTCTTGGCGCAACGTATGCAAGTCTGTCGAAGGAGTGAACATACAGCTTCTTGAGGTTGCTGTACGCAATGTAATGACTGCTCCAGTCCGGAACAGCATTGAACTGGATGCTGTGTGAGAACTTCATGTCGTCCTGCTCGTCGAGCCAGCGGCGCTTCTCGGCCCTCTTGAACTCCTTCTCTCGGTCGTGGTCCTCGCGCTGCTTGCGACGCTGGACCTCTGCGTAGTCGGCAAGTTCGTACTGCTCCGATGATGCTGGTGTGTGATCTGCGCCGCGAGCCGTGGGCAGAAATAACGTGCTTGCACTCCCTCCTCTGTGGTCGTGGGTGTGCGTGTCAGTGGTCGAAGAGCCGCTGGGAGTCAAGCTGTGCCAAACTCTAGGGCTGCCGGTACTGGAACTAGCCGCACTTATCGTGGTGCCAGCTAGCGGCGGGTCTGCTTCGGTTCTGATGATATCAGAGGAGGGATCGCGTGGGAGGCGGGCTAGTCGGGTTATTTTGAAAGACTACCTACTACTTATGTATGGGACAGAAGATGGGCAAAATAAGGGAACGGGCGAACTCAAAAGGGAAGATGATGAGTAGCCATGGGACCAGAGAAGTCAATTGACGCCAGAAACGGTAGCCTGACAGCCTCTGAGACTTTTGAGCGGGTGTTTGGTGCAGACGATGCCATGACAGGACAGGCAGGTTTAAGTGTGAGTCTGGCGCTGGATCGGGGAAAATTGTGTGGTTCCAGACAGGGGACCAATGGTTTTGGCCCAATTTAGCACGACCCTCTGCGGTTTAGTGAAATCCACACTGACACAAGCTGGACTCGCACTCGATCCGTGGCATGCATCAAGGTCGCGCGACCACATGCCCAACCTTGGAAGACTTGGCGGGTAGCTCTGGACTTCTCGAGGATGATCAAGAGGATCCGGCTCTGCTTTCTTTTTCTTCTTTATTCTTCATTGCTGCGTCACAGCGCGTTCGGGTGATAATCCGTACAACAAAAAGCCAAGGTCTTATTGGGTGCGATATCGGTTTCAGGTATCATTGATGCATGCAAGGTCTGCTCGACTAAGAGTGCTCTTACGTAGTACCAAGAAAGTTGAACATGGGGTATTGCTCGGGCATGACCAAACTCTTCAGGAAAACAATTCCCTTTACCATGTCAACTGTTATTACAGAGAACACAGACTTGCGAATTATCCTTGATCCGTTCGAAATTGACCACACATAACGTTGAAGGCGCACTCTGCGCAAGCCTCGAAAACAAAAATCACATCATAACGCCAGCATCACACAATGCAGATCAATCGCGAACCATGTCGTGGGTGGCTGCCAATCCATCTCAGCTCGATGTGGGGGTTCACCTAGCCCTAGCACGTCGACAACCTCATTGCTGCCCATTCTCACGACTTGGCCGCTTGCACAAGACTCTTGTGACGCGCAATAGATGCATTGCTTTCTCCATTAGGCATAGTAAATGACAACTTCAGTTCCCATGTGTTGTAGTTGCCAGAACTAGATATATCCAACGCCAGCTGCTGCAGATATTGGGGGTATAAGTGCTAAGCTTTCGTCCTCTTGACGCGCAAATGCAAAACAGACTCCCAAACAGTATGCTCAACCCCAAAGAAAAGACTCCGAATCAATGAATGGCCATCCCAATGTCCAGTTTCGCGTAACGTTCGTGCAAAGCTTTCGCTTCGAATGCGTCGTGCCACCCATCATCTCACAGGCCAGCAGCAGTGACCGCCTTCTCCTTTCCGTCTGTCGAACCGACCGACGAGGTATGGCTGTGTCCAAGCCCCAATACGCGCTGTATGCTTCTCCTGATGTTCTTAGCCGCACTGGAGTCATGGTCCGCTGTCGCCTCCCCGTTCTTGTCTTGCGATTTCTCCTTGTCCTTGTCGTCGGGGCCTTTATCACCACTGGCTCGTCCAAGTAGGCCAACCAGGCTCAGCCTCCGTCCCGAAGCAGGCCCTCCGGCACCGGTAATCGTAGTTGTTACGCCTGTTGCATTGCTTCCCCTCCTCTCCCTAGCGGTTTCTCTCTTCTCCTCTTTCTTCTTCTTGCGCACAGCAACTAAAGCAGCATTAGGTACTTCCACCGAGCGAGGAGGCCACTCCCCGTCCCGCCTCCAGCCTGCCACGCACGACTTGAGCATGTCGCCTAGATTGATAGGGCACGACGGTTGGAGAGAGTGAATGATAACCTTGTCGTAGAGGGATACGTAGATGCTGGGAGAGATGGACGCCCTCATGGGGTTCTCGGGTGGCAGCAGGGGTGGGGGGATAGGTAAGAGGGTCTCGACAGGATAGGATGGTGTGGGCGCTGTGTTTCCCTCTTTGGACTGACGAGAATCGTCACCATCAGATGTGATGGGCGTCGTCGTGGTATCACGCACTGACTGCTGGGAATGGCGAGAATTGGATGTGACGGGCGAAATGGGAGATGCCGTACTGGCATGGGCGCCGCCCGGGGCTTGTGCTGCCGCTGCAGGCTGGTCATGTTTCGTATACGAGTTGAACCTCCAAAGACTCCGTCGCTTCGACGTCGGTGATGTGGGAGGAATGGGCTTAGGTTTGACGCGCACAGTCCGGGCACCCGTCCAGGCATCTCGTCTAGCGTTGAAGCAGGCAAGCCCCTCGTTCCAGGCCATCTCGGCTCGCTCCTCTCGTCTCCTCCTTGTCTTGCGCGCAGTGGCTGAGGCCTGTACTGCAGTGCCAACAGATTCGGGATTGTCGAACCGGAATGGCGACGAGGCTGTGGCCAGCTCTTCAGTATCCGACAGATCAGATGTCCACTCCAAGCGCGGGCGGTAATGCTGCGGATCCTCCGAAACGGTGCTGTAGACCGATTCCGTCTCCGAGTCTGCCTCGGCCCCCGAGTCTCGGGCCCCTTCCTCACCTGTGGGCAACGGAGCGGGCGTGATCGCCAGAGAATCCATGCTGACAGCTAGGGCCGGGGGGTCCTCAGTGGAAGATCCCTGCTCGGCATCCTCAGACGTCGCTGCAGCTGTCTCGGCAGACGCATCATGCCCATTGATTCCAGCCGGCGGCCAGACGAACTCCCAATCGTTGCGGATCTTCTCAGCTAGATAGCGCTTGACCGCCTCCTTCTGCCGCACCTTGTCCTTGCTCACGAGGTCGACATCATAGTTGGGGGGCTGCGATGCGAACGAGTCTGGGGGCAGGTGATGCGCGTTGCGCAGCTTGGCGAGAGGGGACTTTGGCGACTTGTACAGATCAGAGAACAGCATGGTAGGCATACCTCGCTCAATGCCCTGCCACTCTTATGTCGTCCTCTGGCGGTGCAGGCGGTGTCAAAGTCGCCACCGCAGCAAAAACTTCCAATGTGCAATGCAAAACAACACGCCTTTCCCGGTCCAACCAAGGATTGAGGGCGACGCTTTTTAAAAGCTCGCGAAATGCGGGGTGAAGCTGTCCTCTTGAGGTGAGTGGAGGGACAGATGTGACGGCAGGGCCTCTTTTTATGAGGCGAGGCGCGGCGAGGATGCAGGTTTTGGTGGTATGATGACACTCCCCCCGGCTTATAAGAGCGGAGAAGAGGGCAGGTGCTCACGTTTTTAGCGAGCGGGAACGCATTGACTCAGGCATAGATGTACCTGTATGCAGGTAGACGTGCAGCTCGACACCTCGGACAAGATTGACGGCGACCTGCAGTTGGAGCTCGTAATCACAAGGCTGCCCATCCAAGGCGGAGTCACCCTTTTCCGTGCTTCCTGCTCTCGTTTTGACATATACCCAATGAGGGATTGTTTCAATTAGGTGAGAGTCATGAGTGTTTGCAAGGGGGGGTGCGCAGAGTTTTAGAAGAGGGCTTGGTGGGAAAAGAGAAGAAGAGGCTGCGTGCGACAGCGGCCTGGTCGTGGGGAAAAGGTGGAGAGACACGCATACAGGAATAGGTAGCTCGTGAGCTAAACCTTGATGCACTAGTCGCACCACGGCGGTTGGGCGGCTGGAACAAGAGGGACAAGAGCAGAGCTTCTGTTCCTCCTTGCTTGTCTAGATCATCTTGTGCGTTCTAGCCCATCATGGTATTCTTGGGCATCCGCTCTTGACCCGGTCTTGGTTCTGATCAAGATCGAGATGAATGCAGGATACACTTGCTTGGGGTCATCCGTTGATTACTCAGGTACAGAGATGTAATAGAAGTAGACAAAGCATCAATTCGCTCAGGTAATGGGATTGATATCGCCATAGCGTAGCCCTCAAGGTAGGGGTCGCTTCCTGTCGACAGGGATCACAAGCAGTGTCACAGGAAAGATCCGACCCTAGTGTCTACATCTTGATCCTCGTCCAAGAGTATTCTCGGTTATTCATCGGCAAAATCTACCTCTGCTTTCAAGCCTTTTTCTATCCATATTCACAGAGGGTTGGCTCTTACGATGATCAACTCCTCCCCTCTTCCTCCAACATCTTGATCGCGATGACGAAAGGACTAACACCGCCGTCCCAAGATGGTCGATCATTGGGGACGCGCTAAGCATTCCGACCCGCCGCCGTTCATCTGCCCGCCCGAGCTTAAGCTCGCCCGCTCTTCGCTGTGTGTGGCACAGAGCACCTACTTTTTTCGCTCTCTACCATGCCGATTGGGTGGACGACTTTTGTCCTTCTGTGTGCTGCTGTCTCAAACACCGGTCCTACTCCGCGGAGATTGACAACCGTGTCGTGTGACAGGCCGGGCATGCTCCAGACCCTGGCGCCGTTCATCACGCCCAAGAGGAGGTTGCCGAGTTCTTTTCAGATGCCGTTGATGGTGTGCGGGCTACTGCACGAGGGGCTCACATGCTCGGCTTGCTGCACCATTGGTGGCACCTCCTCGACGCCCCTATCATACCAATGCTGCATGCCGTGTCAGTTTAGACCGTATTCTGATCTCCAAATATTGTGATATGATATCAAAACGTTGCCTACTTGCTTCTGGCTTGCCCAAGCCTTATTTTATAAAGCATTGTGAGCTGATACTGCAAGTCATGGTACATAGCCATTTGGTGTAAATCAAGTCTTTGACAACATTCAATTAATAGAGTATTTCGAATAGTGATTTACTTGTTCATTCCAGGATAATTTATTGGATATCTAGGTGCTTTGGTATTATAGACTTATCAAGTTCGAAGAAGGCAGTGATTGCTTTAATAAATGCAGGCAGTCACAAACTGAAAGGGCTTTTGTTTTGATGTTCATCTTATTGTTGATCACGAATTACAAACAAGCACACACAAAGATTCTGACAGATTGTTCAGTGTAGTTCTCTATAGACTACTACATCTTCCAACTGAAGATCTACTATCCAGGATAGTAAAAAAACACATCTACTACCAAGAGGAGTATGTCTATGTAGTCATATGAGAATGTTCTCCTTCGTCGTCCACATATTGGGACGATAAATCCGTAGCCACAAAAGCCATTAGCGATCATGTCGTGATCTCCACAATACACTCCAACTCCAATCTCGGTATCAAAACTCGTTTTCTTCGTACAGTGTCGATCGCCGTGTGGCGACACACCTGCAAAAGGCCCGGTCGCCTTTACTGCTGGTTGTCGGAACCAGTGCCAGCACCCTGGGGGCTGGGGTACATCGACTTGGGTTCGGCAGCGGCCTGCTCCTGGGTCATCATTTGCGGCTGGTACTGCTGTTGCTGTCCATACTGGATCTGGTTCATCTGCTGCTGTATCTGCTGCAACTGAAGCTGCATGAGCTGGTACTGCTGCATCTGCTGCGGGCCCTGGGGGACGGCATATCCAGCGTTCTGCATGGGCTGCTGAGCAACCGGAGGCATGCCGGCGACCATGCCCGGCTGGACAGGAGGTGAGGCAGCGAAGGGAACACCCGCATACATGCCGGCGGGGAACATCTGAGCCTGCGCATCGGGGGACACATGGGCCTGCGAGCTGGGAGACATCTGGACCTGCGGGGTGTGAGGCATCTGAGCCTGCTGATTGGGAGGCATCTGAACCTGCTGGTCGGGGACGGGCTGCTGGGCAGCCGCATTGGCAGAGTTCGGGAGCGAGAGATCAAAAGGAATGAGTTGGCCGTCGGCTTGCTTCCTGAGATACTTTCTGCCGTCAGAACCGATGATCACCTCCGGAACGACCTGGGCGGGGACCTTGTTCGCCTTCTGTGAAGGGGTCGGGCTCTGCGAAGCGGTGGTCCGAGCAGTGTTCTTCCTGCCGCTTCGGGGGCGCTTGGCCGTCGGGGTGCTAGGCTGCGGCTGCATTTGGGCCGCGGCAGGGACGTGCTGAGGAGTCTGAGAGTCGGGCACCATGCGCTGAGCAGCTTGGCTGGGAAGAAGGCCATGCTGTCCAGCCCAGATCATCATGTTTCGGACATGTTCAGGCACGTCTTTAGGCGGAGAGATGGCCTGCTGGCCGCCCTGGAAGGGATCTGCGGGAGCAGGCGCGTGGTTGACGTTCGCGGCCTGGGAAATGGAAGGAGCTCGAGAGCCACGACTGGCAGGACGAGGCTGGGCAGGGGTGTTGGCAATCTGAGCGGGAGCAAGTCCTTCCTCTTGCATCATCTCGGCAAACAGCTCTGGATCCTGCGCGTGACAAATCTTCTGGAAGACCTCTCGGATGGCCCTCTTGTAGAATTCATCCGCCGGCTTGCACGTAAAGTTGATCTGGAAGCCGATCAGGTTGCCCTGGGTGAGCGCACTGTAGAGAATAGGGGCTACGTGCTTGATGATGACGTCCTTGGTGTTGTCGAAGAGCTTCTTCTTCTTGAACTCCTTGATGGACGGGATAGCCTCGACTTGCTTCTGCAGCTCCACGATGGTGGCATTGAGCTCCGCAATGGTGGCGTTCTGCTGCTCAACCTTCTGTCTCAGGCCGTTGAGCTCGGCGTCTTTCTCGGCAATCTTGGTGTTGAGTTGGGCGTTGACCTTGTCCTGCTGGTTCAGGAAGCCCTGGAGACAAGCAGCATGGTCCCTTGAAGTTTCCAGAGCAGCGAGAGTATTGTGGACCTGTGCTGGGTGCTGAGCATCCAGCTGGTTGTTCTGGAAGCCATTGACAGCAACGTTTGACTCGCCGGTAGAAGCGACGGGCTCAGTGATGGCGTTGCCGTTGCCGTTGGAGTCAGCGATAGGATTGCCTGAGCTCTGTTGATCAGCAGAACCGTCCAATCCGAGCGAAAGAGGGTTGTTCTCTGTGGCAAGGCCCGCTTGCAACTCGGGAGCGAGGTTTTGGAGGAATGTCTCGTCAAGCTCAGGCTGAGTCTCAGCAAGGTTGACTGACAAGTTCAGCTCGTTCTGAGGAAACAAGTTGAAGTCAAAGTCGTTGCCGTTGCCACCGAGCATCTGGAGCTCATCAGAAACGAGGGGGCCAAAGAGATCCCACTGGCTGTCCTGGCCGACGATAGTAGGCTCAGGCTGCACGGTATTGGGATCGTTGCGGACTGGCTTGCCCGCTTCACCAACAATGGCCTGAGCCTTGACCATGTTGTTCTCGAGAATTTCCTCAGACTTTCGCTTGCGCTTGTCAGGAGTTAGAGGAGACAGCTCGTCCTCAGACGAGGGGGCATCATCCTGGCTCTGCAAGAAGAAAGGCATGTTAGAAGCCGCGAACTTGGCAAACCGAAGTGACAGGGAAGTGAAGTTTACCTCAGGAATGTCGGAATCGGCAGGCGGATCAGGACCAAAGAGGTTATCGTAGTCGCTGTTCTCGCCCTGGGTCTCATCAAGGTTGTTATTGGCATCGAGGTCGATGCCCTCGGTCTGCAAGACGTGGTCATGGAAGAGATCGCCCGCTTCCTCGACGGAGAGGGGCTGGTCCCAGAGGCTGGGGAGAGACGTCGCCTGAGGAAGCATGACGTTGGGGGTCAGAGCTGGCTCGCTGGCGATGGTGAGCTGTTGAGGGTCGACGGCTGTCTGGACCGGCTGGAGCTGCTCGGCCTGCTGGGCAGTCTGAGTAGCCGGTGTGGTGTTGGCTTGACCGGGCATCGGGTCAGGGTTTGGGGGTAGGGTGAGCTTGAACATCTTGGGCGAGTCTTGGTAGTTCTTGAACTCGTCTAAGATGAAACTTGATGATGTACAATCGTTGAAAGTGGTAGACGATGTACAAACAAGTTGGGCAGGAAGAAGAGAGGAAAGGAGGGGGAAAAGAGTTGGAGGGAAAGGGAAGACGAAGTTAGAGGGGGAGGAGAGACGATCTTGGAGGAGGGGGGAGGAAGTCGTGGTTGAAAGTGAGACTCAAGGTGAGGTGAGTGTCAAAGTGAGGGTCAAGGTGAGAGGTAAAGTGAGGGCTGCTCCGAAAGGACTAATAGATTTAGGCGCCTTATTACATTCGATTATTCCGTGATATTGGAGTTGTTGATCCCTAGAGACACAACCGAAGAGACTGAGGACTTGAATGCAGATTACAGTCGGGTGTTGATCGATAACATCTCCTGAAGGAGGAAGACACAGCCGGGCTCCGAGATAGTTTCCAACAGAAAAGACACAAGCAGAGAACGCTTCGAGATGTAATCACTGACGAGTGGAGTGAGGCCTCTCGGTTAAGGAGGAATCGGTGCTGGTAGCGGTCGAGAGAGCATTAGGGAGGGAAGCCAGGAGTGGTGATGATGGCTGGGCCGAAAAGGGAAAGTTGATACAGGCAGGGATGGGACGGCGCTGGGGATTTATTGCACCTCGACCAGTGAAGGATGCCAAAGAATGACTGTTCCCTTCTTGGTGGAATAAATGACTTGTTACTGTTGTCTTCACTGGCGTCGAACGGACGAGGTGGTGACAAGGGCGTTGAATCAGTTGCCTACAACTTATCACCCTTTGCCTGGAGACGATGAGTGAATGCTGGGCTGGGTCTATATAATTAGACATGTTAGAGGACAGTAGAATCCATGTAGCGAGCGTCAAAGGCACGGGCTTTCTTCGGAGTGCTCGATTTTCTCTGTCAAGGACTTCACTGGTTTACAGATACGCCATGACACTTATCAAGGCTGGCTGTTCATTAGATACCTTAACATTCAATGCGAAATTGTACGACGTCTTGCAGAAGAGAATCAAACAAAAGCATTTGTTACATCCAACTCCTCGGAATCGGGGTCTGAGGCACTCATGAGCTTGCAATTCGAACTCCCACCAAGTCCAGAAACTCTCTATTGTATATCCTCTGAAACAAGGTATTATTAGTCAAGATCTACACAACACAAAGCTCAACTGTATGAAACTGGTTATGAGCGGTAACAACTGCAAGAAACGTTTTTCATTTTAACTCCATAACTCAAATTTGACTGGCGATCTATTACTCCGCCACCGGGCATCCCGCTATTGCAATGACAGCAGATAAACTCTTGATAATGTACACCCATCGGCGCTTCTCCCCCTTTGAACGAGACCACGGGCGAGACCTTAAGCAAGCAGCTCCTTCAAGGGGAATCGTGCTAACTAACAGACGAGGGACGCCGCTGCTTCACATTGCGGGTTCGACTTGAGGGGAAGCGGTTGTCTGGTTCTCCAGGAGTAGAACCGTTCTGCTCCTGAGAAGTCTTATCTCTCGCTTCTGGAGGGGCATTCTATGACACCTCCTCTACCATCTTCCTCCCAAAAGGCCCTGAGCCACCAGGGACGAAGACCCTTCCGATAGGAGCCTCGAGAATCTCCCCTGGCACGGCGATACGGCTGCCGTCCTTGTTGCTGATCCACCGAACAAATACCGGGTCAGGTCTCGTCGACTCGTCATCAGGTGTCTCATTGCCTCCTGCTGCGGCGCCCTTCTTGGTAGTTTTGGGAGCCTGGCGCTTGAGAAGTTTGTTGATAGTTTCGGTCTAAGAGTGTCGCGTTAGCTCGGTGATAACAACGTGCGGGTCGTAGACGGCCTTACCTTGACTTCCTCATTGCGCTTCTCACTCAGATTGCGACGACGACGAGCCATCTCTGCTCGTCTCATACTCAGCTCCTCCGCAGTGAAAACCTTCTTAGCTTGTACCTCTAAATTGAGTAATCTTCCGTTAGTAAAGTGCTAAAATGGGGTCAGACAGGGTCATCTTACCGTCACTAAGCTTCATGTACTGCTGTGGTTCGTCCTCAAACCTGGCCCTTTGTCGCTTTGTCATCTTGGCCAAATCTGGCGTCTCAGCGCGGCTACCATCTTCGTCGCTATCGATATCTTCTTCCTCGCCTTCCGCATCTTCTTCGACCTCGACGTCTTCACCTTCGGCATCGACATCTTCTTCCTCTTCTTCGACCTCCTCCTCCTCCTCCTCCTCCTCCTCTTCCTCATCTTCTTCTCCCTCAGCGTCCTCTTCGCCACCAACTTGGACGGTGTCGTTGATCTCCTCCTCTACGTCGCTCTCAAGCTCGCTGAGCTCGTCATCATCGTCGTCGTCATCAGCGACAATGATGTTCCTTGGCGCCGCTCTTCCGGATCCCTTGGTGGGAGTGTCCTTAACTTTGCTGGCTGCACTCTTCGAAGCCTTGGATATTTTGATAGCAGGAGCGGGCGTGACATCCATATCAATATCACCCTCGGCATCAGCATCCTCTTCCTCGCCCTCGGCGTCGACTTCCATGTCGTCGGCCTCGCCTTCGGCATCTTCTTCGCCCTCGGCATCCTCCATCTCCTCGTCCTCCTCATCATCGTCGCCGTCGTCATCGCCGACGCGGATCTCGTCCTGCTCCTCTTCCTCTTCTTCTTCCTCCTCTTCGTCTTCCTCGTCCTCGTCTTCACTAGACTCCACATACCTCTTCTTGCCGGCCCGCGCTGAGCGACGGCCACCGTACTGGTCGCGCTTGCTAGCGGCGGCCTGCCGGCCGGTGGCCTGACGTAGCTTAGATGCGGGGACCTTGACAGTGAGATGCATGTGTGGCGAGTCGGCCGAAGGCGAGTCAGCCGCTGAGCGGCGAGATCTGGAGGATGACATGAGGGCGTTGTCTCTGTCGGCCATGTCAGTGATGGCCTCAGTGGCCCGCTGAGCAGCGGAGCGACGCGGTCGCGATGCCATGGTCGGGATCGCGACTATGTTGAAATGAAGGGCTATATGATTATGCTGAGAAGACTCAAGCTCAGGCTTCAGGGTACGAGCTGGCGGGGATGATATTTGGGGTACGAAGTTGCTTAGGTGAGCAAGGATGATGTTTAAAGTTGATGGCTATGAGGGGTTATGAGTGAGGAATTTGAGGTGGTGCCGGATCTGTGAGGTTTCCCCAATGGGTGGCTTGATGGGTATGACAACGGGATGGAGTGTTCTTAGTGCCAGATGCAGATGCGCCAACCAGGAGGGAAGCCGCGTGAGGGAGGAGCCAGTAGCGGCGCGGCGGCCTTGCAGCTATGCAATCTGGAAATATCCGTTGGACCCGCGTTGGCGTTGAAGGAAAGTAAAATAGATAGGCCCCCTTCGTTTCTCGTGCCTCTTCGGGACGGATATCAAACTAATCTGCAGGTGGCGTTTCCCGGCGCGTTTTAATGGGATCAATGAAATGAAATTGGGAAGATTCTCAAGACTTGACTTGACACTTGATTGGACATCAAGGCTGGAGCCTTTTTTTGGTGTTTGGTGATGACGAATGTTATGTGTTGAAAATGCAGAGAGTAAGACGGATGGATGGCCGCATGCAGAAGGATGAAAGAGGTGTTGCACCCAGGTTCCATTAAGTGGGTAACAGAGATAGATGGAAGGATCCTTAAGGCCTTGTATGTCGACAAATTATATGTGTAAGAAAGAAAGTGTCAACTCACAAGTGCTTGTTTGTTGAAGTACAAGACAGTCTGTTCTGGATTGGGTATGTGGTGGCGCCTTTGCTTGGCCCTATTTGGCCCCCGTGGCTTGCTGGCCAATTCGAATTCGCGCGCTCTCTAACGGGAGTCAACCTTGAGGCTGTTCCTTTTTTCCTTTTTGGCGTGCGTGCCGTATCGGGGGTGCGTGCGACTTTCTGTCTCGTTCCTCTCGTTCCTTGTGGTCTGTCTCTCGCACTCTACTTAGTATCTGGCTGGGTGGCCTTTGTGGTGTCAGCCCTGCTTGCTTGGCCAAATTTTCCCCCCTTGGCTGCTGATGTGCCATGCCAGAGAAGCTGGGACCAACCAGGGGTTCGCAAGCTCTGGTGTGTGTGGGGATTTGCCGTCCAGCCACTCAGCGATGAATGCACCGCAAGTCGATGCAGGCCCGTGCCTTTTTAGCTCGACCCGGCCTGCTGTTGTGCTCTTTTAGCGGCAATGGCACCTGGCAAGCCTTGCGCATGCTCGCTGTTCCTTCTCCTCAAGTGGGCTGTCCGACCCCAGCTTTTAGCTGCTGATCCACTGCAAAGCAGACCAACCCGAGCCGAGGTCATTTTCGCATGGTGGACGGAGTCAAACACTACCATTTGCGACTTGATGTCATTCGACTTCCCTGTATCTTACATCAAACACTCCCAGACTTGGACAATACAATACATCTATCAATTTGAAGCGACCTAAAGGCCCGTATTTTCCAGCGTTCTGAAAACTTGGCGCTGTTTGCGCAAACCCAGCAGCTCAGAGGCGGACGCGATAGAGCTGTGCTCGTACATACACAATGTCCGACTTTTCCTCGTCCAAGAAGGATGCCCAGGACTCCGAGAGGCCGGCACCGACCACTACTATAGAGACGAGCACACTCGAGCAGGCGAGGAAGTTTCTACAAGATGACGAGGTACGGCAGGCGACCAGAGAACGCAAGGTCGACTTCCTGAAGTGCAAAGGGATCGACGAGGCGCACATCACCCAATTGTTGGCGGAAGAGGACGAGACCAGCGGTTCTACAAAGGTACATATGATCTCTCTTTATGTTGAATCTATCACGGACATTCTTGCTAAACTACTGGCTAGGAACAGACGGACCCTGCAACAGAACAATCATCACAAGTCGCTCGTTCCACCGCGCCGTCTTCGTCGTCATCAGCATCATCAACATCGTCAAGCTCAGACCCCGAGACCAAGTCTGATCGCCCTCCGATTGTGACCTATCCCGAGTTCCTCACCAAGCCCGTTAAGCCACCACCACTAATTACCGTCAACCGTTTTCTCAATACCCTTTACGGCTTTGCCGGCCTTTCCACCCTGGTCTACGGCACCAGCAAGGTCGTCCTAGCGCCCATGGTCGAGGCCCTTACCGAGGCGCGTGTCGATCTGCACTCTACAACCGCCGACAACCTTTCCAAAATTATCGAGAAACTCGAGAGTGCTGTCTCTGAGGTCCCTCCTTTCACCCCTGGAGACAAGACGCAGGCTGCTTCCAACAAGACCGCTGCAGATGACGATAATAGGAGTGTAGCTAGCAGCTATGAGGATCCTTCCGAGCTCTTTCACCGCGATATCGGCGTGCAAACCTCCCCGCCACCCACGCCTGCGCCGGACTCTTTCTACACAAGCGCCGACAATAGCAGCAGCGAGGCTCAGTCTGCAACGGCCAAGCAGTCTGCTCGCCTGGCTGAGCTTGTAGCTTCTATCAAGACCGTAAGCGAAGGCTTCACTAGCCAGAGCGAGGACTATGGTGATGTCACAGTACTGGTAGACCAGCTGAGGGAAGAAATCGACAAAATCTCCACGGCCGCCATGACCGCCGACTATGCTTCGTCAGGTAGCTACTCCTTCTATGGTAACGCGTCCCGCAACGAGCCGGACGACGAGATCAAGCAGGCAAAGGAGAACATTCGGCGGGTCAAGGGCGTATTACTCAGTACAAGAAATTTTCCCATGTCGACTAGGTGAAGTGGATAATTTCTAGAGGAAGGGTGACACGGCGTACGGATAGGGACCAGGATTTGATGTAGGACCAGAGTATCCCGAAATGTAAACTTGGTGGCCAATGGAGTATATTTCAGCATAGCATTGTTAAAATAACTGGTCAATTGGCAATTTGATTGACTATTAGGTCGAAAAAACCTCGTAAAATCCCAGGAGCTGATGGCCATGAGTCCTAACGCAGTGATTAACAGGTCAATAACCATCAATAGCGTGGCTTGCTGGCCTTGCCCGCTACCTTGTTCGTTCAAGACCCTTGATGGAAAGCTTCGTTAATTCCAGGGTGAGATTAGAAGCTTCTCCCATGATCCCTTTGATCTTGCAACAACAATGGGCAGCTACAACAATGAATAGAATACTCGATTATTCGTCGCACGTTCAAACAATGGCAACACCCCCGGGGTGGAAACCATTTTGGCGCATGTCTGCATTCTCATTAGCGCGGGGTTTTTGGTGCCTTAGGCGCACCCAAGTGCACTACCAATCACGACCGAAATCCAATCGCGCATCCAATCTGCGGACGCGACCGTTATTTACCACCCACCCACCACTTTGGAGTTATCGTCGCATCGCCTTCGATTCCTTCCATTACCAACTCGTGTCAATCGATCCTGTGTGACTGATCGCCACTATGGATAGTCCAGAGAATAATGCGACAGCCTCCCCAGGCCCAGATGCCGCTTCGCGCCGCCGGTCTGGACGCGTCGTAAAGGTGCCTCAGAAGTTCGCACCGGATGCGATCGCGAGCTCGAAGCGGAAACGCGGTGCCGACAACGACGAAGATGATGAAGATATCGAGAATGATGAAGTCGATGCTGACGGCCAAGCGAGCGACGACGAGATTGACGAAGATGACGAGGAAGTCGACGATGACGATGGAGCCCGATCCAAGAGGAAGAGGCCGTCGCAAGGCAAGAAGGCCAAGAAGCCTGCCTTGAAGAAGCCAAAGATCAATGGCTCAGGGCCGACGACTTCACATGCGGCACGCCTTCCTAGCAGGCCGAAGAAGCCGGCGCGTGTTGCTATAGACGGGGAAGGCGACGGACTCTTCGGTATGATACCCCGCCGCCCCGCGACTATCCCTGCTTTGATACTGACCGTGGTGTTTCGCGCAGCCGATGTCTTCGGATCCGGTGATACTTCGGATGACGTCGCCGGTCGATGG
This sequence comes from [Phialemoniopsis] sp. UDSM-2020, assembly GCA_018873225.1. Taxonomy (NCBI): domain Eukaryota; kingdom Fungi; phylum Ascomycota; class Sordariomycetes; order Thyridiales; family Thyridiaceae; genus Thyridium; species [Phialemoniopsis] sp. UDSM-2020. The sequence continues at coordinate 2,448,148 of JAEILZ010000004.1, forward strand.
TATACCAAGTACCAGACGGACAAGGCTGGAGCAGTGACCGACTTGGTCAACTTTGTTCTCCTTGCTGCTGGCTGTGACCAGCAAGTGACGGATGATGATATCAACGACCCCGACAATTGTAACAATCGCTTGACCGAGCTCCAGAGTCTCTACGAAGAGGTAAGGCTACTTTCTCGCGCTTGCTATTAGGCTCAATCACCTTCCGAGGCTAACATGTTGATAATAGCAACAAATCACTGAGTACCCGTTGATTTCTCGGGACAGGTCTGCCAAGGGCTTCCGCGATCTGCTTGTCGGCTTTTTCCGATCCCTCATCAATGTTTTCCACGAGACCGATCTGCTATACACCGACCCGCCCCTGATGGAGAACATCGTGCGCTGGGTCGCGTCCATGTCGTCCGCCACCCTTCGGCCGTTCCGTCACACTGCTACCACTGTCGCATTGTCTATGCAATATGCCTTGGTGGAGGTCGCTGGTATTCTCGACGAGCGAATCACCAAATTGACCCAACAGATTGAGGGTGAGAAGAGCCGTCAAGGCAAGAAGAAGGACAAGTCGAGCAAGGACCGCCTTGCTGCCATCCAACAGAACCTGGACGAAGCCAACCAAAGCCGGGAACTCTGTGGCGAGCAAATCAAAGAATTGTTCGACGTCGTGTTCGTCCATCGCTACCGTGATGTCGACCCCAAGATCCGCACCGAGTGTGTCGAGGCCCTCGGCAATTGGATCTGGGTCCTCCCCACTGTGTTCATGGAGCCTCAGTACCTTCGATACCTAGGCTGGATGCTCTCTGATATTGTCTCAGCAACGCGTATGGAGGTTCTGCGACAGCTTTCAAGAGTGTTCAAGCGAGACGCACAGAAGCTAGGTCACTTCATCGACCGCTTCAGGCCGCGCCTGATCGAGATGGCCACCAAGGACGCTGATGTCAGCGTTCGCGTCAACGCCATTTCAGTCATTGAAAACTTGCGCGCCACTGGCATGCTTGAGCCTGATGAGCTCGATGCCATCGGCAAGCTGATCTTCGACTCGGAGCTGCGTGTACGTAAGGCCGTGGTCGGCTTTTTTGCCGAGTGCGTCGATGACGCAGTAGAGAGCAAGATTGAGGACCTTGGTGGAGAGGAAGCTGTGCAGGAGCTCTCTATTGACGACGAGACGTATGACTCTCCACGACATGACTGGATCAATATCAAATGTCTCGCCGAGATACTAGCTGCATACGAGGCGCAGCTTGAAGAAGAGCAAGCAGATGAGCCCGTTCGGGGTCTTGACGCTGCCACTGATCTATTGGGCTCGAGCCTTCCCGAGAGCAGGATGTCGCTCGCATCGCAAGTCCTGTATGACAAGATTGATGAGGTCAACAACTGGGAGATACTCGCTGGGTACCTCCTGTACGACCACAGTGTAAGCACCAAGTCTCGGTCAAAGTCTAAGGGACAGTCGGCAGAGGCGAATTTCAAAAAGGCGGTTGCGCCGGTGGGTCTCGAAGAGACTATTCTTCTCGAGATTCTCGCAGCAGCCGTCAAGGTCAACCTCACACATAGCGCTGAGAGCGAAAAGCACAGGAGAAAGGGTGGCAGATTGGATGATCAAGATGCCATCGACAATCCTGGTGTGAAATTGGCAAGCGCCATCCCAGAACTCCTGAGCAAATTCGGTGCCGACCCTAACACAGCTACCATCGTGTTGCGTTTGGAACACTCGCTCGATCTGGATATCTTCCAGCAACTGAGGCAGGATTCTGCGACGTACGATAGACTATTGGACGAGATCTGCACACAATTCAGTCGGCATGGCGATAAGGATGTCATCACTGAAGCGACTGCAGCCCTCCTACACGCCCGCCACCATGTCGAGCTTGAAGAGATCACCGACACCAAGATCTCGACGCTTTGGGAGGATGCGATCAACGCGCTCAGGAATTTTGACAAGATTTGTGAGCTCTCCATGCGGGGCAATCTAGATCTTGCTGCCGCCAACGAGCTGTCGACAATTCTGCTCAAGATCAGCCAGCTTGCAGGCGTTGCGGACTGCACCGAGATTCTCGAAGCTGAGGGCTCGTCCATCGATTCCAACTCATCTGCTATCGATGTCTTGGCTTCCACTATCCACCGTGGCAAGTTCGAGCAGCCTGACGACGACCTCGATAATGTAGAGGACGAACTGACTGGCTACGCCATCAAGGCATGTCAATTCTACTTTATGTGGAAGATGCGCTCGATACTCAAGGCCATCACGAGCGGCGATGCTATAGACGACGAGGAGATTGACCGTCTCGTCCTCCTCGAGAAGAAGCTGCAGACCAATCTCATCCAGACGCTCTCTTCGAGAGCAGTCAACGACGACCTGAGGCTGTTCGCCACCGGCTCTCTGTGTGACCTCTGCGTGCTCTTTGGCTCCCTCCGCCGCGAGCTCGACCAGGTTGTCAACTCGGACCGGTACCGCGCCCTGCGAGGCCTGATTCAGGAGATCCCCTCGGGGCTCGTCGGCGAGTTCATCCAGATATTTAACGGCGCCGAGCGATCCTACGCGCGACGGGCCAAGAAGACGCTCAACGAGCTGGCCGAGGACGAGGACCCGCTCGACGACGACGAGCTGTCGGACGACGAGGAGGACGACGAAGACGAGGCCAACATGACGCCCGAGGAGCGCCGCGCCGCGGAGCTGCGCGCCGAGAAGGCGCTCTGCGAGCTCAGCTCCAAGTACGTGCTTGCTATACTAGCACGCATGGTCGACGCGTCGGGCTCGCAGGCGGGCAAGCTGCGTCGGCGGATGCTGCGCAACCACAACAGGCTTGGCAACAACTTCCGCGAGATCGTCGCGTACCTCGACGAGCGCAAGCTGCGCGAGCTGGCCGAGGGCAAGGCTAAGAAGGCTGCCTCGCGGGCTAAGGGTAAGTCGGCACCCGCTGCGCCTGCCCGCAAGACGGTCGTCAGCGAGGAGATTGTCGTCGGCGGGGACGACGAGGATGAGAACATGGATCTCAACGACCCCTTTGCCGAGGAGGAGGAGCCTGAGGAGGGCACGGAGGAGGACCTGCGCAGGCGGGAGCTGCTTGACGACCCTGGCGTTGAGGAGCCGGAGAGCGACGAGGAGGGTGCTGGCGGCGAGGCTGATGAGGACTCTGTTATCGGAGACTAGGCCTGTAATGAATGGGGAGGGAACAGCAGCGTGGGGGAAGAGAGGCTGGGTTGTATATCGGGGCAGCGGTGAATACTGTCTTCCCTAGCCAGTCCGGCTTTGTATTCTTTCCATTTCATCTTCTCCGTTGCTGGCCGAAAAGGGGAGGTAATGGCGCTGGACGGTCTCATTCTTGAAAATAGGGGAGGCAGGGACTTATTCTCGGAGTTGGGGGAAAAGGGATCGATTATTCCTTACATTACATTACATGCTCGTATTCTCTTGACACAATGAAAGTGTTCTCATGATGATTCTTGATTCCTTTAGAAGATATTGGTACAAAGATGTCAAGCGTCTGCTTGAACATGGGTATAATCTGAATATGCAACGCTTGCTGCCTCGTGAAAACCGCTATCATACCCTGCTCATGTCTTGCTCCAACTGCTACATTCCCCATCACGTCTTGCTCGCGATCACTCGGCGATCTTGGTCCCGAATAGCCCAAAAACCCTCTCCCACTTGTGTCTCTTGTCTCCAAAATTAGCCTCTTGTTGATTCTCCGCCTTGACCTTGATGCCATACTGCCGGATGCAGCACGTAAACGCCTTGTTCCGCGCCTGCGAGCTGCCTGGCCGTGCGATGTCGTCCCCGTTCCCATGGGAGTCGCTCGTCGCCTCTCTCCTGACACCGCTCCTCTTTCTTGGCGATTCGACATCCGACGAAGCGTCGAGGGGTGGTCTCGCTAGCGCGTTCCGTTTCCTTACAGCTTCCTGCTTCTGCCAGATCGCGACCTTCTTTTCCTCTAGGTCACCCCACAAGGTGAACATCTTCTCGCGTAAGGCCGCCAGATTCCTCTCGTCATATGCTAGGTTGCTGGCGTCGAGGCCCGTGAGCAGCTGGGCCGAGTTGTTATCGACAACGGCCCACAGCGAGGCCGGCTCCGTCCCGTCTGGCGCGGCGGCGTCCTCCAGCCGCAGGGCGAAACGCCATTCCCAGATCTTTCTGGCATTGCCGTTGTCCGAGTCGGAGCCTGATGATGACGAGGAGTTCTCCTCAACATCTGACAGTACATCATACTCGCTCGATGTCCGGCCTACAGCGAATTGCTCGAGTCTTCGAGGGTGGAAGTCGGTCACACGGACATGTGCACGGTAGTTTGCGTTGATAAAAGGAAGCTGAATCTGAAAGTCTTGATTCTGACCATCGACCGTGTAGTTGTGATAGACGGGTTTCAGAACGCTAGAAAGCAGCGACGACCGGCATTTGTGATGTTCACATTTCACTGTGGTGTATGTTAGATCCGGGGAGCACTGTAGTTGCGCTCTAGGCCTAGAGACTTACCATGAGGGTTGAGGTCAATCTGCAATTCTTGACTCTCCGGCTCTTCTGTTTGGTTCTTTGCCTCCGCAAGGGCTGCTGCGCCTTGTTGTTCCGCAGCACGCTTCTTTTTCCTTCGCGATTTTGCGTTGTCCTTGGTCTCAGGTTCTGCCTTTCGTTTGCTGCCTTGGCCGTTCATCTCCTCCTTGATCTCCTGAAGCTGTGCCTTCTTTGTCTTTTCGTAATCACGCTTCCTCCGCAGCGCCTCCTTTAGTAGGGGGCTGACATTCTCCGAGTCCCCAATTGGACTCAGTACCGTGACCTGGATCTTCTGCTCGTACGCGTTCTCGTCTCCGCGCAGGAACCCCTCGAGATTGTTACCATTCTTGCCAAATTTGACGTGGACATTTCTCAACGAAAGCCAGCTTCCAGGTTTGACAACCTGCTCGACAGTACCGGCATGTGAATCAAAGCAGGTCACCTGCATGGACCTCTGGCCGTACGGCCCAATCCATTCCTTTTTTGTGCCTACCGCGAAGCCATCTGTGTAGTGATAAGGGTCGCCATCACGTTCCACAGGCTCCGCGCCTTTCCAGGCGAAGTTGTAGAAGGCAGGGTTTTCTGTGTAGTCCGTGACCCAGAGTGTCACTTTGTCTCCGTAAGGGAATGGCTCTCGGACTGACTGGACGATGAGATCACAAAAGGTATGGTCACGAACATTGGCCAAGGTACTGAATTTGGACTTGACGTTTCTCGACCTGGACTTTGCCTCTTCGAGATTATGCTGTAGAGGGATGTATGACGGCTCAATGCGGTGAAGCAGCCGGGGAATGTACTTGTGTTCCTCGATACTGGGCTCCCTGGAAGGTTCCTTTCTACGGCCAGCAACGAGCGCGGGCTCGGCAGAATTTGGAGGCTTGGGAATACGAGGCCCCGAATAGACGAAGATTCCCGTTTTGCGGTTGCAAATCAGGGAGTACTCCCCCTGATAATATTGAACCTGTGGACGCGTGTCAGTTGAGATTCAAAAACATCAATGTACTGAGCACTGAGAGCTGCTAATAGACCTTACCTTTGCAGAGAGGATGAGCACCACATCGTTTGCATTGTCTATTTGAGGCATGTCCTCTTCAGAGGGCCTGAAGATGACGAACTTGATCCTGCCACCATGCTGGCAGGACACATCAAAAAGAGTGAGGGTCATCTTGTAGTCTGGTGTACCTGGTCAGTTATGCGTATTCTTCGAAGACAAGACAACTCCCATACCTGTGCCCTTGGTTTGCATAGGGGATTGCACATCCGACACGAGGCCGACCGCATTGACAATGCGAGATGGGGACAGTTTCCCATCGATGATGTCCTGTAGTTCGGCAATTCCAGTCGGCACGGACCTGAGCTTCTGAGAAGAAGGCGGCACGGAGCCCGAGGTGGAGAGCTGTGCTGAGGGCATATTGGCTATCAGTGAGCCGCAAAGGGCTCGGGCAGGCCTTTAATCTTCCTCAAGTAACACTTTTGATTGAGACGAGCATTTTTTTCAAATATGCTCAGTGCAAGGAACAAGTTCAGTCCAATTGCCTACCAGGTGTGGTGAGTGAAGCGGCGGGAAAACAATCAATGGATGTGAGGCTTTGCTTTGTGAGACGCGTCAATCAGGTGTTACGCGCCTAAAACCCCTATAACTTTACAGTGTCGTGTGGTGCAACGCGGGAGCATGTGAGTCTTGGTGGGAACAAAGGCGCCTGGCAGCTCCAGCTGTCAATGGTGCTTTCGCACGGGCCATCTTTGTGTGCATGGCGGGGTTCGAGAGACAGGCAAACATGGCATTGATTGTGTCTAGTTATGGCCTGAGGCAGGAGGCATGGGGGTCTGACCATGCAAATCGAGTCGTTTTGACTCGCAGATGCTGATTCTTTTGTCAATGCGCACTGTATTCACTGCTCGACTCAGTGCACCACCCACCACAAACGTACAATAGAGCTAGCTGTAATCCATTGTGCTGCAATAAAGAAACTACCCCACACAGTGCTAATCTCTCAACGTGCCCTGAATTGCATTAAACTAACCATAGCATGACTCTGTTACAGTGGGTGAAGTGAAGTACAGGCCGCCCAGGCTGGCATGCGCCCCTCCACTAGTCTAAATTCTGCCCGCCCATCCTCCCTTCACCCTCCCCTCAAAGAACCCCAAAAACCCAAAAAATCATACGTAAAGGTGTGCAGCTACTGCAGGCCACTCACTCGTCCAGATCCAGAACCAGAACCGTTCTCTTTTCTCATCCCACCCAAATTCTCTCCTCCCTTCTCCCTAAAAAGTGTGACAAGGTCTCGGAACAGTTTCTTCCAAGATTTCTACAACTGTGTCTCGTTCTCATCTATTTCAAAGAGAACAACGATCTTCAGACCTTTCCCTTCTATCCTTTGCTGGCTTAGAGCGGGGTCCATTTATTTACTTTGCTCTTGTCCTCCTCGAGCCAAAACAAATCCCCAGTCAACAACCGCCCACCCACAACCTCCTTCCTCCTTCTTCAAAAAATTGTTTCGCATTCAACAGAACCGCAACTATGGCTGAACGCTACATCCCCGAGCATCGGCGAACCCAGTTCAAGGCCAAGAACACCTTCAAGCCCGAGGAGCTTCGTCGCCGTCGCGAGGAGCAGCAGGTCGAGATTCGAAAGGCCAAGCGTGAGGAGAATCTGGCAAAGAGGCGAGGTATCGGCACTGGCGATCAGCGACCTGGCGCCTCCCTCGGTGCTGCCCCGGACAGTGACGATGAGACCGTCCCTACTGAGAGCCAGGTATGTCTTTTAACACAGTTTTCCCATTGTTTCTCCCATCCTTCCCCTCTGCATCCCCCTCTTCGCCACCCTTCAGCTCGGCTGTTTGTTTGCGGGTCTCATTTGCGGTCGCCCCTCCGACCGCCATTCGCGACCCTATAGCAGAAACTGGCATCGTCAAGGCTCCATACGGCATCTTGTTCGATGCGCCAGCGAACATTGAGCTTGCTTGTCACAATGGAAGCCCATCGACATGCTGTTTGCCGTCTCTGCGCATCGAATCACATGCATACATGTCGCTCACGTCTATGCACTCTGACTAACGTTTTCTTCCCTATAGCTCAATGAAGACCTGCCGCAAATGTGCGCTGGTGTCTTCTCGGACCAGATAGATCTTCAAATCCAGGCCACGACCAAGTTCAGGAAGCTACTTTCCAAGGAACGCAACCCCCCTATCGAGGAGGTTATCAAGACTGGTGTCGTCAGCCGATTCGTCGAGTTTCTTCGGTCACCCCACACTCTTGTGCAGTTTGAGGCAGCGTGGGCTTTGACCAACATTGCTAGCGGATCTGCCACGCAGACTCAGGTGGTCATCGAGGCCGGTGCCGTTCCCATCTTTGTTGAGCTTCTCGGAAGCCCCGAGCCCGATGTCCGCGAGCAGGCTGTCTGGGCTCTGGGCAACATTGCCGGCGACAGCCCCCAGTGCCGTGACTACGTTCTCAGCTGCGGTGCCCTCAAGCCCTTGCTCGCTCTGCTTGGCGACAGCCGCAAGCTGAGCATGCTCCGCAATGCTACCTGGACTCTGAGCAACTTCTGCCGCGGCAAGACGCCTCAGCCCGACTGGAACACAATTGCGCCTGCTCTGCCTGTCTTGGCCAAGCTCGTCTACAGCTTGGACGACGAGGTCCTGATCGACGCATGCTGGGCCATCTCCTATCTCTCTGATGGCTCAAACGATAAGATCCAGGCTGTGATCGAGGCTGGCATCCCGCGCCGCCTCGTAGAACTGCTGATGCACGCATCCACCTCTGTTCAGACCCCAGCTCTGCGCTCCGTCGGCAACATTGTGACTGGTGACGATGTCCAGACCCAGGTCATCATTAACTGCGGCGCCCTGCCGTCGCTGCTGTCGCTCCTCAGCTCCACCAAGGACGGTATCCGCAAGGAAGCTTGCTGGACTATCTCCAACATCACTGCTGGCAACTCGGCCCAGATCCAGTCGGTTGTCGATGCCAATATCATCCCCCCTCTGATCCATCTTCTCTCAAATGGCGATCTTAAGACGCGCAAGGAAGCCTGCTGGGCCATCAGCAACGCCACCTCTGGAGGTCTTCAGAAGCCCGAGCAGATCCGCTATCTCGTCTCGCAGGGCTGCATCAAGCCCCTATGCGACCTCCTCGGCTGCCCGGACAACAAGATCATTCAGGTCGCTCTTGACGGCCTGGAGAACATCCTCAAGGTCGGCGATCTCGACAAGCAAGCTGCTGGCGAGGGCCCTGACTCGATCAACCGCTATGCGCTGTTCATCGAGGAGTGCGGTGGCATGGAGAAGATCCACGAGTGCCAGACCAACGCCAACGAGGAGATCTACATGAAGGCCTACAACATCATCGAGAAGTACTTCTCTGATGAGGACGAGAACGCCGACGACGGCATGGCACAGACTCAGGGACCCAACGGAACCTTTGGTTTTGGCACCACCAACGGTGCCCAGCAGCAGGGTGGTTTCAACTTTGCAAACGGCGCCGATTCGATGGACATGTAGGATCGCTATATCGATTATTTCTCACACGACCCGTCCAGTGGAGCATACATGGCTCTGACGACGCGTCTTGCAAGTCCCCCCATGTGAAGCCGCACGACCCCCAACACCGACACTACACCAGACGACACGACGCAGGGCACCTGTGCAGGTATCAGTCACTTTCAACCCCTTTACCACGACACTTCACACGAATCGGCGTTATATTCTTGTTGTTTTTCTTGGAGGTCTACGGACATGCCGTAGTCATGAACAGGTCCTTTGGTAGCTTGAAAGCTCCAGCCTGAATGAGATACCAGAGGAGGGTTCGAGGAGTAATGAGGTACCGGATGGGGGTTAGTGCGGGAGGATCGAGGGTCTAAATGGTAGCTTTAAAGCTCCAACCCGAGGATAAGAGTACTCCAGTTCTACGCGATTGCGTTGGTCACCCGTGCACAGACTCGTCCTCCCTCCACCTATTGGGCGATCTTGGATTCTAGGGTTGGCGACAGGCGTGGATGATGGAAATGATATCAGGATGGGATGGAGGGTGAAGGAACGGGCAAGTCATTGCTAGTGCATGACGAACGACCCGTATACCAGTGAATGGACACGAGAGACTTGCATTTTCACTCTTCATTATCGAGACAGCCAAGTGGCCGCTCGGAAGGTCATGGAATCAAGTCTAGATGAAAATCTCGAAGCAAGCGCAGTGAGCACAAGGATACAGATACCTGAGCTCCGAGCGCTACTTTGTCGAAAAGAATAAATCATTCTTTAATTCCCAACTTGTTGCTGCTATTAAACAAGGCTCGTGTGTTATCGTGTAGATGCACCATGAGGTATCATCACCCGTGCAGGTTATACAGGTGTCATGAGGCACAAAGGCCTGATTATCTAGTTGCCTTTCACGGAGTGTGTAAGCAATTACGGAGTAGGAGGTCGCTGGATGAGCTGTGATTTGATGACGACATGGTTGGTTTATGAAGTCGGCAGCCAACCAGCATCTGCATCGGACGGGGGGAGGTCGCATGAAACATATATCAAGTGTTCAAGACAGACACACCACAGTCGGGAATTCATACACAAGGTCACGCAGACGATAGAAAGCCCCCCCAAGGCACGGCATCTGTGACAGGACACAATTAACAAGGCGACTTCGCTGGATTACACCCCTCTTGGGCATGCCAGGGTTGAGGGCATGCCATGACCAGAAAAGGATCACGAGGTGAGCAAGAATTATGGGGATTCGTGGGGACACTTGCGGGGAAACCCAGCTGTGGTTCAGCACCTTTTTCCAAGAATTCCATGGATCACCGCAACCGCCCGCCGCCCGGACCGTCGCCGGCCACATGTGAAACTGGAACCTTTGGGGCATGTGGGCTTTCCCCGGGCTTCCTCAAATTCCCTCAAATCACTTTATTTCCTCGTGTATGTGTGTGTGTGTGCACAGCTTCGTCCACGTGGGATACACTCTTTTTTCTTGGAATTATTTCCCGGGTTGCATTCTCTATCTGCAAGGCTGTCGGCGTGACGGGTCTTTCGAGTATCACGGCGGAGAGGGAGGATATAGACAGGGAACAGGAGCCAAAGCACCTTCCTCTCTCTGTCTCCGCACGAGACCGACCGTCCGAAGCCGGGACCCCTTGGGCTGCATCACGGACCGTTGAGCTTTTTGGCAGGTCTCAGTCGATCCCAATCTTGGCGCGCGAAACATTTGACAGTTGATCGTTGGTGTGTATATAAATACTTTGAGCATTTTCGTCTGGACGCATTGTCATCGGTGACGCAGGCTCTCACCTCTGACCGTGGGATCTCGTTTGATCGTGCTCTTGCATATACTGCATTGCTTGGAGTTGGTCTTGTCATGGCCAGATAGCTCTCCCTCATACTTGCTTGCTTACAACATCGCTTTTTAAGCATTGTTATTCTCATTATATTCTTTTACGGCTTGTCCTCAAGACCGCAAGCATGAAGACGATACTGGCTGTTACGAGCCTGGCGGCAAGCGTTTCGGCTGCCGCTGTTGCATTAAGGGCGGAAGGGGCGCCCTTCATCGATTACGAGAACCTGCCCGACCAGACTGTCTTCCCGGGCCCCTGGGAGCAGTATATCCGCGCGCCGACCGACAAGTCGCACATCACACCGGCGAGGATTTGGAAGGTGAGCGGCGACGTGCAGACATCACCGGGCCGGATCGTCATCGGCGAGGGCGCCGAGCTGACTGTCGAATTCGCGGAGAATATTGGCGGACGGTAAGCTCCTTAAAGCTTCTCAGTACAATATATTGGGCAGAACAGCATACTGACAGAACGACCCAGAGTATGCTTCAACATCAGCTCGGTCAAGGGAAGCGGCTTGGCCGCCAATCTGGGCTACTCCGAGTCGCCCTTCTTCGCCGGGCCCATCCCGGACGCCACCGGCGACAATGAGCGCGACTTGCCCCTGCCGATCTTCTTTAGCAACACCACCGGCACCGTGTGCGTCGGCAAGGACTACCTCCGGGGCTCCTTCAAGTACCTGACCGTCGCCACCAACGTCGCTGCCGAAGACGGCGCCGACGCATCTGGCGCCGAGGTCGCCATCTCGGACCTCTGGGTCGACTGCACCGCCTTCCCCTCCCAGTCTAACGGCCGCGCCTACACGGGCTACTTCCACTCGTCGTCATCGCTGCTCAACCGCATCTGGTACGCCGGCGCTTGGACCCTGCAGCTGTCCACCATCGTTCCCGAGGAAGGCTCATCGCTCGTCGACTTCAACCGCCAGATCCTGGGCCAGAGCCCCGTGCCCCCCGGGACGTGGTACTCCAACTACACCGTCTCCAAGGGCCGCGCCGTCACCACCGACGGCGCCAAACGCGACCGCCTCGTCTGGCCGGGCGACATGTCTATCGCCGTACCGGGGATCGCCGTCTCCACCTACGACATGTCGTCGGTGCGCAACGCCCTCGACGTCCTCTACGACCACCAGTATGAGGACGGCAGCATGCCCTACGCCGGCCCTCCCCTCGGCTTCAGGGGTGAGTTCAGCGACACGTACCACCTGCACACCCTGCTCGGCACCTACAACTACGTGCTCTACTCGGGCGACACCGACTGGCTGCGCAACAACGGCCGGTGGTCGCAGTACCTGCGCGCCCTCGCCGTCAGCATGAACAAGGTCGACGACCGCGACCTGCTCCTCGTCACCAGCCGCGACGACTGGATCCGCCCCGGCATGGGAGGCCACTTTGGCGAGGCCAGCGCCCAGCTGCACGCCGTGCTGACCCGCACCCTGCGCCTGGCCGAGTGGATCGGCGAACCCGAGCCCGCCGGCGAGCCCTGGCAGAAGATGCTCACGCGCCTCGAGCGCGGCCTCCTGAGCATCTACTGCCCGGACACGGGCCTCTTCTCCGACAACGCCGAGGAGCGCTCGTGCTCCGGCCCGGACCGCGTCGAGCCCCAGGACGGCAACAGCTGGGCCCTCATCGCCAAGCTGTCCTCCCTGCAGCCGACGGACCCGGCCATCCCGCGCAACGTCTCGGATAACCTGCGCCGCCGGTGGATCAAGTACGGCGCGCCCGCCGTCGAGTTCCCCAACGTCATCAGCCCCTTTGCTTCGGGCTTCGAGCTCATGGCCCACGCGGCGGCCGGCAACGTCGCGCACGCGGTAGAGCTTTGTCTCCTTGAGTGGGGGTACCTGCTCGACGGGCCCGGGTTCACGAACAGCACGCTCGCCGAGGGGTTCCGGACTGACGGCTACGTGCAGTACCCGGCGTACCCGAGCGCGGCGCGCAACTCCCACGCGCATGGATGGGCCGCGGGCCCGACGGCGGTCCTGGTCGACGGCGTCCTAGGGGTCGAGCTCACGGGCCCCGCGGGCGCGAGCTGGGTCATCCGCCCCGATCTGACCGACTGGCTGAGCTTTGCGCGCGGCGGCTTCGCGACGAGGCTCGGCCGGTTCGAGGTCAAGCTCAAGCGTGTGACCTCCGCGGCGGGCACGAAGGGCGTCGTCGTGGAGATCGAGGTTCCTGCGGGGACGTCGGGCACAGTCATTCTCGGCGCCGACAAGGAAGTGCAGGTCGGGCCGGCGGCCGACGGGCCCAGGCGTTGGGTCGTCTGGGAGGGCGACGGAGCGCAGGGCCTCGACTCGTCGGCGAGCGCGCAGGACGAGGACAAGGACAACGAGCGGTGGGTCGCACGGGTCGAGCACGCCGACGACGGCGCGGCGCTCAATTTTGACGATGCGTGGGCGCCGCCGGTGATGCAGGATCGGCCTGCTGGTGTGGTTGACTGGGAGGCATTGGAGAAGAATTACGGCAATAAGGCGTGGTTGGGAGGTGGTGACAAGTGAGGTGGTTGTGGCAGTCATTCCTATTTTTCCGGGAAGGGGGAACTTGGACATCGCTGCATTGCATTTACACGCCCATAGCCAGGCATTGATCTGGTCATCATATAGCCTTGATATTCTCGCTGTTTTTAGTTTTTTGCCTATCAAAGCGTCTTATGCATCCAGCCCGTCTAGCTCAATCAGTTTCGTTACGGCCTTAATGACATCGTTGTTCCTCATGTCCATCGTCGGGTTGTCGACCTTGAGGGCAATGATATTGTCTACCATAGTCCGCAGCCTCGAGACCAGCACTCCCAGACGTGCCCATCCGCGCAGGCGGAGCCAGCCGTCGACTAGTAGACCCCTGCCCATTGTGTCGAGCTCGATAGCCCCGGAGAAGAGCAGGAGAGTGTATGCGTTGAATGCTGATAGGTTGTGGTCAGTTCAGTGATTATGATACATATAGTAAGGCGATGAAAAACTTACGAGTAAGGTCCCGGATGAAGATCTTGGACGTCGAGATCATGGTAAAGTACGATATGAACGAAGCATTGCCTGAGAACCCTTGGTTGTCAAACAGCGTGCTGCTGGGATGCACAAACACTCGTCCGTTCTCTTGCGTGAAGTACTTGATGGTCCGCGCCTCCGGGTCGAGCTCAACGGCACCCGACATTGACGTCGCGAACTTCTTGTCCGGGAACTGGATCCGCGCTATCTGCGGCGTGAATGCCGACGCCGTCAGTGCCCTCAATAGAGTGGTCGATGTTGAAGCTCTTGACTGCGTATCACCGCTTCTCGGGACATCTCCGGGTGGTACCAGTCCCATCTCTGTTAAGGCTGAATAGTATTGTGTCCTCGTAGACGCAATATCTGACAGAGTGTTGTAGGAGAGGAAGTTCTCGTCGCAGAAGGACCGTACCTGGCGCTGGGGGAGTCTATCCCTCATCATCTCGTCCCAGTGCTGATATGCTCGCAGGTCCGTCAACAGATCGCCATCGCCTCGCGCAAACTGCAACTTTGCCTGTTTGGCTTGATCCCGCTTCTCTGGCGGAGACAGGAAAGGGCTCCTCGAGCTCAGTATAGCTGCGACGGTGACACAATCGTCAAGACAACCGAAAATGGCCCCGAAAATCATGAGCTTTCCGCAGCGAAGATCAGCGGGCAGCATCGCCAGCTGCTGACCCAGCGCAGTCAGCTCCTCGCCATCCAGAGCGCCCATTCTCCTAAGCAATTTGATAGCTCCCTCAACGGCTGTGGCTTCAGGGGGTGTAGGTGCCCGAGCAAGGAATGCGCCCACGTCTTTGACACCCATCGCACGTACCGACAAGCAGAGCTGCTCCAACGGCACCCGTCTGATCTCCGGCTCTGGCCTCTCGGGCATCTGCTGCTCCAGCTTGCGAGTATATAGCTTGTAACACGTCCCAGCCTGCACACGGCCCGCACGACCACGTCTCTGCTTGCAGGCTGCGAGCGACGCCCAAGTCTCCTCCAGCTTCCGCATATTGTTCATTGGGTCAAAGCTAGTCTCTTTGACTCTGCCGCTGTCAATGACGGCGACAATGTCGTCGATAGTGATGGAGGTCTCGGCCACGTTGGTCGCAACAACAACCTTGCGCTTGCCTTTCGGAGGCGGCACGAATACCTTTCGTTGCTCCTTGGTCTCTAGCGAAGCATGCAGAGGAAGAACATGCAGACTTGTTACGGATCTGAGCAGATTGCAAATCTGCGTGATCTCTGCTACTCCAGGCAGGAATACCAGAATGCCTCCTGACTTTTGCGTTTGTGTAAGCTCTTCATCAATCGCCTTCGTAGTGTCGACCAAAAGATTGTAGTTGACTCGACTGCCGAGCTTCTGAATGACCTTTGTAATGGCTTCCGGTCCATCTGAAGGAGAGTCGAGCCCAAAGCCAGTGGCCCGGATGACCTCGTCAAGGTAGAAATCCTCGACTGGATAAGTCCTGCCCGCAATTTCAACCATGCCGACCTTGAGACCATCGCTCACAAAGTAATTGCTAAAGGTGGCTGAATCCAGAGTGGCACTCATGAGGATGAGCTTGAGATCCCGCCGCTTCTTCAGCACATCACGAAGGATGCTAAGCAGGAAGTCGGTGTCCAGACTGCGCTCGTGGACCTCGTCAATGACGATATGGCTTACATCGGCAAGCGAAGCAACAACATCCTCAGTCCGACCACCAGACACCTGAAGCCGCCTGAGAAGAACACCAGTAGTAACAAAGGTGATCCTAGTCTTGTTGCTCGTTTTACTCTCTCCACGAATCGTATAGCCAACCTCTTGGCCAACTTGAGAGCAACGCTCCTCACTCACTCGATCGGCCAGACCAAGCGCAGAGATCCTTCGCGGTTGGGTGACTATGATGTTGGCCGAGCTCCCCAGCGCCCGATCGTACAGATCATCCAGAACGAACTGCACCGACTGTGTAGACTTGCCGGATCCAGTCTCACCAGAGATGATGGTCACCTGAAACTCATTCACGATTTGCACGATCTTGTCACGCACTTGCCAGGCCGGAAGTCTTTGGCGTTGAGCGAGCATGGTCTTGTAGGACGAGGTTTCTTGCCGCTGTAGCCACTCCTCGCGACTGCGTGGGTTGGGCGTCCAATTCACTCTCCGGGGGTGTCGTGGTGCCCTCTTGGCAAGATTCCGAGCCACCGATGATTTCTCCTCTGACGCCGCCGAAGCAACAGCTGAGACCTCGCGCAACGCACCGGGCTTATCGATGATATCGTTGATATTGTGCTGCACCCAATCTGCGATGAAATAGATCTTCATCTCCTCGCCATTCAGGGACTCGGCGACATACGCCAAGGCCTTCTTGATGACACTGAGCTTGATATAGGCAGGCAGATTGGCCACCACCGATAGAATGAGTTTGGAAGGATAGCTTGGCGATTTCCGGAATTGAATGAACGTCTCAACGTCCTTATTAGGGCCATTGACCACCCAAGGGACCCTGATCTGACAGACATCTGGCGAGACCCGACTGTATTGGTCACCAAAGACCGACTCCAAGCTTGCCAGTTCTTCTTGCCAGCATTCATCGGGTGAGCCCCAAAATGTGTCCTCCCCATCGTCATCTGTTGGCTGATTCTCCTCCACGCCACTGGATAGGAGAATCTTTTGCAGTGCCTCGGCTGCTTTACCTTCATCTGCACTGCTATCGTCGTAGACTTTTTTGCAAAGCTCTACCGAGTAGCCAGACTGGGAGAGTCGTTTGATGGCACCTTCTCTCCTCAGATCCGTGGCGGCAACGCTCACTCCAGCGGTGTAGCTCTCAGGCAGAGCCCAGCGAGGGAGATCGTCTTCAGGCACGTGGATGAGCAGCCACTCGAGGGTCTCCTCACGGTCCTTACATTCCTCGACAGCCTCCTCAGCATGGCTTTGACGAAACCCGAGCCCCTTAAGCTCTTTGATGATCGCCACTTTCTCGGCCTTGGGTATCTCAACACCGTGAGGGTTCCATATTGAATCACGCCGCAGAAGCTCTTCGAGATGCGCACGAGTCTTGCCGCCCATCTCGATTTTGGGCGCCGTAGACCAGCCTTTCATGGGGTTGAAGCCAGTGCCCGAGTTGCTGGCAGCATTGCTTCGTAGGACCAAGCCAGAAGCACCAGGCATGTTTGCAGCCTTCTCTTTGACTGCCTGTTGCTCCTTCCTCTTCTTTTCCGCCACCGCCTTGGCTTCCTCTCGCTCTCGCAGGGCGGTAAAGGGGTCGGCTTCGTACATCCAGGCCTTGCCTTCTTTGACATCCTGCCTCTTTAACGCTTCGAACTCCTTCCACAAAGACTTGTAGTCTGGAGGCAACATCATGTGGATGTTCTTCATGCTGCATACCCTGAAGAGCCCATAGGTGGCGGCAAAGTGCTTCGCCTCCAGAGCGGTTGGCTTGTGTGCGAGATGAACATGGCTGGGAGGCAACTTGAAGGGGTCCAGCTTGGTCACCTCGCCAGTCTTGGGGTTCTTGGCACTTAGAGTGACAAACACGGAGAATCCTTCCTTGAATTTCCGCTGCAAATTGTTAGAAGACGAGTAGAACAACGGCTAGCTTTCGACGGCAGCTTCCTCTTACCGTATCATAATCTGGCCTCTCCCATTTTTGCTTCTGGCAATGCTCAGACAAAAGATTCACAGGCAGTTTACCGGTCCAAGAAGCACCGCCAATGATCTGCTTGACCGTGGGCTTGGGCGGACCATCTTGCGGTACCTCGGACGATGAGCCAGGTTTCGCCGATCCAGACGTTGGCCCTCCTCCTCTCCGAGGCTTGGGCTCCTTGTCAGAGTTGGTGAAGACGATGAAGTCGCCCTCGGAAGGCTGTTTCTCCTTCGGTTTCTTGGACGACGAGCTGCCCCCTGCTGGGGCGCTACCCTTGCCTTTTTTAGCCATCTTTTGGGTGGTGTATATGGATGACCGGGTCTGGCAATAGTGCTGGGGCGATCCGAATTTTTTATCGTTCTTCCCTGGATAGCTGCTTATGGCGGTGTCGCAACCGCAGTTGTCACATGAACAGCAGCCCTCTCAACCAGATGCTGCATTCTCATCAGATGTAAGTAACAGTTTTTGGTGTGTGAAACAGATTACTTGTAGCTGTTGTTCAGTCGGAAGTTTCACATGGAAAGTTTGATATGTTTGCGATATTTCTCTAGGAACCCACATGAAATTCCATGGACCAACCAACGAGGTGGACCGCCACTAAACCCCCGCTGCTGATCGAGCGAATCGTGCTGTAGCGCCGGCTTTTCTAGGGCTAGTGGACCACTTTTGGCTGCAACTCCAGTGTACTTACAGACGTCAACTCATCAATCCATCCATGGATGGCATTCATTGAATCTATTGCTCCTGGTTATGTGAGACACCAATGAGATGTCACTATTAGGCAGATGGATTCTTATTCTTTACTCTTATTCTACATTAATACTCATTCATACTTCCTATTCTTATCAAGCGCAATCGTCTCAAACGCCGTGCTAAACGCGATCCGCCCGACGTCCCTCTCCGGGTGTACGTCCTGGATGCGCACAACCTTGTCCCGCACAAGTCGCGTCGCCTCGAACCCGTCCAGCCCGCTCGTGCAGGCAGCAGGCTTGTCACCCTCAAAGTAGGGCGAGTCGCGCATCAGCCCGCCCGCCGTGGCCAGGATGTCTGGCGCGCGGATCAAGCTGCGCAGGACGACGTTGGCGACCGCGAAGACGAGCAGCAGCGACGCCGAGGCGAGGTAGACGGCTAACCAGCGCTCGTCGACGACGTACCGCTCCGGCGACCACTGCGTCCACGTCCCGTTGGCCAGGCCCCACTGCCTCTGCTCGCGGCCCTGGAAGACGTCCTCGGCGGCGACGGGCCCGTCGCTGCCCGTGATGGCCGTCTGGTTGTACGACGCGCGGATGAAGGTGTTGAGCGCGCAGGCGAGCCGGGCCTTGAAGGTGTCGTCGGGGATAGTCGTCAGGTCCGCCTCGGAACCAAAGGGCCGCGTGCGGAACATGGTCGGCGGGTTCAGCATGAACTGCTCGAGCCGGCCGTACATGACCGAGTTGTCGCTGGCGAGCCCGAAGGACATGGGCTGCAGGAGCTTGCGCATGGCGGGCGCCGACAGTGCCGTGATGTTGGAGTCGAACGGCATATCCGGGGACCGCCGTATGCTGCTCGCCTCGCAGACCTGCTGGCCCGTCGCCGTCGGTCTCGAGCACGAGATCTTCGTATCCACGTAGACGGTACCCAGATCGCAGAATCTTTGCTTGTACGTTGACAGCGCACTGCCGTAAGTGGGTACTCTAGCAGTGATGTTCAAAGTCGTCCGGTTCGAAGGCTCTTGGACAGGGTAGCGACCATCGTCAGGGATGAATGGTCCGGTCGTTGGGATTTCTAGGACCATCCATGTGTCCTTCTCATTCAAGGAGAAGCTGTCGATTATGTGGTAACTGTTGGCTTCTGCTATTTCATTGTTCTTGACGTCGTCCTGCCATGCCGTGCAGCTCTATGACTGGATCAGCAATACTACTCTCTTTCGACGGTATGAAGGAGATGGAGACGAAGAAAGACATACGACCACAGTCTGGTAGGAAGACTGAGCTACAAATGACAGGTTGCCCGCAGTCAGTGGGGGCATTCCCTTCACTGACAAGCCGATCAAGGACGTTACAGGGAGAAGAAACCCCGTTGTCGACGCGAACGGATCAGACGGAGATGGGATATTGACCCAGTCGAACGGGGCGAGCTTGTGGTATCCGGGCATCATGTCGATGAATGGGACCCGCACATTACCCCAGACATCCCTCAGCATGCTAGTGGCTGCCAACGCGTACCCTCCGATATCCGACACTGCCTGGTCGTAACCTGGCGCGTCTTTACCTGAAAGCACCAAGCTGACCCCTGCTGCTGAGAATGCCGCACTGGACAAGGTGGGGATGTCCTGAGAACTGGAAAAGGCAGAGTTGGTGGGGTCTCTGAAAGGGTTCCGAAAGGTGAGAGGAACACCATGGCTTGTAAAGTTTGCCGTGGGATAAGTGATGATGGGGTGGAAGGAGGTTTCGAGCTCGGCTTGCACGAAGAGCGACCTAAGAACGGCCTGGCCCCCAACTGGACTCCACGCCCAGGCCAGGAAGAGTATGGGCGTCCACCAGGTAAATATTCCAATGCTCATCGGACTCTTGAATGCGGCGACAAGTGTTTGGCTGTTGAGCAGTACCTCTAGCGTCTGAAAAACATTTGGCATCGTCAGTGTTGAATTTGGGCAAGCTGTCCGGCCTGGACTTTCACTTACACCCATTCTAATGCCCCTCTGAGCGCCGAACAAGGCCAAAGTTCTCAACAACGGGCCCAACACGGCAGCAAAGGCGATCGGCCAGACGGTAGAGGCCACTCCCGTGGCGATGACCACCGAAGCTCCCTTGGGGTGACCCTTATCAGTGCCATTGATGTTTTTGATGAATACTCCAAGTGCTGATTGAACGTCCAGTGTCAGTTCGGTCAAGTTGCTGCAAGTACAGCAATTCAAGGACCTCTGGAACACGTACCGATGAATATCAATGGTATCAACAGTAAGGATATTGGCGGTCCGAGCTGCCTGAACTTTGAATGTTGCGTTTGTCTTAATGTCTTGGCTTCTTTCGAATCACCCATTGAAGGGGACATGTGGGGGGGATCCGAGTCGGCGGTTAAGACTCTGTGAGTTGTTTGTACGTTTGGCTTGTCCACCCATTCCATCTTGGCAGTTTCTACACGACGAACTCGGCGAAATGAAGTTGAATGCAGACGAACAGACTCAGCCAGGGAACCAGGCCATCTTTTATGCGACAACTCAGTCATTTATCTTGTACGACTTTTGTATAATAGCCGCCTTACCAATGGCGAGCGCCCATGTTGGCGCGCGCGTTAAAAGAGGCCTGCATGCAGTCGACCGTTCGGCCCCCACACGACTTTCCGTGTTAGGTGTTGGGGTAACATGCTGGAACCAACAGCCATTTCCCAGGCCAAGCGAATGGTGCCAAGACCCGGGATGAAAGCCTGAGCGCAACTACTTCAACCAGCACGGCGGTTTCGGCAGCAGCTGCGCCTCCTTCATCAAGATTAACCTATCTGCCTTGACATCTATGCATGTGCTGCATATCATCAGAACGACTTTGTGTCACCTGAGGATTTTGTCGACTCCGCCAAGTCCGGTATCCGTCACCGAACGCGGCCCCACACGCCGGCCCCGGGACATACTTGTTCTCGGAAGCCGGCATGCCCACGAAGCTTGGGCTGCGACGGTACTGAAATAGCTTGCTCATGACCAAGTGTGTGGCGGTAATATTGATGTAAAGTTAAAATCCCAAATAGACTGAGACGCTACAGCTAGCGTCGTGGCAGCTCCGATGATGAGGTTCGTCCGTGACATTGCCATGACGGAATAATGCTGGAGTCTAGCGCCCAATATCGAATAGAGTACATCATCATATAGTTCAAACTCAGGGACCATGTTAATTGTGCATATATTTAGGGAGGTCAGCCCTACCCGATCCACGGGGCCCTCGGCAAGTTGATCGGCTCAGATCACCAATAGTATCGATCCAGCTTGCACAGACATTATGGCTACTCCACCACCAGGACATCACGATATCGACTACACCAAGTGGGAGAAAGATGGCGATGGAGATGGTAACCTCACTCCATGACTACAAATCAGGTACAACCAGTTCCAAGACTAACACCAATATTTCAAAACGCCAGTCCGCTCCCCCTGCCCCATGCTCAACTCCCTCGCCAACCACCACATCCTCCCACACTCAGGCAAGGGCATAACCAAAGACAAAGCCGTCGAAGCCCTGACAGGCGCCATCAACCTCGACCCCAAGATCGCGGCCGCCCTCGCCCTGTGGGCTATCAAAGCCGACTCAGCCAAGAGCGCCGACTCGTTCGACCTCAACGACATCCACCGCCCGCGCTTCATCGAGCACGACGCCTCGCTGTCGCGCGGCGACGACAACCTGCCGGGCGAGGACAACCACACTTTCAATTCTCACATCTGGAGCGAGACTCTAGCCTCGTACGGCGACAGCACGGAGACGAGCTTCGAGCTCGCCAGCAAGGCCCGCTGGGACCGCGTCGTCGCCTGCAAAAGGGCGCACGAGGAGGCGCACGCCGACTTCCTCTACGGAATCAAGGACCTACTGCTCAGCTACGGCGAGACGGCGCTGTTCCTGGGCCACCTGGGAGGGCTAGACGACGGCAAGATTCCCGTCGAGTACATGAAGATACTATTTGGTGAGCCCCTCACTCCAACTTTCCACCCGAGATTCCCAGGTTACTTAAACGCGTGATGGAACAGAGGAAGAGCGTCTACCCTACAACGAGGGCTGGCGGCGGAGCGAAAAGACCGTCACACCGACGGATATCAATACTCTTGTTTACAAGCTGATCATGGCGAACCAGCACAAAGCTGCTGAGGCATCAGAGGTAGGAATGGGGAGTGTCCATGCTGTTACTACGACAGTGACCAGCTTGATGCCGACGTATTGCGTGATGATGTGACATCTTTGGGGCGTGCCAGCGCCATTGCTACAAGGAACAGGAGCGGATGTAGGTCAACACGAGTAAGGTGTACGGTCAACTTGATATGAATCATTCGTTCTTTGTCATCTACTTGAGTAGCTAGCTAAAGACCCAAATGGTGGGCAAATGCAGCTACAGCCATGAACATGTTCCCTCTTGGTATCTAATAATACAACGCCGTCTCGCTAATCGAGAACCTCAAAAATGATCGCAGTAAAGCTGGCTAGTGTTGTCTTGAGCCACGTAATGGCAAGGAAATTTTCGAGGGACATATCAAACCCCCACAATCCTCACATGGAAATTCATGTTCTATGAGACAGCCAGCTGTGCATACCAAAGACAGGAGACTTTCCTGCCACGTCGAGTCGTGAATGGGGTGCCTATTTTCTCCGACGGCAGAGATAACTTTTA
This sequence comes from [Phialemoniopsis] sp. UDSM-2020, assembly GCA_018873225.1. NCBI lineage: Eukaryota > Fungi > Ascomycota > Sordariomycetes > Thyridiales > Thyridiaceae > Thyridium > [Phialemoniopsis] sp. UDSM-2020. The sequence goes on from JAEILZ010000004.1 coordinate 2,470,863, forward strand.
AGACAACGAGAGAAATAAAGAAAGTACCACTTGCTGAGGGTCGCCCAGCATGTGTACGTCTCGTCATTTTGTGCAAATATCCGCACCGGTAAAATCCGTATGAAGAGATTAGGTGCCTCGGAAGAGGAACTGCAGATCCTCTGGAGTGAGAGACTCCATCGCAGAGTCATCTGAATTGATCGTGGAGTTGATCATCTTAGTCTTCTTCTCCTGGAGAAGAACCATTCGGCTCTCAACCGAGTCTTCGATGCAGAGACGAGTGATAGTGCAGGGGCGGCTTTGTCCGATGCGGTGGCAACGGTCAGCAGACTGCCACTCAGCGGCCGGATTCCACCAGGGGTCGACAATGAAGACCCTCGACGCCTCTGTGAGGTTCAGGGCAACGCCTCCCGCCTTGAGCGACACAAGGAAGCACTCAACATCAACATTATTCATGAAGTGATCAATGGACGCCTGACGTTGGGCCGGAGTCATGCTACCGTCCAGCATCACAGTTGTGATTCCAGCACGTCGAAGACGCCACTCGATGAGCTGCAGCATCGAAGTGAACTGAGAGAAAATGATTGACTTGTGGGTAGCGTTGTCAGAACGCAGGCGATGAAGGTCGTGAACCAGCAACTCAATCTTCGACGAAGAAGTCCAGTTCTCCATCTTGATGCGATTGATGATGGAGGACTTCTTCACCATGGCCTCGTCTTGCTCAATCTCCGGCTGCTCCAGGTCGATGGTCAGAGGTATGTGACAAACTGGACAGTCAGGCTGCTCAGTGGAAAGAGAATAAGCCCTGGCGCAAGCACGACAGAAGTCATGGTGGCATCTGGACCGAATTGCCTCTTCAGCTGGTTCGTCACAGATGCAGCAGACTAGTACGTTCTGGCCGCCTTCGGTTTTGCTCTTCAAAATGAGGTCGGGATGATCAGCAACTTGGCGCATTTGCATGATCAAGCCAAAGATGTTGGCATAGTTGTTGAGCAGGACACCCTGGGCGACGTAGGTGTCAAACTCGCGCCGGCCATTGGTCATGATGCTATTGGCAAAGTCGTTCTCCACCTCACCGAAGAACTGACGATCAACGTTGATCTCTTTGACGGGTAATTCCATGGAATTGGTGTGGTCCTTCTTGAGACGACGAAGCATGATGCGGTCCGTCAGGAGACGCAGCTTCTCGAAAGCCCGAGCACCCGGTCCGATATTTCCATAGCGCTGAATCGGGTTCAAGAGTTCTTGGTTGAAGACCGAGACATGTCGCATTCCACGGTGATTGCAGTGCTTGCACTTGTTGTTATCGTCCATATTCCACTCGAGTTGTGAACAGGGGCACTCGCGACAGAGGTAGTTCGCGAAAGGAGCGATGTTGAGGAATCGAATGAGGGAGAAGAATTCGCCGATCCTGTTCTGCAGCGGTGTGCCAGAGAGGCACCAGCGGAAGTCCACCTGCAGAGCAAAACAGGCTTTGGCCGTCATGGTGCTCCGGGTCTGTTACTACTGTTAGCTTGACCTGTTGTCGGTTTATACATGATGCACGAGGATATATACCTTGATGGAGTGAGCCTCATCCAGGATGATGCGGTGGAAGTGAGTCTGGTGGATGATGCTCTTCTCCTTGTAGACACCCGCCTTCCTGGAGAATCCCTTCTCCTGCTTTCGATACATCGACTCTAAGCTGTTGTAAGACATGATGATGACGTCGAACTTCTTGAGATCCTTGACGGTAAAGCCCTTGACCTGGGTATTGGTACTATGGTACATGATGGTCTTGAGTTTTCCATTCGTGTACGACTCAATCTCAGACTTCCACTGCAGAAGGGCAACGGGAGGTGCAAGCACCAGGGTCGGCTTCTTGGCAGGCCAGTCTGACATGATAAGTGAGACTGCCTGGATGGTCTTTCCGAGACCCATCTCGTCACCAAGGAGACCGCCCTTCCATGCAGTCTTCTCCATGGCTACCATCCAAGCAAGACCCTCAAGCTGGAAAGGCTTGAGCTGTCTGGAAATAGTCTGTGGCTGGGCAGCCCTGCCAGCCTTCAGAACAGGCAATGCTTTGAGATCCTCCCACATGGTAGTGAGAACAGGGTGCTGTCCCTCAAGGCGGTGTCGGTCACTGGTCTGCCTCTTCGTGCTTTGGTACCTAGTAAAGCCACGACGGGTACCAAGATTGTTAGCCCGAGGTGCGCCGTCGTCATCGTCACTGCTAGTGTCCGACTCGATATCGGGCAGGGTCGCGTCACTATCGTCGTTGCTATCGACGTCGAGAGAGGATAGGGCAGAGATACCGTCGCTATCGATATCTACAGCGACTGCCTTGCCTTTGCCCATCCTATTCGGCACAGCGGATCGTCTCGCCTTGGCCAGTGGCATGTCTTCATCAGTGTCATCTTCTTCCTTGAGGAAGGACAGGTCGTCATCATCCTCGCTGTCTGGAACTGCTCCAAGCTTGGCGCGCTTGTTGGTTTGAGTGGACAGAGCTTTGCCCTTGCCCTTGCCCTTACCCTTCACGATGGGCTCTAGATGGTTCTCAGAGCCGGCAGCAGTGAAGGGAGAAGAAGCTGCCGCAAGAGAAGATCTAGTTCTGGTGCGGATGGGGACCTCGTGGCGGCTGCTGCCTGCGAGGCTCTCGGAAGCCGGAGCATTGTATTCTGCTTCTTGAAGCTGGCGGGCGAGTCTCGCGTCAGGAGAATCGTCTGAGTCCATGTCCTCGTCAAAGCTGTCGTCGACCACGTCGAGACGCTTGCGCTTTGAAGCTGGGACAAGGGAGAACTTGCTCTTCCTGAGGGTTCTGGCGCTGTCCCTGGCAAGGTCAGGGTTACCAGGGTTGACAGAGGGCAGGACAATCTCCATTGAGGCCGAGGTGATCATCTTTCCCTTCGAGTCCGAAGGTGCTGGGGTTGCAACATTGCTCGTCAAAGGAGTCGAGTACTCGCTTCCAGAAGAATAGTTGGTGGGTGTGGGCGCAGAAGAAAGTGAAGCACTGCTACCCGCAGTGGATGCTTTGCTCGGTCGACCCCGAGGCCTCTTAGTCGCCGGGGTTGCTGCCGGTGCAGGTGTCTTAGAGCTGCCGGCAGATGCCGCGGCCCTGGTGATTCGACCAGTCATGGCTGGGATTGTGCTCCGTCTAGACCTGTGCGAACCTGTGTGAATCTTGTTAGTTACTTGTGATAGTGTTGATCAAGGGAAGATGTTATGAAAATCATACCAGCTTGCTGTTGACGATGAGACAATGATGGAAAAGTCCAAGTTTGATGAAGTGGTGAACGGAGGGTGATCGGGGTCTGGGGTAGGTGTGATAAAGGCGGGCGGGGTCAAGAGGCGCCGGACAACAAAGACCAGGCAACAAACCTCAAGAAAAGGATTGAGAATAATGTGTGAGTAGCCTGCAGCAGGCGACTTGAAAAAGAACCCACCCTTGAAGTGTGAGATCTCCCGATTGAAGAGATGGTAAGGGAAAAGAGCAGAAGTTGTACAGTAAAATGGTACAAAGATCTCGTTCCTTCAGCTGAGATCAGTGATGGTGGAGATCGTTCCAGGATACAGAGGAATGAATGAGTGAACGTGAATGAGTCTGGCAAGTATCACGGCCTGCCGATGAGAGAAATGGTAAATAAGAGGTTCAAGAGCAAGCCGTCGCACAGTCAATGTTCAATCGACCTGGCTTGCAATGGAAACCTCTTGAAGGTTGGGAGTTTTTGATCAGTGAATGTTGCCACCTCGAAAGACCAAAGACCCCTTGGCAGGTAAGATGGCGATAACGATAGCGGCGATGCCGCCTTTTCGCGTCCTGAGAAATTTCACGTTCCCAAACCTACACGCGGTCACGTGGCCACTTAACCTCCGCAAATTTTTTCCCTGCTTCCTTTTTCCACCGTCTGCACGGACCACTCTCTCCGAGACGGTGGTCCAGATCTTCCAAGTCATGACAAATTCAGAATGCCTGACATCCCTTTGCCCCTCGTCGAAAGAGTTGGGAGTCTCAGTTACAGAGTGTACTGACGTGATGACCATGGCAACACTTGCGACCCACACTCATTCAAGGAGTAAGATCAATACCTCACAAAGGGTCATGTCTAACCAATCTTTGAGCATCATTGAGGCTCGTTCCGGCAAGACATTGGTATCTAATTATTGGCGTCAAAGCGTAGAGCACAAGGTAAACATTTTCTCGACCAGTGGCACTGAAGTCCAAATCACCACTCTTCACAAGCAACAGGTTTTGGGATTGCAAATACCTAGTTGGCATGGTATTTTGTGGCATTTTGGGGATCTGATATAGTCTCAACCAGCCCCTCTAGGATGCATGGCTCCAAGCGCAATAATCACCATGTGCCGAACAAGTATGGTCACAAGGGTCGGCAGGTATGGAAAACGCGGTGGATAACAGGAGAATCGAAACATCCGTGCCATAAAACAAGAACTCCGTGCAATGATGTAGATTTCATGCCCAGGGCCAATGCCAGTACCCTGCCAGACCATATCTAACTTTTCCGTTTCGCCATTCCCATCAAAGCCGAAGACGTGGGTATCGTTTAGTGACCAGCGCGGCGGGACTCAGCAATGACCCTCTGGAGCTCGTCGACCTTGGCCTTGGCACGGCCGAAAGTACCGAGCTGATTCGTGTGTTAGTTTCGTCGTCAAAAAAGACTCTTGGAAACCCAGGGATCTACATACTCTCTTCTTGGCCAGCTTGCGGGCACGCTTGTCCTTGGAGTTGCGCAGGAGTTCGACAATGCGGCGCTCGTAGGGAGCGAGACTAGTCAATGTGGTTAGCAAGACCGGTTCACAACACAACAGGATTCTGAGCCATCGTAGGGATGCTGGATCGCAGACAAAATGCCAAATATAACGAGTTTGCCTTTGCAGCCCTCATTTGCATATTGTCGCGCACACCAGCAGCACTCCACGAAGGTGTTCGACGGGACCGACTCACCCAGCAACCTCCTTGACAATCTCACGGACGAAAGCGGTGCGCTTGCTCAGGTGACCCTTGGTGCGGCTGACGCGGGGCTTGACGACGCGAGGGGTGGTTTTCTAATAGAGATCCGAGATCAGCACGACGTCCATCACCTGCGGTATGCCTCGTTCCATCGTGGGAGGCAAATGCAGAGATCCTCCACGAGGTGAGACGACGAGGTAGATCTTACATGGCCCTTGTTGATACCCTGTGAAGTTCAGCGTTAGCATTGTCTCCAATTGATCGCTCGTGGTAAATGTAGTTGGACATACGACAGTGAGCCCGGTACGGGGCTGTTCCTGCTTGGGAGCCATCTCTGCTGTTGTTGCTTCGACGGGAAAGTTGGCGATAATTTGTCGACTGGTGGTTGCAAGAATGGAGCTGGACGATTTGACAAAATTTTAGGAATTGTAGTGGAAAGTGCGGTTGTGTGGGTCTGTGGGCAAGCGATTGGCTAGGGCTTGTCTGCTTAGTCACCTCGCTCAGAAGCCCCATCACATCCTAAAACGGCAGGACTGGATGTGGCCCCAACGGCAAGCGGAACCCCACTCGTGTCGGTGGATCAGTCCCTGGCAATGTGCGGCGCCGTCCGTCCCCAATGATGCTCAAGCCGGCACGTCAGGCCTAGCCTTCCAGTCCTTCATGGCAGCGAGGTTTTCAGAGCCCCTTCGAGCATAGTAATCTCTTCTCTGAAACATCTTCTGCATATATGAGCTGGCCTTGATAGTAAACTTTTGTTGAAATCCGTAACATAGTCAAGTCGGCTGTTCCTGACGCCGGCTCCGCTCACGATCCTGTCGGTTGCGATATAGCCAAGCGGCACCAACCCATTTATCAACAGCTCGCGGTATCATGGCTCCTATATATCACAAAGCGCTTATCATCGGGGCTACCTCTGGTATTGGCCTAGCGTTTGCCAACAAGTTGATCGTCAATGGAACCAAGGTCATAGCCGCTGGCCGGCGTCGAGACCGGCTCGATGCTTTCGCAGCCGAACATCGCGACGCCCCCGACTTTGCTTCCACAGCAGCTCTCGACATGATGGATCTCTCCTCGATTCCCAAGTTTGCTGCATCTGTTCTTGCAGAGCATCCTGACCTGGACTGTGTCGTTCTCAACGGCGGCATCCAGAGAGCCTTTGACTTCAGCAAGCCCGAGTCTGTCGACCTATCGGCAATTGATGAGGAGATCACAACGAATTATACCTCCTATGTGCATTTGCTTGTTGCCTTCCTCCCCCACCTGCAGAAGTTGGCCTCGCAGGACGGCAAAACAGCACACTTGGTCTTCGTCAGTGCCACTGTCGGGTTGGTACCCGGACTCCTAAGGACACCAAACTACAATGCTAGCAAGTCAGCACTTCACTCGCTTATCATGGCTTTGCGGCAGCAACTGGTAGACGCGGGCTACAGCCGCCTCCGTGTGGTTGAAGTATTCCCACCAGCAGTGCAAACTGAGCTACATGACGAGCGACATCAACCTGACCTAGTAAATGGTGGTGAGATTGGCATGCCCCTGCAGCAGTACACCGATGTAATGTACAGTGAGCTCGCAAAAGGGACCAGTGACTCTGTCGGCATTGGCCACGTCACGGCATGGCTGGGTGAGGGTGGCTTTGAGCATGAAAGGCAGAAGCTATTCCAACAGCAGCAGGTGATACTGAAAGGGAATCTGAGCAAGTTCTTGAAGCAGTGAATAGAGTAGGGTGGCGAACAGAGGACTATTTATGAACCAATTCAAACAAGTTGCAATGATAAGACATCTTGGCCTTGATTATTCATTGTAAAAGGACGTGTGCATAATACACTGGCGTGCCATCTGTTCGTCTCATCTTGAGATGGAGTGTCAGCATCCATTGCAAATAAAAGAAGCAAACAATGGATGCAAGAGACGGAAACAGTAAAGGGATGGCACTAAGGGAAATGGCCTGTGCACTCTGATGCAGGCACTTTAGCGCACTCACATGAGCTCGTGTGGCGGTACGTACCTTTGTTAATTGAATTTTTACCCCTCGACGCGTCTCTGCTCGTTTTGGTGACCTGGACCTCAGGAAAGCCGCCACCTCACCCAAGCCGGCCAGAGTCCGCCAAAATCACTTCACTTTCAACTCTGCTGTTGACCAGCTCAGAATCCGAGAGTGCAGCAGGATTCGTAAGATTTCTCACACATTCTTGCAGCGCACATCATTTCCTCTTCCTTTTTCTCCTCCGCCATCTCCAATACCCCCAGCTGATTCCCAGACACTGTCCGCAGGCGGCAGTCATCATGTAACATTTCTGCCCTCAGTCCATGATCGTTAGACCTAGCTGACAGAATGATACCAGGAGCAATAATCAGCAACCTCCACCTCCACCTCCGCCGCCGGCAAATGGCCGGCGCCGGCGGGCTATCATGGGCCCGTAAGTACACTCAACAGAACAAAATCCAATCTGCTGGACTTCAGAACTGATAATCATCCAAGTCAATCTGCCTTGACAGATTTCCTGGCTGTAAGTGGTTCCCATGCGATTCATTCCTGTTCTCTCTTGCTAATGAGGTTTCGCCAGTCCCACAACATCTCCGCCAATCAGATCGCGGCCGACGCAGATAGGCGACGACGACAGGCCCAACAAGACAACGCCTCCGCCGAGTCGTCCACCGCGGCCAATACTCGAAGCACCCGGGCTTCACTCAATGGCGAGGCAGATGCCGCGGCCACTAAGCGCAAGACGCAGTCCAAAGCTGCAATTGAGAAGATCAAGAAGTCCAAGCAGTTCCAGAAGCGCAAGCGCCAGGCCGATAGCGACGTGGATGACGATGAGATTCTTAAGGAGCTTTTCAAGGCATCCGGTCCGCTGCCTGGCCAGATGGAGAACTGCGCCATCTGCTCCAAACGTTTCACTGTTACACCTTACTCGCTGGCAGGCCCTGATGGTGGTCTTCTTTGCAGCCCTTGTGGCAAAGAGTTGGCCAAGGAGAAAGCAGACGCACAACCGAAAAAGAAGAAGCCCAGAGTATCGGGCGGTGCAGTCGGAACGCGCCGCAAGACGGCCAGCTCCATCCTTGATGGCACCAATCCTGTCGGCACCAAGAACCTGGTTACACTGTGTGTCGAGAAACTCGCCAAGAATATTGACCTGGCCGATGACTTGGGATGTCTCCCTGAGAAGATCATTGACAAGATTGCCCGCATCCTTTCCAAGCGAAGACTGGTCAACCATCAAACCATCCACCTCTTCATGCAGTCCGCTGCTCAGGAGATTAAGGTGTACGATGGAGGAAAACTCAGCTCTGACGACCTGATGCGCATCTTCCAGACAACTCCCAATCTCCGCTATTTCAAGCTTCGCAATGCCGTTCAGTTCAAGGATGAGGTCATGGATTTCCTCATCTCGAGAAATCTGAATCTGCAGGGCTTGGACATCCAAGGTGCCAACTTGATTAGCGACGCAAAGTGGATCGAGTATATCAAGGCCAAGGGACAGAGCCTGCGGTCCCTCAAGATCCACCATACGGACAAGCATGTTACCGACGACCTCATGGCTCAGTTGCACATTCATGCTCCGGGACTCAAGCACCTAAAGCTCATTGGCAACCAGTCTGTCTCTGGCCGAGGACTCAAAGAGATCGCCAAACTCAAGCAGCTCGAACAGTTGAGCTTGCGCCTCCTCAAAGAGGTCCACTCCGACGTCTTTGTCCATGTGATCAGCCAGATTGGCCCTACCTTGAAGACTCTGTCTCTGGAGAATGTCGAAAACCTCGACAACACGGTCCTGGATGCAATTCACACACATTGCAGGCAGCTTAAGAAGCTCCGCATCACCGAGAGCGCCCACATGACTGATGATGGATTCGAGCGCCTTTTCACCGGCTGGGCCAACAAGCCTCTCGATTTTGTCGACTTTGAGAAGTGCCGCAACCTCGCGGAGTCGCGCACGAATCCGGACAACATCGGCTTCTGCGGTAAAGGCATGATTGCCATGATGAACCATTCCGGCCAGAGCCTCCAGTTCTTGAACTTGCATGCCTGTCGGCACGTTTCTACCGAGGCCTTCGAACAAGTCTTTGCCCCTGAGAAGTCATACCCGGGCCTCAAGAAGGCCGAACTCAGCTTCATCTGGGCTGTGACCGATTTTGAGGTTGCGGCTATTTGGCACACGTGCCCGAGTATCAAGGAGCTCAATGTTTTCGGGTGCATGAAGGTCAAGGGCCAGATCACTGTTCCGCGTGGCCGCGTCCTTATCGGCGTCCCCAATGCTAAGGGCATGGTGATCGAGGGACGTGACGATGATGAGTGAAGCAGATCCTTCTCTGCATTCTTTACGCTCTATATGCGTTTCTTTTTTGGTCAACGGACTTTTTCTCCGTTGATATGTTCCGGAGTTCAAGGAAATACACTGGCTGTGAGCTATAAGGCTTAGCTACGGATTATGGGAGGGTAAATAACGGATTGCTGGAGTTTGAGGGTAATCTACATACATGAGCAGCATTTGCTCGACTATCATGTTGAGACAGAGCCGACCTCATGGACTTTGCAAATACTTGCTTGCGATAGCTGCATGCATTTCGGACTTGAAGTCCTCATATACCAGCAGGCATTACAATGACACTGCATTTGACGCTGAACATGCTCGATGTGTTGAAGGATGTATGCCTCTGAATAATTGAAAACCCTATCCAGTATTGACTTGAAGATGCCGAAGAAAATACTAATGCTATGACCGTTTGAACGCCCCAGGACAGAATCCAAGCCCATTCCCGAAACGCCTTCACGCCATTCCCCCTTTCCCGAGACCGCTCTCAAGCACCACCCTGCACAATCTGGCGATCCTTATCCGCCCACTCGTTGAGCTGCGCCTCGAGCTCCTCGTCACTGAGGTCCCTGCGCGACCGCCTCTGCCGCCACGGCACACCGCCCGCGCCGCACGCCGAGATGGGGCCAAAGTACTGCCCGTGCGCGTCGACGTCGAGGCCCGACGTGCTGGCGCTGCAGTCCGTGTTGGCCGTGCCGGGGCACACCTTGATGTCGGACGCCGAGGCGTCCGAGCCGGAGTTGCCCTTGTAGATCCAGTACTCCGGGCTGACGTGCCGGTAATTGAAGAGGATGGGCGGCAGGCGCGGTACCGGGTCGTCGGTGTGCGTGACGCGGAACTCGAGCCCGGCCTGGTCGGTCACGAACTGCGCGAACTGGGCGTTGCCCGCGCGCGGGCTGCCGTAGGTGTACAGGTCCGCCGGGTAGCCCTGGGAGCGCAGGGTGGCGGCGGCGATGGTGGCGACGGCGCCGCCGAGGGAGTGGCCCGTCACGACGAGCTTGTAGGATGGGTGGGCGGCGGTCGCGGACTTGACGGCGGCGGTGATGCCGGCGGCCGAGGTGCGCCAGGCGCTGGCGAAGCCCTGGTGGTACTGGCAGCCCGAGACGAAGGGGCAGTCCTGCAGGGCGAACTGCAGGTTGGTGATCCAGTTGCGGATGGAGGAGGAGCCGCGGAAGGAGACGACGATGAGGGAGCGGGCCGGGTCGACGGCGACGAAGCCGTCGATGTTGTTCTCCGTGTTGCCGCTGTTGGGCGTGTTAGTGACTGGTTGTCCCCTGTGAGGGCATGTATGCATAACAAGTTGACTTACTTGACCGTAGCCACGATGACGGCTTTGTTGGCCGTGACAGCCGGGCAGACGTTGTTGGAGCAGGTCACGATCGACCCGTCCGGGGCGTCCATGTTGCAGTAGGCGGCGCCGGCATACTGGGCGAAGAACTTGAGGTTGGACAAGTCCGCTTCACTAACAGTGACAGCTGTGTTGGTGTTAGACAAGATATCGTGGCTACATGAGGCTGAGACAGAGACTAACCTCGTCCTTCCGCAAACTTAGTGGTAACAACGCCCTTGAAGGGCGATGCTGTGACACCTGCGACCAGCAGGAGGAGGCTGAACAACTTCATGGCTAGGAGCTTGGGGCAGCACAAGGTCTGAAGGGATCAAAAGTGAAAGGCACCCAAATACACAAGATGAAAGCTTGACTCTACTACTCCATGTTTAAGAATCGTGAAGAACTACTACCTTTCCGGCTCTTATATACTCCTCGTCTTTCTGTGGAGGAGGGAGCTTATTGCACTTCTATGGCCACATTGGGCGATCACCGGTGTAAGCGACCTTTTTCGACACCACCACCATCGTTCCAGGCACTTGCAGGAAGAGCGGTACATCGGCAACCATCTTACGAGATAGACTTCTCGATGCTGAGCCAATGGCAGACAAGTCACGATCCCCGGGTCACCCTCCCTTTCGGGGCTGTCCACGGCCCCAGCCTCGGCTACGTTGCGGGTCCTCCCCGAAGGCTGAAAGACCTCACGAGAACGACATCTGAGCTGAGATTCGCCAGACGTCGGAGGAGTCGTCACGATAGTCTGGGATAGCCTATGGTTGGCGTGAGGGGTTAGTGCATGTTGCCAGAAGCGCTAGAAGATGTGATGGACACCCTCCGGTGCTCCCTGGCATGGCCGCGTTAACCACATTGAGTGGTCTAGAGGACGGGCGAGGATATCGGAGCCGGAGTGACTGGCAGACAGAGCTCTCTCTCTCTCAAAGTGGGCGCGAAAAGCTGGGATGGGATCGTCGCACCGGACGGTGAAAGGTGGTGGGGAAGCAGCATCCACGTGCAGCTACATCGACATAATGGTGTTGAGCGAACCGGGCGGAGCTGAGACCCGCCACCACCGGCGGCGGCGGCCGTTTCTTGCGAAAGGTACGGTTCTGACCACCACACATACATTTTCGGTAAGCAGCCTGTAGGCGTTGGCGGCTCAGCATGTTATGTAACGGTGGCACACGGCACACGGCGGTGGCTAGCTGACTATTAATACGACCGGGGATGGCGAGTGTGAAGTCATTCAGCGTCTTGGACGACAGGGGTGGCTTGGGAGTGGTCAAGTGCGGACTCCGAGAGCTTGAATTCTTGCTTAGTTTGCTTTGCTTACTTACCTCTTACTGTCAACAGTACTGTACACGGTGACTGAATCTCTAACAGATGCCCCTTTCTTCCATCCCATTCAGCAACCATCTCTTCCCCGCTGCATCAGTCGATCATCCCGACGATCCTGGAGCTGGTGGTGTGGAAGAAAGAATTACGCCGTGACGACTTTACTTACAGAGCTCCAGTGGAAAATAACTAGCTGAAGCACTAAGATCTTGGGCCAGGAGATCCCCTAAACCACATCTAGACTCTTCCCCGTGCAATAGATCTTTTCATGGAGAATTATCCCACTTACCCACGCATAAACAGCGGCAAGCTGGCCATCGCTTGTGCGTTCGACGTTGAAAATGCCCGTCGCTCGTTACATCTCCCGATGGCTTGCATGGCACTACCGCCAATGGGTAGCTTTCCACGGCCCTTGGACGGGCACGGGCGCGTGCAATCCCGCACGACATTCTGGGGAGCTTCACCGCCAGTCATTGGCCAAGCATCCTGGGATGTGCTCGCGAACAAACACAGCGCCAGTGTTGGGTTCCGCGGCTGCATTGCACGACCCATTGGCTAGTAACTTCCCGTTGTCGTGGCATCATTTCGTTGAGGAAAGCCTCGGCCAGGGTTGAGGCTTCATCGGCAGTTGGTTTGTCTCGTGATGATTTCCTCTATTCTGTTTGTTGATTAAGGTTATTGCCGTTCTCGAGAGATCAAAGACTCTGTTGTTCTTATTCGTCAACACCACCCGAGAGGCTGCTGACGCTCATGGCCAGATCAAGCTGAGAACCCTTGGCGCATGCTCAGCCCTATATGCTCCAGCTGGTCGATGCTTATTCTCATGCCTTTGCTCTTTCAGGAACTATGTTTTTCGAGCACCCCAGGATTTCTCCGCTGATTCAGAAATTCAGTTCGCCGTTCTCAAAGGCCCTCTATGATTCCACACTCTCGCCAAACTTGAAATGCTGTTATGCCCAGCCCCGAAAAGTTGGCACAATGTCACCTGCACCCCGCATTCTAACCATAATTCCCTGCCAGCACATGACGCACCTCGTCACGGAGACAGTGCCCAAACTAGGCCTATATGTGCCTCTTCTCCGATATATCAAAGCTCCTCAGCAGCTCTGAGAAGAGTCCATTATCAGATGCAATCAAGGTTGACGCAAGTGCAGACCAGCCTCGGCTACAACGTCCTCGCTTGCAGACTGACGTGTCGATCTTTTCCCTGACCCGTCGAGCATGGAGATCTCCCCGAGCTCGGTTCCAGGAACAGAGCGATCGCGACTGGGTTGAACGGGCTCATTTTACCCTTTTGTGGATTTTCATGCTCCGGTACCATAGTTGTCCGTCTCGGCGGTCGATCGGGCAGCCGTATCGCGTTCGCGATGCCTCTCTTCTGAGAAATTATATCTCTGGTCATGAAGTCCTTGCGAGACTTCAGTGTAGTCTGCTCTTTAGTCAATTGAACTTTTCTCGTGCTCGCGTGCCATTGCGTGTTTTGCCAGAGCCATGATGTCATTCAGCTCTATCTCGTTGACAGCGTTCTTGTTCGCCTGTGGACTCGGCCCTCTCGAAGTCCTCGGGGCCAGTCTCTACGTGAGAGATGCCGTCCCTGCGGGCTTTGTTGCCGCACCTTACTATCCAGCGCCTCATGGAGGGTGGGACGCAAGCTGGGCAGACAGCTATGAGAAGGCAAAGGAGCTCGTCGAGCAGATGACCTTGGCCGAAAAGGTCAATATCACGGCCGGGTCTGGCATGTGGATGGGTAAGTTAACCAGACTCATTAAACATATCTTGTCACGATCGTAGCTAATATAAAACAGGGTGAGCCGCTCTCTGATGTTGTATATGGTCCGCCATAGCTAACAAGACTCAGACCTTGTGTAGGCAACACGGGCAGCGCTGAGCGCCTGGGCTTCCCTCAGCTATGTCTGCAAGACTCTGCGTTGGGTGTCCGGTCTACCGACCATGTCACAGCCTTCCCGGCCGGCATCACCACCGGCGCGACGTGGGACAAGGATTTGATATACGCCAGAGCCGTGGCCATGGGGCAAGAATTCAGGGGTAAAGGCGCCAACATCTACTTGGGCCCTACCGTCGGACCCTTGGGCCGCAAGCCTCGTGGTGGACGCAACTGGGAGGGCTTCGGCGCGGATCCCGTCCTCCAGGCCGTGGGAGCCGCGCTGACCATCCGAGGTGTCCAAGAGCAAGGCGTCATTGCTACACTGAAGCATCTTGTTGGGAATGAGCAAGAGATGTTTCGCATGTACAATGCGTTCCAGCCCGGGATCAGCGCAAACATTGGTAAGGCTCAACCACTTACCCGGTGAACATATGTAGACGGAAGAACTGATACGTGTTAGACGACCGCACTTTGCATGAGTTATACCTCTGGCCCTTTGCCGAAGGCGTCCGTGCCGGTGTCGGCTCCATCATGTGTTCATACAATGCTGTAAGTCTAACTGTTATCTCCGCGAAACTAGAGGACACAGCCTAACAATATTGCCCCCAGGTCAATGGCTCTGCAGCCTGTCAGAACAGCTACCTTCAAAATGGCGTGTTGAAGGACGAACTTGGTTTCCAAGGATTCGTGATGAGCGACTGGTAAGCCACTACCATGTTTCAAGAAACACAGTCACCCCTGAACTGACATCTTTGTAGGCTGGCTCAGATCTCAGGAGTAGCTGCCGCACTAGCCGGGCTCGACATGAGCATGCCAGGAGACACTCAGATCCCTCTCTTCGGCACCAGCTACTGGATGTACGAACTCACTCGATCAGTACTCAATGGCTCCGTGCCAGTCGATCGCCTCAACGACATGGCGACCCGAATCGTGGCTACGTGGTACCAGATGGGCCAGGACAAGGACTTCGGCCCACCGAACTTCTCGTCCAACACAGATCAGGAAACCGGGCCGCTCTATCCCGCTGCACTCTTCTCCCCGTCCGGCGTTGTCAACCAGTTTATTGACGTGCGTGGAAACCATGCGGAGGTCGCAAGACAGGTCGCTCAAGACGCCATCACGCTGCTCAAGAATGAAGACAACATCCTGCCGTTCTCAAAGTCACAGGCTCTCAGCGTCTTCGGGACGGATGCTGCCGTCAATCCCGACGGACCCAATGCCTGCGGTGACCGAGCCTGTAATAAGGGTACGCTCGGTATGGGCTGGGGATCTGGGACGGCCAACTACGCCACTTTCGATGATCCTATTGGTGCCCTTCGTAAACGCACCAACGTCACTTTTTACAACACCGACTCATTTCCTTCCGTCCCTGACCCCAGCGATGATGATGTCGCCATGGTCTTCATCTCGTCTGACTCTGGCGAGAATCAGTACACCGTCGAGGGAAACAACGGCGACAGAGACTCATCGGGCCTCAAGGCATGGCACAACGGCGACGAGCTCGTGAAGAAGGCGGCAGCCAAATATAAGAATGTCGTCGTTGTGGTACATACCGTCGGTCCCATCGTCCTTGAGCCGTGGGTGGATCTGCCATCTGTTAAAGCGGTCCTGTTTGCGCATCTGCCGGGCCAAGAGGCGGGCGAGTCCTTGACAAACGTCTTGTTCGGCGACGTCTCGCCCAGCGGCCACCTCCCGTACAGTATCCCAGTAAAAGAGGACGACTACCCGGATAGCCTCCGGATCAGGGGCTTCGTCCTGGGCCAGCCGCAGGATACATTCTCCGAGGGACTGTAAGTCGCTCACCAACCCCCACTCATCCACCTTCTCCTTATGCTCACATCCTCCACAGCTACATCGATTACCGCTACCTCAACAAGCAAAACATCAAGCCCCGCTACGCCTTCGGCCACGGCCTGAGCTACACAACCTTCAACTTCTCCGCGCCCGCCATCAAGCAGGTCACCAAGCTCACCACCACACCGCCCACACGCGCGGACAAAGGTCCGACTCCGGCCTACGCAAACGACATCCCAGCCGCCTCGGAGGCGTACGAGCCGGACCACTTCGACAAGATCTGGCGGTACCTCTACTCGTGGCTGCCCAAGGGCGAGGCCGACGCCGCCGCCAAGGACGCCGCGACCAAGAAGTACGACTACCCCGCCGGCTACAGCGACGTCCAGACCACCAGCGGGCCGGCGGCCGGCGGCGCGCAGGGCGGCAACCCGGCGCTGTGGGACGTCGCGTACGAGGTCACGGTGACGGTGGGCAACGCCGGGAACAAGCACGCCGGCAAGGCGGTCGCGCAGGCGTACGTGCAGTATCCCGACGAGAACGGCGGATTCGACACGCCGGTGATCCAGCTGCGCGACTTTGCCAAGACGGAGGCATTGCAGCCCGGGCAGAGCGCCGAGGTGAAGCTGCAGCTGACGCGGAAGGACGTCAGCGTGTGGGACGTCGAGTCGCAGAACTGGATTGTTCCGAATGTGGAGGGTAGATACAAGATCTGGATCGGCAAGAGCAGTGATGCGCTGTTCACGGCTTGTTATTCTGATACGCTTCAGTGCGAGGGTGGGCTTGAGAGTCCGGTTTGAGAGAGTCCGCCGGGTTGAATTGACCAGACCCAGGAGCTGCAGTGTCGTATTGCAAGGGAAGGGGCTGATGGGAATAATTTTGATATAGTACATAGTAATCTTGTCTAATGTGTATACACAGCCCTATTCGAGGCCATCTGGCATATCCCTCTTGCAGGCTAATCGAGCACTCGTGGCAAAATTCATACATTTCTCCTCCTACTTTCCCCTTTGCCACCATTGATAGCCCATGCTCTGAAATATCTGTTGCTTCGCGAGGAGCCTCCTGATAGCGCCCACAGGCCGCCTCCTTACGTGCACAGCTTCTTCCGCCCCTTGGCGATCCTCCTCTTGAGCAGCTTCTGTCCGTTCTTCGTCCGTATCCGGCTCAGGAACCCATGTCTCCGCTTCTGGATCAGCCGGCTGTTCCTCTGCAGCGTGTTGCGCGGTCCACACCGGATCTGCAAGCTCCCAAAGGCCGGGTGCGCTGAGACGGCCTCCTTCGGCACGACGTCCGCCACGGCCTCTGTCGAGGGCGTAAACGTCGCGTGTAGCGCGGGCTGAAGAGTCGCAGGACGGAAGACTGAGCTCGTGGGGTTGGTGGCGGAGAGCGAGGGGATGGACGGGCGGAGGGTTGGGAAGGAGGAGAAGGATCTGTTCAATTGATTAGATATTGTCATTGATGGGTGCTTGAGACCACGCCGGATGTCCGTGATAGCTTACCTTGAGCTGCCTATCCGGCTGGCCATTGAGCAGGTAGCTGAGAGCTGCTGCATCGGCCGCGCTGCCGTGCGCAGCAGTCGTTGTGCAGACATGATCTGGTTCCGCATCCACTCAAACCACGCGACCTGGCCGTTCCGTGTCCCAATTGCCGAAGCGCAACGTCGGGGTTGTCCGCAATTCGAGTCTCACGATGCGGTATGAGTCGGTCCTCTCTCGTAACGAGGCTCGTCGCGCGCGAATAAACGTGGAAATGGGTGTTCTGGGAGGTGCATGTACCGTTTAATTGGTGTCGTGATCCAAGCTCTCTGGTGTTGGAAATTTTGTCCGGCCTGACAGGTGGCGGACACTTGCCGACGCTAAGAGACGCACACCCACCAGGCCAACATGGGTACCTCAACTGACACATCAATCATCAGTTTCAGGGGACACCCGAGAGCTCCCGTATTGGGAAAATATTGCATTCTTATTTGAACCATCAGGAGTATGATCAGCAATGATCAGCAAGGGTCAAGCAGATCTTGGATTCTCATCATCACTCTATGCACTGCTCTACTAAGGCTCAGCACCTACGCCGAAGCCTGTCATCCGCAGGGTAGGTCCATATCAACACACACCCATCTTCCCCAACTTTCATAGCAACTTTAACACAGTATGCCGCAGAGCGACAAGGTCTAGTATACAACAGTGGACATTCACAGCTCATCACGACCAGTGACCTTGGCCACACCATCCTTGTCCTTCTCATCAGCAGCAACCTTCTCGGTCGACTGCCAGTTGAGCGCCTTCAGCCTCTCCGACAAGATGGGGTGGGAGAAGTGGTAGTTGGCAAACATCCAGTCAGCATCCATGGTGCTCAGGTTCTGGATCTGCAGCTTGATCAGCGAGCGGGCCAACTCCGCGTTATAGCCGAGGCCACGTGCGAAGGCATCGGCCTGGAACTCGTAGCGTCGGCTCAGAATGTTCATGAGCAGTTTGATGACCATGTCCATGGGGGCCAGTGCGTCCGAGAAGAGAATGAAGCCCACGATGATGGGGTGCTCCTTGATGAAGCCGAAGTCCGCGTATAGACTGTGGTTGTTGATGAAGACGGAGAAGAGAGCAAAGATGTAGAAGAAGTGCGCCTGAGAGATGCCGAACAGGCGGGTGGTGTGGCCGAGGCTCCAGTGACCCAGCTCATGGGCAAGGACAGCGACAACCTCCTCCGTCTCACTCTTCTCAATCAGGGTATCGTAAATGACAATGTGCTTCTTCCAGGGCAGACCGAAGAAGTAAGCGTTGCTGTGGGCGCTGCGCTTGCTTCCGTCAATGACGTAGAGCTCGTGGAGGGGGAAGTTGAGCTTCTTGGCCAGAGCCTCAACACCATCCTTGAGCTTGCCGGGTTCAAGCGGCGAGAGCTTGTTGAAAAGGGGCAAGATCGTAATCGGGTAGACTGTAATCATGAAAACCTGGAGGCCAGCGCCGAACAGCCACAAGTAGTAGAAGAACTGGTTTCCAGTCTTCTGGACGATGGACAGGAAACCAGCCAGGATTGGGGGAGCGAGGACAAAGGCGAGCATGTTGGACTTGATCATATCCGTGATGAATAGCTTTGGCGTCTGCTTGTTGAATCCGAACTTCTCCTCAAGGAAGAAGGTGTGGTAGATGGAGCCAGGGAGCGACAGGATCTGGTGGATAACGATGAAGGACAGGACGAAGACGATGGACTGGGATATTTCTCCGGTGAAACGCGCCGGCGCGAAGCGGAGGAGAAGACTGCCAGCCCATGACCACAGCTTGGGCAGGACATCAAACTGGATGAAAGCAAGGTTCTGAATCTGTCCCCAGAGGCCGTTGATCAGCTCGAACTTGGCCTTGGCGCGTCCGTAGGCCTGGCTCTTGTCGAAGACATCCTGCGTGACCTCCTTCTCGAGAACTGTTGGCGGCTTGGCCTTTTGTAAAACTCTGTACTGACGCAAAGAGAGGAAGCCTTCGAATAGATATTGCGCAACCGAGAAACCGATGATCAGCTTCTTCCACGGGAAGAGCGGGCGGTCGAGAAACCTCGCCAGGCGCTATCAGAGAGCTATGTTAGTCCAAGCTGGTAAAGTTGACGGGGCGCTGCGCAAATCGCGATTATCGCGTACCTGAAGAATATCCATGATGTCGTGAACGCAAGAAAGTGATCGTTCGACGACTGATTGTGGGTTGATGGAGGGAGGGATGGGAAATGGAGATTATGTTCAGTCCGGGGTACCTAGGTAGTGCTTTCAGCTTTGGGCCAACTGTCCTCGCCATTGTCATAGGCAGCTTGGTGGCTTGGATTACTGGGGCCGAATGTGGCTGATTACCCGGTACCAGATCTAGGTCTTATCCACCTGCAGAAACTGTATTGTCCGTTTTCATTGCGACATTGCAACAAAGAACACAGTTGAAAAAGAAGGCTGACAAGCATTGATCCATCATGCTACTGACAAGGTCGTTACAGCTGAGCTCATGAGTGCTTATGAATGTCAAATTGGTATCTAAAGACTTGTTCAAACTGGAACCTAGCATGAACCTCCAAACCGGCCCTTATGCAACTTTAACCCCCGATCAAGAGCGTGAAATGCGCATATTAACCTGAACACGTTCCAATAACTGTGCTTTGGTGTCCGTCGCTTGTGGATGCAAGTTTCTCTAATGGCTGGCAGTCAGGTTTCTGGACAACCGAAGCAGCACCACAACACAGCAAACACCACTTACCGCAGCCAGCCATCTTCTCAACTCTTCCCGCGTCCATGATTCTGGGTTGCCCTTGGGATCCCCTGACGTTGGAAACATGTCACCTCCATAGATTGCCCATACGGCAACACCAGTAACTAAGCCAGCGAATGCTGTGAAGTGACGTATTAGCTTCAAGGAAGAGCCCTGTTACTCCATACACCTTACCTAGAACCGCATTCTGTGCTTTGTGTTAGCCATGGTACCTTGTGTGAGTGGTGTAAAGAGGTTAAGATGCATAAGTAAGTGACTTGCCTTGGACTTCATCGCGTGATCGAGTGACGTAGGCATCTCAGAGGATGTCGACCCTTGTGAGGCAGAAGCTTAGAACTGTGTTGAGAAGAAATGGCCGAGTGTGACCTATGTCTTCGGTGTCTTCCCTAAGCTCTTATACAAGAAATAGATCCTTGCAAACCAGGTTGAAAGGCAAGCTGGCAACAGTTGACTTGTCGCGACGATGGCGACGTACTAGGTAGCTGTGAATGATATGGCGCCACACTTGGCCTGAAGCGGCTACAGACCGCGTCAGCCACTTCTCCTGTCGAGGGTCCGTCCTTCGGGAAAGAAGGGGCCCCACCAGCCCGGCCGAACAATGAAGTCGTTGGCCCGTGCACAATGCCAAGATTTTGGATTGTCTAACGCCGAATCCAGTCCCGCCCACAAAATTAATTCCTCGAAATTCGAATTGACGACGACCAAGACCCTCACGGCCCCAAATACCAGATCCCTTTCAGTAATCACCAAGCCAAACAACCGTCAAAATGCCTCGTGAAGTCGGCGACATCAAGAAGGTTGGTTTTCTCCAGTCGGGGTGCTTTGGACTGCTTTGGACTGGGTGCTAACTTTCTCAATTCCAGTTCATCGAGATCTGCCGGAGGAAGGATGCTTCCTGTGAGTTTTGCGACAGGAAGAATGTGAAGTTTTACGACCAGGAATTCTAACGTTCTGCGCCCCTCCCACCAGCTGCCCGGATCAAGAAGAACAAGAAGTCCCAGCAGATCAAGTTCAAGGTCCGATGCGAGACTCACCTCTACACCCTGGTCCTGAAGGACTCTGAGAAGGCCGAGAAGCTCAAGCAGTCTCTTCCCCCGAGTACGACCACCACCTAGATCCGGGGCGATAATCCCGACGACGACAATGAGCTAACATTTCGTTTAGACCTGACCATCACCGACGTCAGCAAGAAGGAGAAGAAGAAGTCCTCATAGATGCGAGGAGGCTGATGGGGCTCGAGGGAATGGTTGGACTTTTGGCAGCATGAGGCATCGCGCATTGCCCGACATATAGGGCCGCATTCATGATGAGGCGTCTAGGTATACCTTGGAATTGAGAAAGCCCTCAGGTCAAAAAGGGTCGTGATCACAAAACAAAAGCTTGCCTTGCATGGCAAAGTGAAAAACTGGTGAAAAAAGTCCAGTACTGTGCACAGATACTCAATTGCTCAGCAAAAGTTGTCGACTACATCTCTTTATATGATGCGCTGATAGTGCTTGCTGTCTGCTCCCTCAACAAAGGCCCGGATCTCACAGTACTTGGCAAAGTCTTTGGACTTGGCAAACTCGGCGTGTTTCTCGACGGATTCAATGCCAGAAATCAGTACGAATTCTTCCTTGTCCTCGGCCTCCTTGTCTACCCTCCACCCGGAGCGAGCTTGGTGCGGGCTGACGAACTGCCGGTTGATGTCTCCGACCTCAGCGAACTTCTTTGCGAAAGCTTCTTTCTTCTCCTTGGTGATGAACAGCCGTCCGAGGCTGAGGATGGGACTCTTGAGAAGCGGGATGGTCCCGGTCTCTTGAGGACCCGAGAAAATCTCGTCGTTCAAGTGGAACAGGACTACCCCTTTCTCGCCTTCCAGCACGATATGGCTGGTCAGTTGCCCCATGAGCTTCTGATTGACGTCGCTTTGGATCCATTTCGTATGCGCCTCCACACTCTCCCAGGTTGCCGTGAACAGCATGACAGAAGGGTCTTCACGTTGCTGAAAGACCCAAGTTGCGAGTGCCTCGGTGCTCAGGGGCGAATCAGGGACATTTTCCCGACGCCATTGTACTTGGCTAGGCAATGTCCGTTGTAGGAGTGTGCGAACCTCAGGGGTCACAGCCCCGGCAAGGCAATGTAGTATTGCGATTTCCGTGACGGGCATTATTTCTCTCTTCAAATGTCAAATAAGATCGTTTGGTTTGTTCAAAACTTCGTGTGAATGTTGGGTGTCAATAGCTGTTTGCTTGACTGCCTTCGTACTCGTGGGTTTCAGGAGCACGCGCTTTAATATGGTTCAACAGGCAGCTAAGTGCTTGCTAAGTGCGGGAGACGCCCGATTGAAACATGCTTATTCGCAACCTAAGCGGACCCATCTTCAGCTGCAAGCAACCCCAAACGGGAAAAAGCACCTACAAATGATTCCTGTAGCTGGCCGCTTACGTGTGAACGCTTCTTGCCTATCTGAGACTCGAAACATGATGCTCGAAGGCGTATGGAATAGAAACAAACCCATCATCACGATCGTCTGCGTCACCATAATGCTCGGGGGACGCTTTGTCTGATTATGAATTTTTACTATACCACCTTCTGTATTTCTGTGTGCTAACATATCACTATGATGCCCTTCGCTTGTCGAAGTCAACGACTGACTGCAACAAAGCTTGAGTGCCGAGGGCGCTAGATAGAGACGTCGTATGAGCATTATTCGGTCAAAATCGGGTTGGGTTGTTGCACTTACCAGTCTTCCGGGCTACAGTACTCCTCGGGGTGGTGACTTACACCGTCCTTGCATGGGACGAATATCATGGTGGTCGGACACCATTTGCTGGTGTTCACACTGTCGTGGCCGGCTCCGCTCGTCATGTGAATCCAGCCATCTTCACCCACCAGGTCGGTGGCCACGCGTTCAACCGTCTCGACGCAGCTCTTGTCAAACTGAGTTGACGAGGAGTCCGTATCCATGGTCCAGCTCATACGTACCCTCTCCTCGCCCGCAATGGCTTCAAAGGCGGTCATGCACCCCTCTTGCACCCGCTGGACAATCGCATTGTCTGGGTGGCGGATATCAAGAGTGAACGATGTCTCTGACGCCACCGTGTTTGTCGAGGAAGTCTGCGGTATCTTCAAGATGCCCGTGGAAGCCAATGCACCGGCCTTCTTGGCAATGATATTGGAGATAGCAATCATTCGGGAAGCTGCCAGCAGCGGGTCCTGGCGCATATTCAGAGGAGTTGTGCCAGTGTGAGCGTCACGGCCCTGGAGATTGATGGTGAACCAGCGGTAGCCCTGGACGCTGTTTACGACGCCGATTCGCTTCTTCTGTTGCTGGAGGATGGGGCCTTGCTCAATGTGCAGCTCGAAATGGGCTCCCAAAGGATAGCCCTCGGGCGAGCAGGCAACGGAACCCAGCATGCCGTGTCTCTCCAATTCCGACTTGAGTGTTATTGACGGGTCGAAGACGTCCTTGAGACCCCATGCTGCTTCACGGGAGATCACTCCGGCCCAAGCACTCGACGCCATCATGGATTTGGGGAATCGGGCACCCTCTTCGCTGGTGAGGTGTCAGCATTGTGGTCCACTGCTTCTTTCGGATTACCAGGCAACACTTACTTTGTCCAGTTCACGACGCCGACATCGAAATGTGTCTTATACCCGGCCTCTTTGAGTGTCCTCATGACCTCCACTCCAGCTAATACTCCCAGGATACCATCGTACCGCCCACCACGTGGCTGAGTGTCCAAATGGCTACCCATGGCCGTCATCGGTGCAGGAGACCCCGAACTTCCTGACTGACGAGCAAACATGTTTCCCATCTCATCTATGGTCATGTCGCAGCCAAGCGTCTCCATCTCCTTCGAGAACCAATGACGGACGCAAGCATCGTCATCAGACAGAGCCAATCGGGCCATGCCGGTCTCGGTGCCGCCCCTAACAATTCAAGTGTCAGCTGCGGTTTGATTCAAGGGCTTCCCAAGTGGGAACGTTACCTTCCATATCGATGGGCTGCTCCCCACTGGCAAGTATGGTGTAGCGTCTCCAGCAAGCGGTCTGCGTTGATCTTCAGCTCCGAAACCTGAGATCTGGAACTGAATGCTGCAGTAGATGGACGCTGTAAGGCCGGACGGCCCTCGACAACTCTCCGAGCGACGCGCCTTGCCCACATGGTTGCTGTCGATCAGTAGTACAGGTGTCGTTTCAGAGCCCGAATGGGAAATCTAGGCTGCAAGTAAAGAGCAAGAGTCAAAGCAAATCTGTGCGAATCTTAAAGCCATATTCATCTGTGGTGTGGCGGGCTGGCCACTTGTCGCAACGCATCAGATATAACCTAGGGCCATGTTTCGAGAAGGCGCGCTTGAGTGAACATTTTGCGGGACGCCCTGCCGCGTCACGCAGACTCACCGTGAAGCTCAACTCAAATATATTTACATGGCATAGACTGTATAAGATACGTAGGTAGAGCCCTACCTACCTAGGTAGTGGCATAACCCTTTGTTGAGTGCCCTGGCGTCTGAGGAACATCGCCGTTCACAGTCAGTAGACCAGGGCCATTTCGCCGAGTCCACCTCATCGATCCTACTGCGTATACACCAGCCAGCCGGCGCGTCATCTGCTGTGCGTGCTCAAATGTATTGTACTTTTTCTCGCGGTACGAGCGGCCGGCTTCGGATGCGGTGCAACAAGTTGGGCATCTACCCGGGCGGGACTCGACGGTCATCACCCAGTGTTGAGGACGAGAGCTGCAGATAGGATGGCTTTCACTGCCTGGATGGGATCTAGCGTGATGCGGCACCCGACGCTTGTACTCTTGAGGATGTGTATACATGCAAGCCTCCTGCAGGCACTTGACAACCCCTCTCCCAGATAGAAGCAGACTCCTGCAACCTTTGGAAAATGAAGGTGTGTGGATGGTATGGTTTTGAGGTGAAGGTCGGTCTCACCTCGATGCTTGGGATCGATGTCAGACTGGGTGACCTATTCCGGCACTAATAAAACCCCCCCGCGCGCACGGTGAGAGGCCCGGCAGGCCGGAGGCTCTTCCAGAAGAATGGGGGTCGGGTGTTTGCGATCTGCCCTGCAGCTCCAATCATGTCGGTGCTGAAAAAACTGACCACCCCTGTCGATGACCGATGTCCGCCCTGCAAGTCCCCTCCTTGTCCCCCATGCACCCCTGTCCAATTTCCAGGTCAGGTTCTCGTCGCATGCGAAAAGTCCATCGCGTCCTACTTTAGTGAAAGCGGGAAAGGAGGTAAGACGATATATCTTTTTGTTTCCCCTCGTGTGCCGCTCTCTCCTCCTTCTTGGCCAATTGCGTTTTCCCGGCCTGCCTTCTGTCAACTTCACCGCTTCTCAAGTACTAAACACTCAGCTGTCCATCGCAAGCCTCCTAAAAATATTTGGCCGACCTGCCCCCTGTCTCGCCTCTCCTTCGAGCACTTAGACGGCGGCCTCTCGTGCGACATACGTAACCCACGATAAGCCACACGGCTACCACTATCCGTTTCATTACAATCACAGTGCAGTGGAATCTGCCGATCGCGGACGCGGCCCCTCCCTTCTGGCGACGTCAATAATAGCTCGATCGAACCCCGTGCTGTCGACCGTGTGCCCCGGAAACTTTAAAAGCATAGGGTACGGCCTGCTAGTCGACACCAACCCCAGACCATGACGAATTT
The DNA here is from genome assembly GCA_018873225.1 of [Phialemoniopsis] sp. UDSM-2020. Lineage (NCBI taxonomy): Eukaryota > Fungi > Ascomycota > Sordariomycetes > Thyridiales > Thyridiaceae > Thyridium > [Phialemoniopsis] sp. UDSM-2020. The sequence goes on from JAEILZ010000004.1 coordinate 2,496,330, forward strand.
GGTCAATGGCATCCATAAGGATGTTGACAAGCTGCACATCAATGGTAACGGCGTCCCCAAGGAATCGAATCCACGCGCAAAAATGATGCGCAAGCAATCCAGCCCCATGATGCCGGCCTTTATGGTCTCGGCGCCGGGCAAGGTTATCGTCTTCGGCGAACATTCAGTCGTGCACGGCAAGGTATGTGGGAAGTTCGCAGACCTCGAGAGGATCAGTGCGCGGGCATTAGAATCAAGCTGACACAACATAGGCTGCGATAGCTGCTGCCGTCTCTATGCGATCATACCTCCTCGTCACGACACTGTCCAAGTCAAAGAGGACCGTCTCACTGAGATTTCCCGACATCGACCTATTCCACACGTGGAACATCGACGAGCTGCCATGGGAGGCCTTCTCCGACCCCGCGAAGAAGAAGTACTACTATGATCTCGTTACCGAGATCGACAAGGACCTTTTTGCCGCGATACAACCGTTTCTGGTCAACATCTCTCCCGACAAGTCCGAACACGAGCGCAAAGTACACCAGAGCTCGGCGTCGTCATTCCTCTATATGTTCATGTCATTAGCAAACCAGAAATTCCCAGGCTGCGTATACACACTGCGTTCGACCATCCCCCTAGGTGCCGGTCTAGGAAGTAGTGCTTCTATCGCAGTCTGCCAGGCGGCTGCTCTCCTACTTCAACTTCGGACACTGTCCGGCCCCCACCCCGACCAGCCTCCAGAGGAAGCCCGCCTACAGGTCGAGAGGATCAACAGGTGGGCTTTCGTTGGGGAGATGTGCATACACGGAAACCCGTCCGGAGTCGATAATGCCGTTTCCACCCAGGGCAAGGCCGTTGTATTCCAAAGGACAGACTACAGCAAACCACCAGCTGTGAAGCCGCTCTGGGATTTTCCCGAGCTTCCCCTCCTGATCGTCGACACCAAGCAACCCAAGTCTACCGCGCACGAGGTAGCAAAGGTTGGGACGCTCAAGAACGCCCACCCGAAAATGGTGGGTTCTATCCTGGATGCCATGGACAAGGTCACACAAACTGCAGCGGCGACGATAGCAGACGATGAGTTCGATAACGAGGACTACGAGAGCTTGAGGAAGGTTGGAGAGCTCATGACTGTTAATCATGGTCTCCTGGTGGCTCTTGGTGTGTCACATCCACGACTGGAGCGAGTGCGCGAGCTGGTTGATCATGAAGGTATTGGATGGACCAAGCTTACGGGCGCAGGAGGAGGCGGCTGCTCTATCACTCTGATGAAGCCTGATGTACCGAGAAGCAAGCTTGCCAAGCTAGAGCAGCAGCTGGAGGATGAGGGCTACGCCAAGTTCGAGACGACGCTTGGTGGAGATGGTGTTGGCGTTCTTTGGCCGGCCGTCCTAAGGAATGGCATGGACGACGATGAAGAAGGGGGTATGGAGATCGACGTGGAGAAATTTTTGAACGCACCTGGCATTGAGGGTGTGGAGCAGCTCGTTGGTGTACAAGGGGGCGATGGAGGTGAGCGTGAGGGCTGGAAGTTTTGGAGGGTCGAAAGCCAGTGAGCGGACTTGACAATTGGAGAAAGCCAACCCGGACAGGGGCTTTCAAGGAATACGGCGGGATGGGACACGGCTCGGAACAAACAAAATGGTAACAAACAAGAGGTGGGCATAATTGAGGTCCAATACTTTTGGCTGTACTATTTTTTACTACCGGAGGGATTCTAGAGCAAGCAGGAGTTGTCTCGGGGAGACAACAAGTACTGCGACATCTAGACTAGCTATGTACCTTGCGGTAACATCTACTAATTCAATTAATTGGTTAATAAGAGACCATTTTAACCCTGCAGAAGATCGGGATGCTGCAAACCATCTGACGGTGGTGTTTGTTTGCTTGCTGCTTCGTATTGTTGTCTTGATATTGTTCCTCGACTCGGCAAGTCCCCCTGTCAAAGTAAATTATGGGGAGCTCGACCGATAGAGAAGTTTGTATGTGGGGGAGCCGTGATGGCACTTTGAGGTCAACATTTAAACCCCACCACCTTCCAAACGCCGCCCTCGCTGAGAGCAGCCATGCCACCAAAAGGAAAGGTAGCTTCGAGGCCAAAGGAATCCGAAGGTAAGTGAGGTTGCTTCTCTTTATCTACAGCTCATTATGTATTTATTGAGCGTGATGCCTTGCCACAAGCTCGGAGGATAGCTCCGAAAGTATCAAGCACATGAGCTGACTTTCTCTCCATCGACTCTAGCGAAAGGAGCCGCACCGCCGCCGCCCAGCACTATCAACGAGCGCTCACAGCAGCGTTTCGAGCAGACCCAGCCCTTCCACAAGTCCCTCCAGGAAGTCGGCCCCAGCGGCCTCTCGCCCGCCGACCGCAACGCCTGGGCCAGCGCCCATCTTGTGCGTTCTGCCGCCGCCTCGTCCGGCCGCGGGAGCAAGCTCGGCAACAAGGCCCAGCGCGACCTCTGGCGGCATGTCAACGAGGCCAGCCTGCCCATCCGGACACTGAAGAAGCGCACGCACCCACAACAGCAGCAAGGGCCTGTCACCGTCTCGTCAGCTCCTACCCAGTGGGGCCGCGACCGATCCGGCCGCGACGTCGGCGAGTACACGCCGGAGCAGTTTGAGCAGCGGACCGCGCGCCGGCTGCACCTGACGGCGCTCGAGATCGCGCACCGCGCCTTCCTGGACAAGAGGGAGCGGGCGCGCAGGGGCGCAACGGACCCGGACACGGGCGAAGCCACAACGATCAGCGACGAGGAGCTCGAGGAGGAAAGCTTGAGGCGCAGAGAGATGGCGGAGCTGAATGCGGAGTTGTACGGCCTAAGGGCGGATCCCTACGCGCAGGACCCGGCGTGGGACGACGTGGTGCCCATACCGCAGCAGGACCCGGAGGAGGCACTCGCTGCTATTGCTTACCCCGAGGACTATGCTGAAGGTATTGCGCCTACCAAGAAAGGAACGAGTTGCATAGGGGCCTTGGCTGACATTTCTCTATAGCGATTGGGTACCTCAGGGCCGTCATGGTCAAGCAGGAGTGCTCCCCACGGTGCCTGAAGCTCACCGAGCACATCATCTCGATGAACCCGGCGCACTACACCGTGTGGCTCTACCGCTTCTCCATCATCGCGGCGCTCGACCTCTCCATCCCGGACGAGCTTAAGTGGCTCAACGTGGTTGCCCTCATCTTCCTCAAGAACTACCAGATCTGGCACCACCGCCAGCAGCTCATGGACCAGTACTACCCGCAGATCAAGGACGACACCGACAAAGTCGCCGAGGTCGCCGCCTCCGAGACCGAGTTCCTGACGGCCATGCTCGTCGAGGACACAAAGAACTACCACGTCTGGTCGTACCGACAGTACCTAGTGCGCAAGCTAGGCAATTGGACCGCGCAGGAGCTCGCCGCCACGGAGAAGCTCATCGCCGACGACGTGCGCAACAACTCGGCCTGGTCCCACCGCTTCTTCCTCGTCTTCTCGGACCCAAAGACGACGACGCCCGGGTCGCACGCAACAGAGCGTGACGCGGCCGTCCCCGACGAGATCGTCGATCGCGAAATTCAGTACGCGCAGGACAAGATACTGCTGGCGCCGCAGAACCAGAGCCCCTGGAACTACCTCAAGGGCGTGCTGGTCAAGGGCGGGCGCGGCACGGCCTCGGTGCAGGAGTTCGTTGAGCAGTTTGTTAAGAACATCGGTGAGGGGGAGGATAAGGAGGATGTCAAGAGCACGCACGCGCTGGACATGCTGGCCGAGATCCACGCCGAAAAGGGGGAGAATGACAAGGCCGAGACGTGCCTGAGGAGACTGGCTGAGAAGTGGGATCGCATCCGTGCGGGATACTGGGAGTATAGGAGAAGGGGGTTGTCGAGTAAATAGAGCAGCTTATGGGTTTTTTGGACTTTATACCTACAAGCCAACGGGAAGAATTACATCTCATCATCATAAGGGGTTGCACATTACAATGTGTCAGAGTTGGCTAAATCTTTCATTTGTCTTGCTACGTAGTGACCTTTTGATGCCCATCCATCTCGTCATCCGCAAGAGCCTGATCTACGGCTCGTTTAATTTCCCAAGTAGTGGTATCTCCTTCTCCTTCCTCGCGTTGGTCGACGAGGTAATCTGCCCTCATAGCCCACAGCCCGAGTTCGGGCTGACTGTTATACAATTCGTGTTTTGATAAGCCCGCTAGTAGGACGTTGCTACCAGCTTGGCGATCGAATGAGGCTCGGTGGCCTCTTGTAGTAATGGCCGTGGTGTCTGGTATACAAGTAGCGGTATGCCGCTCTTCGTCCTCATGCTATGCTCGACAAGGAGCAATCGTGATATATCGCGTTCCTCTGACTCGGCGAAATCAAATCCTCGAAGTCCGGCACGACGATGCCGTTCCGATAATCCTTTCCTTCCCATCCCTTCACAGGGCTCTGAAGTTTTGACTCATAATCAACCAGTGCTTCAAGCCCCTGGGCGCCTTGGGCCCGACCGCGTCCCAGTTGGGCACCAGCACAAAGACCTCGTTGAAGGTGCTCCGGGGCGCCTCCTTACTCGCCCCGTACTGCACCCACCCCGTGACCTGCACGACGACCGAGACGCGGCTCGCCGCGGCCGTGGCGGCTGCCGCCGCGCCCCTGCCCCGCGAGGGCCCCTGCGGCGGCTCGTTGGCGAGCAGGTGGTCCGGGCAGGCGACGCGGAAGTCCGGGTTAACGACCTGCGCGTCGAACCCTTCGACCTCGTAGCGCGCGCGCTCACCACCGCCGCTGCGGCCGCTGGTGCCCTGCTGGCCGCCGTGCTTGTTAAGCAGGGCCTCGAGCTCGGAGGGCCCGCCGGCGAGGTGCAGGCCGTTGGCGGAGAGGTCCGACTTGACGCCGGCGGCGGCGTACTTTGCGTTGCTGTCGACGTAGAAGCCCGCGAGGGGCTTCTTGTCGTTGAGGGCGCCGTAGTACCAGTCTATAAAGGTCTGAGCGGCTGTTTTTGGACGTGTGTTAGCGGGATGAGGTTTGGAGAGTGTGAGATAGAGGGTTTGGGGTGATGAGTTACCTTCAGCCGTGATCTTGACCTGCAGTTCTTCTGATGAGGCACTCGCCATTTTGAGGCTATTGTCCAGTATCAAGCTTGACGGTGGTGCTAATAAAGCGTGGCCGATGATAGGGTGTGGAGGGCAGCCTGCTCTTGAGGGTTTGTAGTCGATGAAACCACACTCAGGTGCTGGTTGCAAAATGGCAGTGGCAAGACTGCAGTTAAAGCGAGAGTCGCCGTCTTGTGTGACAAGTGAAATAAATGAAGAAAAAGTCGTTGAGACTGAAGTGAGAGATTCAAGGTCAGATATATGAACTGCACAAAGTCTCTCAAGGCGCGTGCTGGTGAATACCTTGGGTGAAACCAGATTTAGGCCTCGAATCGTACAGTGCAGGCAGCAGCTCCAGCCTTGAATGGATGCCTGGCGGGCCTGTTCTTGTAGTGGTGAATAGCGTGCCTGAAAGCCAGTTTGCTTAGCGTCATTCGCTGTAATCAGCCAGGAGACTGGCTACACAGTTATCACGATGACGAATTCGCACCCAGCTTTATCTGCAATTATTTGGACCGGCGATCACCAGATTTCCATAGCTTCACCCAGCATCCCTCCTTTGAAGCTGTCGCAAACACCATAACAGGGCCAATGGAGCTTTTGATAGCTTCTCGTAGGCTATCGGGCCTACGGGGCGCCGCTCTTCGAAGGTCGCGCTGGGTATGTCCCTCTTGTACCCATGGTAATAGCTTTGCGCGCCGGTTCAAGAGCGACGGAGCGCAATCATCAAAGCCATACTATGTCACCACTCCAATCTTCTACGTCAATGCGGGTATGTTCGATACAATGATAGGGACAGGTGGACTTCGCTTTGTGCTAGATGCTGACAAGCTGAAGCCCCTCATATTGGGCACATGTACACAATGGTCTTGACCGACGTCCTGAAGCGCTGGCAGACGCTCAAGGGCAACAAGGCTCTCCTGTGTACAGGTACCGATGAGCACGGCATGAAGGTCCAGCGCGCTGCGGCTCTCGAAGATATGCCGCCCAAACAGTTCTGCGACGCCAATGCAGCCACCTTCCGAGACCTAGCGCAGCGGTCGAATCTCGACAACGACTTCTTCATTCGCACAACAGACCCAGACCATGCCGATGCGGTAAGGCACTTTTGGTTCCTCCTTCGTGAAAAGGGGTACATATACGAGTCCAAACATGAGGGTTGGTACTGTGTTAGCGATGAGACGTTCTACCCGGAATCGATGATTGAAAGACGGGTTGCGCCGATGACCGGCAAGGTGCACATGGCATCGATCGAGTCCGGCAATGCGGTCGAGTGGACGGAGGAGAAGAACTATCACTTTAGGATGACTGCTTTGAAGGACCGGCTTCTCGACTTCTACAAGGAAAATCCGGAGTGGGTAGTGCCTGCGACGAGGATGAACGAGGTGGTGCACTGGGTCACCAACAACCTTGAAGACTTATCGATATCGCGACCAGTCAGCAGGCTAGACTGGGGAATCTCCGTGCCCGACGACCCGGATCAAACCATCTACGTTTGGGTGGATGCCCTAATCAACTACTTGACCAAGGCTGGCTTCCCAGGATGGACGCCAGGGCGAGAGCAGGAAGGCGGGTGGCCTGCGGATGTTCATGTCATAGGCAAGGACATCTTGAGGTTTCATTGTGTGTACTGGCCAGCGCTGCTCCTGGCTCTGGACCTGCCCCTGCCCAAGCGCATTCTGAGCCATGCTCATTGGACACTGGGCAGGAAAAAGATGTCCAAGTCGATCGGAAATGTGGTCAACCCCTTTTTCGCCATCGACAGGTGGGGCGTTGACCCCATGCGATACTTCTTGATCCACGATGGAGGCATTGCGCAGGATTCAGACTACGAGAATACGTACATCGTAGAGAGGTATAAGAAGGGGCTACAATGGGGGCTTGGAAACCTCCTGGGGAGGATAACGCGGCCAAAGTTGTGGAACGTGAGGGAAGCAGTCGAAGCTGCGAACGATGGGGCACTCATCCGAGTCACGGACAGTCGAGGTCTCCTTGGGCCCCAGAACGATGTATTGGAACAGGTGGCCGAGAAAGCATCTGTTCGCATGGATGCGCTTGACCCGGGCGCTGCACTCCGGACGGTCATGGATGCGGTCTTTGAAACCAACAAATTCATCCAAGCAGCTGCTCCCTGGGACTTGGCAAAGCAGCCGGGCGACGAGAAGCGCGCCGAGCTGCAGCTGACAGTCTATACAGCGGCCGAGTCGCTGAGGATCGTCGGCATTCTCCTGCAGCCTTTCATGCCCGAGAAGGCAGCTGAGCTTCTCGACGTGCTCGGTGTGCCCGCTGAGAACAGGACATTCGCCCATGCAAGGATGGGAGCAGACTTTGACTATGGCAAGCCGCTCAGGAGTCCGGGCAAGGGGGCGCTGGACGGTTTGTTCCCGCCGCTCCCTGTGGAGACGTGATACGCAACTCTGTATTATCTACAACTTGGGGTGTATGATACTAGATGTACAAGTAAAGATGAATATACCAAACTGATGATAATCACACAATGCATGTAATATGAGAACATGAACTGCACGGCCTAATGAAGTTATGGTGGGTGAGCGCTAATCATAGTAGACTACAAGTCCGTAAACGTCAGCTGCAGATACCCGCCGCTTAGTGATGCTACTAGAATGAGAATGGGTTTTGTAATCAACTCGTTGACTCCCTTCGGGCAGCATCTCCTACAACTTGAATCTTGACGTTAGCAACAGCCGAGATAAAATCATGAAAATCAATGAGCATACGGGTAAGTAATGGTATCTCCAGCTTGCAACATGCCCTTCCATGAACTCAGAACGCTTTGACTTACAATCTTATCCAGCTGTGCGATCCTCAAAGGTGTTGCTCGTGCCTTATGATCGGCGACATGTTTTGAAGTATCACCAATGGATGGAAGATCCAGTAAGTTGCTTCTTAGATTTTCAATTTCTGACTTCTGATGATTCACGACATTGACGCACTCTGCGCATAGGCAATACAGGAGGCAACAGCTTCAGAACGGCTCACCCTTGACGAAGAATATGAGAATCAAGAGTCATGGCGGGCATCGCATGACAAGCTCACTTTTATCCTCTGTCAGCCGTTGGACAGCTCTAAAGAGATTGAAGCTGCCAAAGCCGATGTTGACGATGCCCCGGACCGCATGGTCGGCGACATCAACTTCTTCCTCTACCCCTGGGACGACGATGAAGAAGACAGCAAGCAGAAGGGCACATCAGCGCAGGAACCGGTCTACTACGTCGGCGAGGTCGACATCATGATCGCAGACCAGAGCCACAGGGGCCAGGGTCTGGGGACCGCCGCGGTGCTCACCTTCCTGCACTACATTTACAGGAACCTGAAGGGGATCCTGCGCGAGTACGCAGACAGCCAAGACAGCGAGGCGAAAGACCAAGTGCACGCCCTCAAATTATTTATGGTCAAGATCAAGGCCAAGAACACGTCGAGTATCGCGCTGTTCAAGCGTCTGGGCTTTGAGCAGCAGGGCGAAGTGAACTACTTTGGAGAGATCAAGATGGTGCTGGAAGACTACCATCCGCTGTTGACCAAACTCCCGGAAGGCTTTGAGGAGTTGCCATATGAGCGAGCAGCGAATTGAGTACAGAGCAGGATATAGCAAGCATGCGTCATGAATATGTGTAAATTGAAGCAATCATTGAAATCTATAAATCTGATCTATCATCCCAAGATCATCTATCATTAAGCGCCTTCATTAACCTTTTCCCAAAGCCCAAATCAGTTGAATCATGATGGCTTATCATCAAGTTCCTCATGAAGAAGAAACGCCAAACCTCTCCTGGTACTTGACCAAGAGCTCCTGGTTGATATTCGACCCACCGCACACGACGAGCACAATGTTCTTGGTCGCCCACTCCTCGTCCGTCAGCCCTTTACCCAGGCACCGCCGCAGGTCGCCATTGTACGCCGTGGCCACCGTCGCGCCGCACGCGGGCTCGACGAGGATGCGCGCGTCGTCGAGGAACCGCGACAGGCCCAGCACGGCGTCGGCGTCGCTGAGCACGGCGCTCACGACGTTCCCGCCACTATCCCTCACGCACTCGAACGCCCGCGCCGCCACCCTCGTCGCCCCCAGCGACGTTGCGACCGACGTGATGCCGGGCAGCGTGACGAGCTCGCCGGCCACCACGCTCGCGTTGAGGCTGTGCGCCCCCTGCGTCTCCATGGCCAGCACGCGCGGCGCGCCCGTACGGGAATCCGAGATGGGCCCGCCGTACACGCGCTCTATTCCTTGCACGAGCCCGGCGAGTAAGCCTCCTCCGCCGACGCTGCAGACCACGCCGTCGAGGGGCCGCCCGCGCATCTGGTCCGCCAGCTCGTCGATGAGCGACTCGGCGCCCTCCCAGACGTGCGGGTGGTCGAAGGGCGGGACGTACACCCCCGTGCTGCCCTCGGGCACGCTGGCGAGCAGGACCTCGCGCAGGTGGGCGTCGGCCTGGGCCCAGTTGTCGCCGATGACGACGACCTCGGCGCCGAGGTCGCGCAGTCGGCGGATCATGAGGTCCGGGGTCGTGGTCGGCACGACGATGGTCGCCGGCCGGCCGAGGGCCACGGCGGCGGTGGTGCAGGCCAGCCCTGCGTTGCCTCCGGAGGAGCAGAAGAAGCGCACCGAGGTCGAGGCCGGGGCCGACGAGGCTGCGCGAGACACGAGGTTGCCGATGCCGCGCGACTTGAAGGAGCCTGAGGGCTGGAGGTTCTCAAGCTTGAGGAAGATGTTGCTACAGAGTTGATGTTAGACTTCTGTTCTAGCGATGGGGGACTTGGTACGAACCAGCCAGCTGCTTTAGATATGGGCGTTGAGTAGATGCATGGTGTAGAGATCCACGGGCAAGGGTAGTCTTCCTTGAGGGATCCCATTGTGTTGAAGGGTTGGTCTGGGGTGTAAGAAGTCTTGACGGGTTAATTATGTGAAGTCAAGACACTACTGTATAACAGTGGTATAAGAGGTGAGATGAAAGTAGTCAATGAGATTCAGTCAATGTGCCCGGACACACAGAAGATGGCACCTGGGATATTTCAATGTTTCGAGATGTCTCGAGAGAAGCTACATTGAAGATTGTTCTAGATGTGTCTCTCTCTCTCTGTCTACTCTGACCGACACGGAGTCGGAGGGCGGTTTCGGGCCTGCCACCAGCAGCACAGTTTCTTGCCGCAACCACCGCCAGACCCGCAAGTCCCGGGGACCTGGGAGCGTTTTGGTAGAGTGAAAAATCGGTTTCCGCCCTTCCTGTGACAAGCTGTGGGGCCTGTGAAAAAAGGCCGGCCGGCGCCAAACTATCACCAACTTTTTTGGTACATGTACCTGCTGATGTATTCAATTACCCTATAACTTCCCCATAATTACCCTATACTTACCCTATAGATAGCTCGCCTTTACCCTATAGAATTCCACTCCTTCTCCAGACCTTCCATCTCGAGGATCACCTTGTCCCCTTGGGTGGAAAGTTTCAGATAGGAACGCGCGTGCTGACACCCTCGTCACCTTCCATCTCCCGCACGTTGGCCCCTGTAAGTGAGCGTTCGTTTTAGTCGAACCACTCATCATTGTGACGCGATCACACCCTTTACCCCTGGAAAGGGTGAGTTTTGGTAGGCGTGTGAACTTCGAGATAAGAAGGTGCTCAACCATCGACTTATTTGAGCACGGCAGGTCGTGATCCTTTCTACCTTGGACCGATGATAGACGGGACCCTGGTAGCGTAGTGGAGTGAAGTGACGGAAACCCTTCCGTAGCCAACCTGGTGTTAATGATACATGTTATGACCTGATATCCTCAACACTTACACTGAGCGAGTGGGATGTGTCCTGTCTAGATACGCAGGTACGGGGTAGTAGCACGGCGAGCGGAGAACGCCGCCGCGGCGCATCATGGTTACCCCAGAATCGGGACCCTTGGCTCATCGAAAGTATACGTACCGATCGGGTACATGTTGTCAGATCACTCGCGGGCAATGACCTCCGTTCGCATCACCATGCCAATCTTCTCATCCTGCTTGCTCAAGGAGGCATTAGTTACTGCGAAAGATTCCGGGGGATGAGATCAGTGTTGGGCCAAACTGGATCTCATGATCTCCGATGCACGGAGTCGATGGATAAACGTACCTACCTCGTACGCGCAGCTTTGTGACTATGGGACTTGCTTGACTGGCAGGGCAGCGAGGAGGACGAAGAGTATTCCAAGCGTAGTCACTTGAGCAGGTCACGCGGTCTATACTTCAGTTCTTGTGAGGAAGTCTCCTGCTTTTATTTGCAGGGACATTTGAAAGTAAGTTGTATTTGAAGCACCAAGCAACTTGAACGACCACAAAGAGTCGCCCAATGCTTGGCTAGGTTGATAGTGTAGGAGAGACTGATACAGACGGATGTTGGATCGTCCGCCGAATGAAATTTTCATGGGTAAAACAGCTCAATAGAGACTGGAAAGCATGTAAGATCTGCAATGTACCCTGTTGGCATCTCGTTGAGGAGAACCTGTCATGCCAGGGTGTCGAGAACCCGGCCGGGCCATTTGCCATACACCGCACACCTAGACTTTGGACCATCGCAGGAGAATGGCGGCCGCGATGACGGGCAGCACGCTCACAAGCTCGCCCAAGCCCGCAAACTCGGGAGGGATTCGAGCTTTGACGAAAGCGCCGGCTCCCAGCAGCACAGCGAACAGGTTGTACACGAAGCTCCAGCCGAAGTTGAAGACGATCCTGCGCATGGCCTTCTTGCTCACGCGGATCGTGGTCACGATGCCGGCAACGTTCGGGCGCATGAGCACGACGTCGGCGGCCGACTGGGCGATTTCGGTGCCGCCTTCATTCATGTGGATGCCAATGGTGGCCTGGGCAAGCGCCGCCGCGTCATTTGTGCCGTCGCCGCAGAAGATGACGACCGGTGGTTGTCCGTTCTTCCCTTGAATGTTACGACGCTCGGTGAGCAAGCTCTGAATATACTCCTTCTTGTCGCCTGGAGTGCATCGCGAGCGAATGCTCGATTCTGGAATACTGAGCTGCGCTGCAACAGAGCATACCGCACCGTGGTCATCGCCAGAGATGATGTGCACTTTAACACCAGAAGAAGTCAGGAGTTCGACAGTAGAGGAAGCATCCAGTCTAATTGAATCTTCGAGACCCAGAACCGCGGCTAGAGTGCCATCAATAGTGAAACAGAAAGCCGTGTAGCCTTTGGAGAGTACCGTCTCGACTTGCAGGTTCGATTCGAGTGAAAGCCAGCGACAATTTCCGGCTTGCAGGAGAGCCCCTTTCGATTTGCCTTGGACACCTTTGCCAACAAGCGTTTTCTGATCGGAACAGGATGCTGCTATGATACCCTGTGACTTTAGGTGAGATGCTACCGCAACTGACACGGGATGTTTGATGTCGGCAGTCAGACCCAGCAGCAGTGCCTTGATGTGCTCATGATCGTCACCGAGATATGTCTCCTCGACCACAGTAAGCTTACCCTCGGTCAAGGTACCGGTCTTGTCGAAAACGACATGGGCTGTGTCTTGGGCAACTTGAATAGCTTCCGCAGACTTGATAACAACACCTTTCTCGGCAGCTACGCCGCTTGCAATCACGACAACCATGGGCACCGCTAGACCGATTGCACAGGGGCAAGATACAATCAAGACGGTGATTGCGTATGTGATGGCTTGGATGGTGGCTTCGGCGCCAGACTGGCCCCGAACGGCAACGCCGACGGCAATCCAGATGACAAAGGTAATGATGGCGAGAGCGACGACAACCGGGACAAAGTAGGAAGCAATACGATCGGCGATGTCCTGAATTTTGGGCTTGGAGAGCTTGGCTTCATCTACCATGGAAGCGATGGTACTGATGGTGTTGTCTCCCGGTACGCGTGTCAGTCGCACAACGAGCGCCCCTGGGCCGTTGACCGAGCCTGCAATCGCTGAGGACTTGGCTTGCTTGACGACGGGGGAGGATTCGCCGGTGATCATAGACTCATCAACCTCGGACGACCCCGAGAGGACAGTGCCGTCGGTTGGAACCCTCGCTTCAGGTGCCACCTTGAATATGTCACCATACTGCAATAGCCGTGCATCGATCTCAATGTCGCCTGCCTCCGTGACCACCAGGGCTTTCTCGGCTTGGAGGGACTGCATCGAAATGGACTCCACCGCTTTTTGGCGGGCCAGAGCACTGACATATCTGCCCACCATGATCAAGGTGACGAGCAGGGTGCTAGTCTCGAAGAATTCACCAGACGAAAGGGGGTTTCCCGAGACTAGATAGCCAAAAGACACAACTGAGAAGATGTACGCGGCGCTGGTGCTGAGGACAATGAGCAGGTCCATCTCGATGACCCGCGAGAAGATGAGACCTTTGAGTGCCTTAGGGTAGAATGGCCCGGCAATTGCGAACTGAATGATAGTTGCCAGAGCAAGAGAGGCCGAACCGTACGCAGTCTCATGCTCGGGCAGAGGCGCCCATGCCAAAACGAGGACCGGGATCGTCAAAATGGCCGATAGCAGAGTCATATACCCAACATTGCGGACATGCTTGCTACCAGCTTGAAGAGTTGGATCCGGACGCGGTGGAGCAAGTTTGAGCGGACCACCCTCCCAGCCGCCCTCGAGCAGATCTCTCGCACCAATGATTTTCGAGTCGAACGAAATGTTGACCGTTCCTCTATCGACGAGTCTCATATCAGTGACTCCCATAGGCCAGGGGAGGTTGACAAATGCAGAGGCGTCGCCACCGGGAGCAACCACATCGATGCTGGAGCCTTGGTTCGTGATTCTCTCGAACTTGAATTCCGTGGTTCTCTCAAGGTGCTTTACAACGTCCACAGCAGACATTTCTCCTGCGAGGTCGAACTCGGCCCGAGAGAGGACCAGGCTGACCTTGAGCTGCTGGACAGCGGGAAGCATCCCAAGAGTTCGCTCGAGCTTGGTCTCACATCCCGTGCATGTCATTCCCGAGATACTGAGAATGACATGGTCCTTTTCAGTACTTGCGATACCTTTCTCAAGGTCTCCGGGCCGAGGAATGGATTGGGTGCTTGTCTGTCCGTGCCCTAAAGGAGCTTGCTGAGGGGCGTCGCAGCAGGAATCAGTGCAGCCACCTGGTTCCCCGTCCCCTTCGTCATCGTTGCAAGGACGGCGGGTACACTTCTTGTCCACAGAGCGGCGTGCTCGCGGACGAGTCTTCCCGCACTGGGCATCAGCGCAGCCAGTGGCGCATGCGACATCTTTCACGGAGCTGCGCGCGCTCTTTGTGGAGCGAGGCCGGCTGCGAGGCTGACGTTCCTTTGGAATGCAGCACGTCTCTTGCCCAAGAGCCACAAGAGCACGACAGATACAGCCCAAAGCCTCGAGCTTGGAAGCGTAGGTCTGGCGAGTCTTCCGAGAGTGATCGGCGCAAGGCTTGCCTGTCTTGCCGCCATCGCAGGAGCTGTCGCCATCTCCTACCGCCCAGAGATATTAGTAAATTCCATCGTTTACCAGACATGAAGATCGTGAGATCTACGTATCGAACCGGAGTGTCTACTTACCACACTCTCGCAGCGCAAGGCGGTCGAGACAGGTGGTGTCACAGCAGGGCGTGGTCTTGCCCTCGCAACAGCTGGGTCGGGGATCAGGCTTGTCCTTGGGCGAGTCACAGCACTCATCTTGACAGCCTTTGGGATCCGGCTTCTTGTCTTGCGACAAACAGCACTGATCCTTGCAATCCGAGATGCGTTCCTTGGGAGAGTCGCAGCAATCATCCTGGCAGCCCAGGGTCTCTTGCTTCCTGTCTTGCGAATTGCAGCACTGATCCTCGCAGTTCGAGACGCTCTCCTTGGAGCCCAGGGGAGCCGGAGCGCCCTGCACACAACATCCAGACGGAGCTGCTGTCTCAGAGCAGCCGTCGCTTACAGCATCGTCGCAACATTTCTTCGCGCACTTTGAGGCCTTGGCTTCGGTGATTTTCGCCGAGCAGCAGTCATCCTTACATCCAGCATCGACCTGGGATGTAGGGGTTGCAGCAGGTGGTCCGTCTTGATCGCAACAGTCCTTGCCACACTGCGAGACCACTGGCTTGCAGCAGTCCTCGCTCTTGTCATCGCCGCAGCAATCGTCAATCACAGGGTTTTGAGGCTCGCCTGAAGCGCCGGCGCTGTTTTCAGAGGTCGAAGGCGGTCCGCAGCAGCTGCCACAGTCGTCGTCTTGAACCTCCGAAATCGCAGCCGATGGAGGCGCGCTTGGCTCGGGAATGGCAACGGCAGGCGCCGCGGGCGGGCCACAACAGCCAGATCCGCAAGCCATGTTTGCCCTGGTCAATTGAATGGGTTCTTTGAAGTCGGTCACTGTATAAATTGAAGTATGAAGGCGAGTAAGAAGATGGTGCGGGTAGTGAGAAGTGCGAGTTTCATGTGTGTTCTGGAATGCCAAGACGGGCTGCGACCACATCAAACTTGACGATCTAAGGTCCGAGGGCAGCAAATTGCACTCAACAACACGCACAGTTATCACCAAAACATTTGAGGATATCAAGACGCGTTATTCTTTGATCAATTCTGGTCATCAATTAAGTTTTGGTCAATTTTCGTAGTAGCCGTGGTATCATGAGCCAGATCCCGTACAACGCTATGCCATTCCTTTGTCGCCTCCCATATAAGTACCATTTTCTAGCTTCATAAATCAATGCTGGGTAGCTGGGCTGTTTCTGAACAGTCACGCTTATATGGTGGCAATTTTGAAGCGCGTGACGTCGAGAGTCTCCGTGTCTATCAAAACCAGCTCCTTCGACTCTGAGAATGAAGGCACGGCAACCAGTCGGACAGTCTGTCCCTCGGGGCCCGAGATGATCTTTGTACCAAACTCCGGCTGCCCTCCGACGAAGTAGAGGTGCGGGCATGCGGTTAGGACGAACGGGTCATCATCTTGGAATGGGTAGCTCCCTGGAGAATGTGTTAGTAAGTAGGCAAGCGTTGGCCCTCATAGAGCTCACTTACACAGTGTATCTGGCGCGGTCGGTGCGCAGCAGCGCCATCTGCACATAGCCTCCATCATGCCCAGCCGATCGTCGCTGTCGACATACTTGAACAGATCGTCCAAGTTTTGCCCTCCAGTACCCAATATCCTCCACCCTTCAACCTCTCCGTCCCAGGGGTTCGTGACTGTGTCAAACCAGCCCGGCTCCTTGGCGCCTGGCACCGCGGCAAAAGACCTAGACTTAGGGAACATAGCCGTATGAATAGGTTGCTGCGGGAAGCTCGCGTTGGCCGGGTCCGTGGACCCCGGTAGTAGCGTGACGGGCATCGACGGGAGAAGCTCCGACAGGAAGTCGTCAAATAATTGCGAAGGGATGGCATTGTAGGTACTAGCATCATAGCCATACTTCTTGTGCTGCTTCTTTTCCGTGCTCGCCTCTTCGTCATCGCGAGGTGCTCGGTCGACCGATATCGAGTTGCCGGCGATGATGAGCCGGTTGATCTGCGCCAACTCCTTTTGCGCAGCGGGGTCAAGCGCCTCGCCAAGGAGATACTCCAGTAGAAGATTCAACTCCATAGCGTATGACGTATCGGAGCCTGAAAAGTTGAGACCGGACACAATAGCAATCTTCGATCCAGAACCACTATGCGAGCCGCCGTCCGTCATCTCCACATCCTCTTGCTTCACCTTCTCCTTCTTGACTGAGCTTGTGCCGTTGGTTGCGGACTTCTTTGTCAGGTGCCATCGCTCTGGCTGCGGTGGCAGATCTGGGAACTTGATATCAATAACCTCAAAGTCTCCCTGCGCATTCTCCGTGCCCATGACGCCGATGATGCAGCCGGTCACCAGCAGCACTGTCTTCAACACGTCACCAACAAGCCTGATGCGACCAGATTCGTCCTCCAACATGATTGCATCTCGGTCGTCTTCCGACCAGTACTTTTGGACAAAGTTCGGCGCAGATATCCATCGCTGAGCTCATCTGTCAGTTACTTCGCATCGAGCCTGTTACTCACGATACTCGATGACTTACATCCTTGGAGACATCATCCAAAATGCTGGGTTTGAGCGGCATATCCATGTATACCGTTCCAGCTACCCAGCACAGCTCACCCTGTCTCACATCGAGCACTCTCTCGACCTTTTTCGCTGCCTCTCCGCCGATGACAACCTCGTCGAATGCTGCTGCGGATATCTCATCAACTGCAGGCTTGATTTTGGTGAGCCGGAGAAAGTACATGTCTCCATACTGTTGCTGGTACTGCCTGTCCTTCTCCAGTTTGAAGGTACTCAAGGGTTTGTAATGAGATTGCTCCCTTTCAGCGACATGCGCCGCCGCATCGCCCCTGCCAAAAGGTGAGTTCGAAGCTCTATACATAATTTGGAAAAAGAAGGGTTGAAAATGACTTACGAAGGGTTTTGCAGCAGACTGCCGGCCACATCAGACAGAGCCACCATCTCGAGTATTTTGCGCAAAGTTTTGATGTGTAACAGTGAGGACTGCTTCCCGACCAAGGTAATCTTGGTGACGACGACGCGATAAAGCGCTGGCGGACGCGATTTGGCGCGTTAATTGAATGCCTGTGGCTGATTTTCGATAGTGGCAGCATCAGCGGAGTTTTCATTGGCCAGCGCCACAAATGCGGGGTAAGGCTACAGCAAGGCTGGACCCCTGCAGTGGCTACCGAAAAAAAAGTTTCGAGCTACGACTTTCGGCCGATCTTTTTGGGGATCCTGAGATCCGGCATAATTTCACATTCAGCACGATCAAGTTCGAGCATTGCAATGGCGACAGCAACGGAAATTCAGGCCGCCTTGGAGCCCGAGGCGGCCCAGGTGAAAGTCATCTTCACCACTACCGACGAGGACATTCAACTTCCTGAGACGAAACGGCAGCTGCTTGTCCCGGCTGGTAAGTTTTCTCAAGCTCTGAATCCATTGATGCATAACACTCATGCTAACTCCTAATATAGACATCCGAAGATATGGCCTGTCGCGCATTCTCAACTCCGAGTCCATGCTCGGCACCTCCACAGCTATCCCATTCGACTTCCTCGTCAACGGTACATTCCTCCGAACGACTCTCGAGGACTACCTCAAGGAGAATGGCCTCTCCTTCGAAACACAGATCACCCTACAGTACGTCCGGAGTTTGATACCGCCGGTCTACGAGGCGAGCTTCGAGCACGACGATTGGGTCAGCGCCGTGGACGTGCTTTCGGCGACCTCGGCTGCGGGGCGATGGTCGGGAGACAGCTTCGCTCAGGGTCAAGACCGCATTCTTTCAGCTTCCTACGACGGCCTGCTCAGGATATGGAACGGCTCGGGCCAAGTCATTGCGACATCTCCCGCGGGCAGTCTCGGCGGTCACACAGCAAGCGTCAAGGCCGCCAAGTTCCTTTCATCATCTCAGATCGCCTCTGCCGGTATGGATAGGACGGTTCGGATCTGGAAGTACAGCGAGAGCGACGACCATTTCAGCGGCACATTGAAGCCGACGCTAGAGCTATACGGCCACAAGGGCAACATTGAGTCGGTGGATGTAGATGGCAAGGCCAAGCGAGTCCTGACCGCGTCGGCGGACGGATCAATCGCTCTGTGGTCATCATCAAAGGCCTCCGCACCCGACGCGCCAACCGAGCTGCTCCCCGCCACCCACGCAACAAAGCGTAGAAAGCTGACTTCGTCCGTCACTGTGCCTCAAAAGGGTGCGCTATCCATGATGAACGTCCACAACGCTCCTGCCAACGCCGCCGTCTTCGATCCTCGCGACAGGACCGTTGGCTACTCAGTCTCGCATGACCACACCCTTCGCACCCTTGATCTTACGACCGGCGCCGTCGTGAGCACCCTTACCACATCCAACCCGCTCCTCTCTCTATGCGCCCTTCCCGGGATTTCGACGCCGCTCCTGGCAGCGGGTACCTCGGCGCGAAACGTCACTCTTGTCGACCCGCGTGCATCTGCCACAACCACTTCGGTAATGACATTAAGAGGGCATCTTAACAAGGTTGTCAGCCTCGCTGCATCCCCCGACAGCAACTACGCGCTCGTCTCGGGCTCCCACGACGGCACCGTCCGCATCTGGGATCTGCGTAGTGTCCGACCTACCAGCAAGGACGATGGTACGGGCAGTGTGAGCGAAGCCGTGTACGTGATTGACCGGGAGAGCAGGGAGGGCAAGAAGCGCGCTCTGGCTGGCGAGGGCTGCAAGGTGTTTGGTGTGGCATGGGATAAATCCTGGGGTATTGTGAGTGGTGGCGAGGATAAGAGGGTACAAATCAATAGGGGTCGTGACATTATCGCGTCCTAAGGCGTTCAACTGGATTTAAAAGCGTCGTTATTCATAGAATAGAACCATCGATACCCGAGATCCTTTCGTCCTCGTGCGAGAGCTTTGATGAGAATCCCTCGTGAAGTCCATCTGACCTTTTGGATATCGTACCCTGAGCCGTCTAGGGTCAAGCCGTAGATTTGGTGGCGACGGTGGCGCTGTAGCCGCAGGCTTTTGCCAAAGTCTTGTATCTCATATCCAAGATCTGTTCCGGAAGCAGCGCTAGCACCTCAGTGCATAACCGGTCCTTATTGTACGGCAGCTTCTCCATTTTGATGGTCTCTAGGATGTAGCTAACAACAGTGTTTGTCTGCAGCGGCGGGTCTCGCAGCAACTTCGCAATGGCAACAGGGTCGAGCTCTTCGTTGCTGTGCCAGATGTGATATGTTCGCAGTGCGGAGGGCGCTGCGCGTATCTTTAGATGTGACGAACGATACTGAGCCAGCCAGGCTTCGGCTGCAAGATATCGCTCGTCCTTTGGCTTCTTCGATGCTGTGGAAGGCTTCCTCGGCGTTGCAGGTTTTGGTGCAACAGGCTCATCCGCCTCCACTTCGACTTGTATGCTATCGGCCGCCGATGCGGCGAAATCAGGGGACAGCGTCGCCGCAGTCGTGTCGCCCTCGTCCACCTCTTCTTCTATCTCTTCAGCAGCCTCTTCGGCTGCTGGTAAGGTGACACCCGGTGCAAACCTAATCGGGAGGCCTAACTCGGCATGATACGGACGCGGGGGTACAGGGTCCAAAGCCTCGCGTTGCTTTTCTAAAAGGGCATAGAGCTGGACAGCGGCATAAGCATCTGAAGCAGCATCTTCGTAGGTCAGCAATGAGCACCTCGCTGATTGGGAAGCGATCAGTACTTACAAACGATCTGGTCTAGTGACAAGGGTTTAGACCAGTCACTTGCCCGAACATCCTGACCTTTGAACATGGGGAGCCGAAGATGGTCCTGGACTTGCCTTGCTAATGCAACCAGCCTCTTGTTTATGAGCTGGACTTCGCCCGACTGATGGTACTTTACTTGTTTGTAGAGGTGGCTCAGCTCAAATTGACCCATTGTCTGGACTCCCAGATATGTCTTCAACCGGGTGCAATCACTCTTGATAGCAACTCCGACTTTGGTAATGTCGGGATCCTCCATAATCTTCTTGAAGGACGGGGCCACGTAATTGGTGGACTTCGGCGGGAACATTGAGACATGGAACAGAGCGATACGGCTGGCACTCGCCAGCTGTATCAAAGAGCAGTTCTTCCGCTCGCCCGAGGTCTTTGTTGCGTTGGGAACCCATTCTAGATCAAACCCGATGACTTTCTCTTCGAGAAAGTACTGGCAGACACGCTCAGTCGTCTCTAAGCTCTTGCAATAATGAACCTTGACCTTTGCACCGGTGTCTCCGTCCTCTTCCGGCCCTCGATACAACGTGTAGGACCAGAACGAGTTGGGCGTTCCGGGTTCTGCCAGTCTTGCGGCCCTGAAGATATCCTCGGGAATATTGAATTCGAGACCGGTGACTGGCGGGTCACCGGGTTCATCGTCCTCCTCCATCTCAAATTCCTCCTTAGCGCTCGTTTCGGCTTGCGCCTCGCCATCCGCCGCCGGCTCACCAGCCGCCGGAATGGGCTCCGAAGGGGCCGGATTGGAGGAGATATTGGTACTGCCTTTTGCAGGCGCATTTGCGAGTACCGGTGGCTGCGACTCGATCGGGTCCGAAGTTGCGCTATGCAAGAACCGAGACATGTCCAGATTAGGGTAGAGTGGTTGCCGACCAGCGGCGGGAGATGGGGTAAAGGAGATGCCGTTTCGGTAATGCCACAGCTTCCATTGCGATGCTGGGCTTTGATCCCCACTGTCCATTGTGTATGATGGGCGTATGTACCTGTCAAGGTTTGAATATCAGTATTTCCCTTGTGCAAAGCCAACGATGTAATTTAAGTATGTCGGGGGGGTCTCTCACAGGCGACGCGAGGATATACGACACTTGCGCGGCTTTATATAAGGCCTCATTTGGTGGCGTGCAGTGGTCCAGAACTCACAGCCATGTCGCCCAGCGGTCATGATGTGAGTTGGCAGCAGGCGAGTGCATGAAGGTGGTCGCGGTGACAGGTCCAGGCAGACGCGACTGGGCTGGGCGGGCTCGAACCGGGGACTGTCGCAATTCGACCGGGCTCAAACCGGGGAATCGTTGACGACTGGAGCTTCGAGCTGCAAAAATTGTGGGGTCGAAAAGGTACCTACCGATATGCGCACGCGTAGTCACATGGCGATAAGGAGCACTAAACACCAGCCACAGTGCCCCACACTACACCCAGAGCCAGGGAAGCTTTCAGAGCGCAAGCGCAGGACATGAAGGGCTCATCTTGATAGCTCATTCATATATCCCCGATTACCCCTACAGCTTGGCCATCGTCGACATCAATATTTCATTCTTCGGCTACGTGACGATATCTCGGCTACTCGAGCAGCCACGAAACACACAAAGGGACCAGCAACATGGCCTCGCAACTTCTTCCCTTAGGTGAGTGTGCCCCGCCGCTGCCAGCGAAGAAACCACGGCCAAGACTCAGTGCTAACCCTCGCAGAACTCATCGACAAGTGTGTCGGATCGAGGATATGGGTCATCATGAAGGGTGATAAAGGTATGCTCTCACTTATTGGAAACGATACACACTGTTGGGCTCGCTGACCATGGTCTTTTCATCATGACCAGAGTTCAGTGGTACCCTTGTCGGTTTCGATGACTACGTCAGTAAGTGTTTATCGCTGCATATTCACAAAGGCCTTTTTCAATGAGCTTACATGTATCGCAGATATGATTCTGGAGGATGTTACGGAGTTGTAAGTCTCGTGTGGCTTGGACCGTACTTTTCCCAGCACTGACTCAATGCGAAAAGTGATTACTCTGGCAACCACACTAAACTCGCAAAGATCCTACTCAATGGTAACAACGTCTGCATGGTGAGTCATATAAACATCCTTTTCTCATCACAGCTCACTGACACGAAATCTAGCTCATCCCTGGAGGCGAAGGACCTGTACAGTCATGATCTTGAGGGATGTCTAGGCACGACCTTGGTAGAGAACTGTGGAAGCTGGCTGCCCTGCTGAGAACACTTGCAAGCCAGCCTATAGAGGAATAGGTCAACCGACAGGTGATGCTCTAGTGGACCTGAGAAGGACCCATGTGCGCGAGACCCTTTGGCCAGGGAAAGTTGCACCTTTGCAACAGCACAACGCCCGTTAAGGATGTTATATGGGCGAGTACTACACCACATACATTGGGGTAGAGAGTAGACGTTTAGTATAGCGAGAAAGCCTGACTGGCTAGACGATCAAAAGAATCAATTTACTCTGTACTGAGTAATTTTTGCGCCGAGAGGTCAAATCGACCGACAATGTAACAGTACCGGGATGCGCCGATCCCTCCAATAACGCCCTTCATACCCTTGACAGATCTAGCCTTGATCAACATAGCCTAGATGCCACCAGCGCCGCCTTGCTGCTGCTCTCCTGCAGCCACCATGCGGCGCAGCTCGTGCTCGCGGGTGAACTCACGTCCAAGGTGACCGTATGACGAGACCAAATCCTTACAGGCCTCGACCAACGCCTCCTTGGGAGTGATGGAGCCATCCGTCTGGATGCGGATCAAGACCTCAGGCACATTAGGGTGAGCGACTATGTGACTTCGACGTCAGTGCCTGAGGAACGCATGAAGAAGAACAGTAAAGCAACAGATCGAGGTTGTTACCTTTGTATCCGGCCATCAGGATGTTGCGAGACTGCTTCAGATGCTCGGTGATGATGTTGCCCAGGGTGTGGTCCTCCTTCTTGAGAAGAAAGTCGGAGGTGTTGGACATGGCTAGATGCGACGCCGCCGTCAGTTTCAGGGGAAATTTGGGTGGTCGCAAGGGACCTAGCTACTCACCCGTAAACGGCGTCTCCGTGATCTTCTTCTCGCCATCGGCGAGGAGGAAGAGCTCGAAACTGTAATTAAGGAGTCAGCACGATT
The DNA here is from genome assembly GCA_018873225.1 of [Phialemoniopsis] sp. UDSM-2020. NCBI lineage: Eukaryota > Fungi > Ascomycota > Sordariomycetes > Thyridiales > Thyridiaceae > Thyridium > [Phialemoniopsis] sp. UDSM-2020. Next base: position 2,519,649 of record JAEILZ010000004.1, read on the forward strand.
AGAACGGATAGATCTCAGAACATGTGGCATGGACGGAACCCTTGAACAAGGTTGTTGTGGCGCATGTTGACCGTCATGTTGGGCAGGTTTGCGAGACGATGATGGGTTTGAGTGGTGTGATGATGAAGATGAGAACGGAAATGTAGGCACGACTTTTGCTGCAGGTGAGGTTTTTGATGTGAGAGGAAATTTGAGGAGGTGGTGATGTTGGGCGAGGCCTTGGGGGATTGGAGAGGATGTTGCCTTGACAGCAAGCAAGCCAGCTATGACCAACTGAGTAGTCAAAGCCATAATTGCAGGACTTGATGCAATTTGAGTCAAAAGTGAAGTGTCTGATAAGATCAGAAACTCAACTCCTTCTTCCGGCCGTGCAAGCACATGGCAACCACCTTCCTCCCATAGAGCGCCCCAAAGCCAGATCCATCTTTCTCGCTCAGGCTTGCCTCCTTGTAGCTCCGTCCGCATAGCCATCCGAGAACTATCCCAGATAACCCCAAGCATCAAATCTTATAATGTAACCCACAGAAGGGAAAGAGATAGTGAAAGGGGTTTTGAGTGGTGACATACCGATCGGGTGCGTTCATCTTGCAAACAAAGGATCCAAAAGAAGAGGCAAAAGGCTGCAACAACCCGTCCGGAGAAGCAGGCAAACGCTGGATAACTTTGTAGAGTGATAGGAAACAGCAAGAAGCAAGCTTCCGATAAGTTATACAGCTAAAGAAACTCCGAGGCTGTGAGCCTTGATGAAAAGGTAGATGTGTAAGGATGGAGTCGAGGCGCCAAGAATTAAGGTGAGGATCCAGGTTGAGGCTGAAGGGAACAGATTCTGGCTAACTTTAGCGCCACCCGATAAAGTGGTGGCAGCTTTTGGCGGCCGATCCACTAAAACAAACCACTATCATGGGCAAGCGTTACAACTTCAACAAAGAACGCCATCATAACCGCAGCTGGGTTTTTTTGATGGAAATACACTCACCTATTGTGTCACGATAAAGAGGCTCTCCTTCAATAGGTAGATGTGCTGTGAGTCACTACTGCCATCGGATCACAACTGTGTTCATAAATCAACAGCTCTTCAGTTGAAATGTCTTGATGCTAATGCGATAATTGCAAGGCTTAGAGCCTGATGCTGGTCCTTCAATCTAATCTATCTAGTCGTTACAGCCAGAAAACTATGCAATCCTCCTGAGAATCAATGGCTATGTGTGTGTAAAAGCAGAGACGATCTCTAATATGAAAAACGACTGCGTACTGTACAGTAACGTAAAGGTATTTATGTAGGTGTCCTACTCGCAATCCAGATCGCCTAGAAAACGGAGGACTTCTGGATGTCGCAGTAGCCCGGTGAGCTCGGCTCGTCTGAGCTGGCCCAGCTCATCACGGTCAAGCTAGTCGTGTAGGCCATGGCGACTAAACCGAAACAGCAGAGGGCGATGTCTGAGATTTTCCATAGACGGCTTCTGGCGATGGCCTTGTAATGCAGCATCGGCTAGGGCGACAGTCAGCCTCGGGTTGTCCAATTTAAGATACTCTCAGGGATCAACTTACTGGGTAGATATAGACAAGAGGGATGCAGGCAAAGTTGCCCACGAGTGCCACAAATTTGTCAAGCTGATCCGCGCCACCCCAGGCGATGGCAGCGCAACCGACCACTGTGAGAAAGCGGAACAGGTTCTTCTGCCACTTGATGTAGGGGTTGTATTTACCGCTCCTAGTGAACAGACCATTCTCCATGATCCTAATCGCAGGGAAGATCTGCAGGGGAGTCGAAAGGAGGATCGCAAGCGAGTAGAGGAACTGCACACCGTTGACCATCTTGTTATCTTGCGGGAGGTTCAGCAACACAACAGTCTTGGTCTGGGAGCCATACGCTGCGTACGAGACCGCACCCATGACGGTGAAGATGGTCGTTATGATGACCATGACAACAAACATGACCTGTGGGAATTTCTCGGGATGCTTCATCGATTCTTGGACGGGAATAATCAACCCGATTCCTTCAAAGGTGAAAATGGCCGTTCCAATGAAAAGGGTCCAATTGTTCTGGTTGAAGAGAGTGATGTCCGAAAGGCCGTTGGTGTTGAGAGTAAGGACATCAAAGTAGAAGAGGTAGGCCAGCCCTATAACGATGAATGCGTCTGCGACGAGTGCAGTAAATGCGAGTTTGTTGATATCGCGCAACAATGAGAAGGGCAGAAAGACGACCATCTGCATCATAATGAGATACTTGATGGGAATGAGAGTCTTGCAATCGGATACTGCAAGGATGAATGCTTGCAGATTCTCGGAGGTGAAAACGATGTAGGCAGCCACAAACCCGATTTGACTGACCACGATGGAGAATAGGATGAGGGATCGAAGCCATTTACCGTAGAGAATACCGCCGATATCTCCAAAGGAGCCAACAATCTTGAGCCGTGTGGTGACAAGAAGAACGAAGCAGTAGTAGCTCAGTGCGGCAACACCAAGTAGAACGAGGACGCCAAACAGCATACCGCCATTCAAAAAAGCTCGAGGAAGGAAGAGGACGCCAGTACCGACAAATGACTTCAGCAGCACAGCGGCAGCACCCATAGGGCTTGCCTTGCCGCTACCGCCACGGTGCTTTCTTCTCCTCTTTCGCCTTGATGGTGTCAGGAGTGTGCTATCCTCCATCGGTTCTCGGTCCGAATCGGAGCCTTCTTCACTGCCATAGTAGTCTTCGCCGTCTTCTCCAGAGGAGAAGTATTCGCCTGGCCCCAGGGCCTCGTCATCTTCCTCCAGCTCCTCGCCTGCAAAGTGTCCATAGACCGAGAGAAACTCCAGGAAACTAGACGTGAAGAGTGGTTGTTGTTGGTTCGCAAGACCGAATCCGTCGCCAAACTCGTCCGGATCATTGTTGCCAGACGGGCTACCGGCTGCACGCCGGAGAAAGTTTCGCCGGAAGCCTCCAGGCACCTTGATAGTGCTGATATCCAAAACCTCGTTCTCGGGTTCAGGTCGTGAAACGCTGAAACTCTTGCTCCGCTGCATCTTGCTTGTAGCGTCCTCAGTCCACTTGTAAATCGGCCGTGTGATATCGCCGCCCTGCAACCTCAGACTGGAGAATTCGCCATCGTTCAAACCAGTCTCGCTGTTGTCGCCGGGCTCTTTCCCGCGTGCACTAGTGCTCTGGCGCCGCAGTTCCGAGTCCTCGGAGACATGGGATGCATCCGATGGCTGTACAAGATGCCTCTTGACAATTTCTGGGTCCTCGAAAGCCCCGGTCCCGTTGTTCTGCTGAGCAAGTCGGCGAGACCTCGCGTCGAAGGAGCCGTAGTTCGTAGGTGTCCCGGAGCGGGCGCCCAGGTTTGTGCTCGAAGCTGCAGGTGACGCTGCTCTTACTGGAGGCGTTCCGTAGCGCGGAGGTGATGTACCTATTGAGTTCGAAAGAGCAGCAGCCAGAGCGGACACACCAGGTCCATTTGAGGCCGAAGCCGGGCCCGGCAAGGGAGTCAGGCTAGCTGTCTCGTCGCCGACGATACTCCTAGACCTGGATTGGGTTCCAGGAGATGTTCCAAGAAGCGGGTTCGGCACGGGCGATGCGGCCAGCCGAGCAGTGGCATCTGCACGAGGGAGAGAGGTACCGTAAGATCTTGCTTGGTAAGAGCCGATGGGCGATGCGGACGGTGGCTGGAAAGGCCGCGATTGGGAGGGCGAGTCCCTCCCCGTATTCGACATGATGTCGGAGCGAAGGCTATAGCCTTTCGAGTATTATTATATTGAGGTCGTTCGGAGTATCAATGGCATTCGTGATGGCAGCGAGGTTTGCTTGCCTGGAGGCACGACTGTGACGCAGTTCCAACTTCCTGGCAAGGGCCGAGTAGGCAGCTTGGCGGCAGCGGTTTGGAGGGGTCCGGAAATGCGATATGTGCTAGAGTATAGACATGAGTGGGATCGGAAACAATAGCAAAAGACAAAATGAATGTTGAGCCGTGCAATTGAGACGATACTTTGAACGATGCGCGCTGTGACGTGGAATGGGGAAGCGGATGGCGATGGCTCAGAGATAAGAGACTTGGGCCTGGTTGGACCCGTGATGACCACACACAGCGCACCGAGCGGGCACGAGCTTCTCGCCCTCGGGACAGGTGACAGCCAAATCGGGCAACTGGCAAAGCGAGCCCCCACCCATGGCGCTACTCTAGCGCCTTCAGCACCGCAGTTTTGCTGGTACACCGCCCCGGTCGCCAGCCCGTAGCGCCTGAAGACCCCTGGAATATTCAAGGATCTTGGGGCTCGCCCCGCATCATGATGCCTGATTCTAGCGGTGATCTCAGAGCAACAGGAAGGAGGAGGATGGGGATCTGTTATCCGACATGGGTCTTGGCAATATGTCCGTGGCACCGGCCTGTCCCTCTCACAAAGTGCAGTGTCACCTCCAGCTAGGTACCAGCCTACAAACGTAAAGGTTGGCGTGAGCTATCTCGAGATAAGATCTGACACCCCGCAAGAAATGAGTGGCTCACATGCACAGTTCGGGAACAGGTTGTACGGTAGCTCCAAAGCTGCCATGTGCTGTGAGAACAGGGATGCCGTGTGACACGGATAGCCGCGACTGACGGCCTGGCATTGATTGGTAGCGGGTTATGTCACTAGATCAGCCCGCTGACTTCCGTACATATGGCACAATGACCAGTCAACCCGAGATAATAAGCAAGAGACAGACTGCTTAGCTTTCCGAGGCTTGGGATGGGGCTACGGGCAATTCATAATCTGGTCGGTGTGAAACATAGCACTTGCAAGACAAGTAGCATCTCAAGCGTAAGATAATCAAGATATTTCCAATGCATGCTTCTCGCCCATATAATATTTACTTTTCTTTCTCTGAGGTAAAATACAACAGCCAACGAGAATCATTCAGCACAGCCCGTTCCTCCAATATAAAGTAGTGCATTAGTTTTTAAAACGTCACAAATCTTGAGGCCAGCACCCTAAGAGACACAGTCATAGCTCAAGTAACAAGTCACCCCCAGTGAACCATCATGGCAGGTTAATTGAAAAGACCCTCAGGGACCATCTTCGTTCTGGAAGAGCGTGTAGTGTCTCGACAGGAAGCTACGCCAATGGTGTAGCATATTTGACATGGTCACGGAGCAACACACATGAAGCAGAGGATCTGGAGCGTGTCTTCTTTGTTGCTGTGAGTCCAAAAGCTCGAGGACAGTTTATAAACGTTAAAGAAGTAAGCTGGGAACTAGGAATAGCCACCTCGTGCCACGCTCTCCCTATTCAACAAAGAAAACAGTCGAGTGCGAGTCACAGTCAGTGAAACAAAGCCAGCCAGTGATACATAGTAGTCTCCCTTATGCATGCATCGTGAAGTTGTTCGCGAACTCTCCTGAATAATTTGTGCAGCTACAGAGACTAGGTCTTGCCACCCCTGAGTCTACATAACCTCGATCTCCTCCCTTATCGCGATCCTCGCACGCGATGAAGCCACCCGATATCATGAACTCCTCTGGTCGTACCTCGAGAGGTCAAAGACTAAGCCAGAAACTCCGTGATCTCCGCCGCATCATGCCGATTCATCATCCGTACTCCGGCCGAGATGGCAGGTCAGCGGTGGAGGCGGAGCTAGACAATTTCGAGATGATTCATACCCCTGACCACCCTGAGCGCCCCGTACTACCTGAGAACATACCCTCCGAAGACGAATGTCGATACCTGATCCTCGCGATGCAGGCAGAAGAAGCAGAGAAGAGGCGCCGCCGAGCGTCCGAAGAAGAGAAGAGACGTCGCCAAGAGCCCGAGGAGGCCGAGGCCCAGGTCCGTCGCCTCCGGTCTGCACAACGCCCCCAGCCACTATCTCCAAGAGCAACCGAGAGACGAGCTGAGAATGACAAACGCATAGATATGACGTCTCCGACAACATCGTCTGCCTTTTGGAAAGGCAAGGAGATCAGAGTTCACCAACCACCCAGCCTCGAGGGCAACTTTGAGAACCCGAGACCGGCGCCGTCACCCTTCCGATACAGCGACACGATACAGCACACCCAAGCGAAGCGGTTCGCTCTGTCGCCGCGGCCATCACACGCCAGACAGATAAGCGCACCAGTGCAGAGTCGTTCCGTTCCTGGCATCTCTCCTCCGGCCTGGCCCCCGCTTTTACCGCCCGCACCTCCGATTGCATCGCCGGCATATATCCCACACCGGCCTCCGCCCGCCCCGCCCGTCATCGGACAGGGAGACTACTTCGCTCATAAAGCGAATCCAAGAGATCCACGGCCTATACACAAAGCGGCGGAGACACCGTCTTCACAGAAACTCCAGGCTTTTCCACTGGAGGTACGCTCAATCCCAAGAATGCCCATGCCTGATCCTGTGCCGCATCACGCAAAGGCCAGCGGACTGCCATACGTTGCGCAGCAAATGCAACTGGTATCGCCGGAGACCTTGCCGAAAGAAATATCCCTTCGTAGCAGTGAGCGACGCAAAGCACCGGCCAACTTTCCGCAAAAGAATCCAAGGCAAGACTATTTCGGCGACCAAGCAGATGGTAGTGCTTCAGAAGATGACGATGTCACCCCTACCGCCAGCATGATGGGCACGATCACCCCCAAGCCTACCCCGATAAATGCCTCGAGGATGCAAGTCCAACGAGCCGCAAGCATGGAGTCAGCCATGGGCTATATCAGGCGACGAATCAGCCACGAGTCCGGCACCAATCAGAGGCAACAGGAGATGTCGCCGCGAGTGCATCAGGCCCTCGAGGCCAGTCGCGTTGTGCGCATTGGCGAGGTGGGCCATTCGAATTCCACGATGGTCCCCGGACAACAGCTCCGCGACAAACACAAGTCCACCTATAACCAGGTCGTGAACAATGAGAGCTCCTGGGCCGACGACGTCTTGGACTACTACTGCGACAATGCCAACTTCGCTCAATCCACCAGCTCCGAAAAAACCACTCGAGAGACAAGCGCCAGCCCTGGAGAAGTGACGTTCGACCTTAGGAAGTTGATCCGCGATAGCCTACGCGGTATCTCGGAAGAGTGGGACGAGGCTGTGGAGGAGATAGCGGAGAAGAAGCACGAGCACGAGGTGATGCCCACGTCTCCAGTGCTCAGCAGATTTCCCGGTGCCAGCTAATACCTTCAGCTCCCCAAAATAGGTCAGACATAGGTGACACCACCAGTCCCGCAGCGGGCATCCATCTGTTCTTGCAGCCTTGAAGAGTGGCAGATGTCCCCGTTCTTCAAGGTTTGCACCGGGGTATCGATCTGCTTGCCTGCCTGGCAGGCGCAACTGTGCGCTATGGAGTACAAAGAACGGCCTGAGCACGGAAGAGTTGGCAAGCAGCAAGCACTTGCTCCGGGACCCGAAACATGTTCCACTTGTGAACCAATCAGATATTTCTAATATGGAGCAGAGACAGCTGCTCCCCAATGGTATTGTCTCGCTTTTCTAACGATCTCCAACGGCCATGGTCTTTCTTGGTCTATGCTCTAAAAATGTCGCAATAATCATGCTATTTTCGTAACGGTGAGTTGTCCCTTGTCGTCGCCATCCAGTTCTAGGTAGTCGTTGCTCTCCAGTCTCTTCTTCCACTTGGTGCTCTCGTACCTCGCGAGGATCATGGTCAGGCGCAGAGGCAGCTGGTCACTGGACGCGTGCTCTTGTCCACCCTCCGCTATAGGGGTGAAGTTCCAACGTCCAAAGGCCCAGTTCAGGATGTACCTGTTCTGGGGGTGGGGAGGAGTTGGGATATCCACATCTTCGTCGGAATTCCTGACTGTTGATGAGGCTGTCAGAACGGCCTTTATCCTATACACCTCTTCCTTAGGGGCAGCCTTGAGGAGGGACTGCAGCTTATCGGCATTGAGCGCCGAGCCTTTGGGCCCTTGCAAGGTTATCGAGAGCACTTCCACTTCAGACTGATGATCATGCTTATGTTCAGCATCGTGGCTGTGGCCGTGATCATGATGCTCATCTGTCAAATCTTGTGCGAGTCCGCCGTCAATGCCAAAGACGACGTCCATCGACACCCAGCCTTTGCGGCTCTTGACCCAGGCCGTATCGACCTCGAGGTCGCCTACCCGGTCCAGACACTCGTCGAAGCGGCGCTCATCACAGCTCTCCCACTTGTTGAACACGATGAGATCTGTATACTTGGCCTGGATGCGGGCCGTGTAGCTCGTGTCTTCGTACCCCTGCCAGTTCTCCACGTCGATGACGCTGACGACGCCGTCAAGAATGTAATCTCCGGTTTTCCGTGCCAACCGGTTGACCTCTAGTGCCAGGGTGGCTGGGAACGCCGACCCAGAGGTCTCGACCACAATGCGATCCGGCTTCACCGACGATTGTAGTTCACTCAAGGCCTCACCAAGCTGGCCGACGAGATTGCAGCAGATGCAGCCATTGAGCATCTCCTGGACTCCAGAGATGGCACTCGACGAAGCGAGCTGCGAGTCGACAGCTAAGTCTCCAAACTCGTTCTTTAGTAGAGCGAGCTTGTAGTCCGGGTTCGTCTCGCGCAACTGAGGGATCAGATTCAGGATCAGGGTAGTCTTCCCTGATCCCAAGAACCCGGTGATGATGGTGATTGGGATCGGCGCCATGGTGATGAAGCCAACGATGTCTCGGCCGGCAAATGGACAAGCGCAATGGTGGCGGCCAATAAGGGAAAAGGGGGCGTGAGGTGAATTGTGTGCTCTGGTATGAGGTCCAGCCTCTTTGCGGAATGTAAGTCGATGCTATCGCGTGAAAATACCGCCCAGGGACTTCGTGCTCGGCACATTGACCGCCTGCCGCTTTCGTTGTTTCAATTCGGCGATAAGCACCCGGCACCAGATGCCTGCCAGATGCCCCTGCCTGTCAAATAGCCTGGGCTTTTAAGGTTATCAGGCGATCGCCGATTGGCCCGGTATCGGGCGGATCTTCAAGTACCGTCGCTTGCGGGTGGCGCCTTCCCAACGCTACGCCCACCTTGTACACTGAATCGCGGGCTTACTACACAGCCATCAACACCTCAACTTTCTTCTCCGACTAGATATCATGTCCCCTAGAATGGTCTGCAAGGCTCCGGCACGCCTCCATGAGATTCAGATTTGTCGAGTTCACCTCAGTCTCAATGGAAATTGAAAAAAGCAGGGGTTCAGCTCGGAAAAGCATATGACGTCATGTTCTTGGCCACTGGAGAACGTAAGCTTTGGGGTGGAACAAGATTCTGGTACAACAGCAGACGTCAGTTTGGAGCAAGAGGCGTAGATGAATTTCACTTTTCCTTACATCTTCTGAAGAGAAGACAAATACTGAATTACTGTGACGAGGGCTATCACCCGACTACGCCCTATCAATTGAATATCCTGATACCTACAATATCTTGCGTCTAGAGGACTATGGCGGCCGACCCCAACTTGAAGACACGCGACCCCGAGGGCGCAGTTGCTCAGGCCACAGACATCAACTACAAGAAGCGGCTCGACTACAAGGCAGACGAGGCTCGCAGGCCAGCACAGCAGCAAGCAGAGAACAGCTCCACAATCGAAGCTGTCGTGGAAAAAGGTACGCTGGAATGAAGCACCGGTCCGCATCTGCAGGAGCCGTGGTCACTAACGCACGCGACCCCCCCGTTATAGTTGCCGAGTATGTCCCTCCCGTTGCCAGGATGCTGGGGAAAGAAGAGAGCAACAATGAGCAGCCTCCTGTACCCCAGGAGCCCACGGGACCGCCCGAACGTCCTCATCACGATGCGCAGATCGAAGAGTTCGTGCGGGACCAGCACCGTAGTAAGGACGGAGAGAAGTTGGTCTAAGCCAAGCAGGTAACAGAACGCAGTTGGGGATGTATCATGTGTACAGTAACAAGCAAGACGGGGCGGCGTTATCATTACAAGATGGGTCAGGCCTTGAATTCGTAACCGACAAGACCTTCGAGGCAATGGGATAATGGCAAGCATGGACAATAGTCACATAGGCATATATAGGAACGGTTGTTTGAATGTTTGAACCCCAAAAAAATTATGTCAGACTCTGATGTGAAAAAAGTAAAAAGTAACCTGCCCGGCAAACCAAATTCAGATGATGCGTATTCCTTTAACAATGTCCGTGGAAATGAAAACCCGATTAAAATCTTGCACCAGTAGCTCTACGCCCCATGATATAGTTTATAGTCGTTAAGGATTGTACACTCCCATTTACAGGAGCATCTGGCCGGCGATGAGGGCCAGGGAGCCGACGATGGCCAGGCCCTTCTTGAGCGAAGGAGCGCCGGCAGTGACGACGGTAGCAGGCTGAGAAGGAGCCGGGGTAACGATAGCGACGCCAGTCGAAGCAGTGACACCGTTACCGCCGATGGTGAGGACACCAGTGGCAACGCCAGTGGGAACGGGCGTGCTGGTCGGGCAGTAGATGGTCTGGGTGGGCGTGGCGCAGATATCGCAGACGACGGTGGTCTGGACGAAGTTGGGCGGGATCGCAGGAGGGGTCCAGGTAGCCGGGTTGCCCGTGCAGATCTCGACGATGGTGTAGGTAGCCAACCACGCGCTGGTAGGGCAAGCAGCAGGCCCAGTGTAGCAGTAGGTGGTGGTGAAGGTGCTGGTCACCGTATCCGTAACCGTGGTGGGGTACGGGGTGCAGCTGAGGAACTCAGAGGTAGTCAGACTGTGAGGGTATGTTAGTTATCAAGCTGACTCGATGAATGCTCGTGATGCCGAGGACGACGTACCTCATTTTGATGGTATTGAAAAGCCGAAGCGTATCAAGACTTTTGATTTGATATTATAGACGGGCTGAGGTCTTCGAGAGCTGAAATAGCTTTCAAGGGGACGCACGAGCTATAAAGTCAAGAACGAGTGACTGAGGTAGGTGAGGCTAAAAGAGTGGATGGGGAGAGAGCGTAAGATGCAAACGGCATCCCCAAGACCATCTTATATAACGACGACGGGCATTACGAAGTGAGACAAATCATCGCGCTCTTTTGGTCTGACGCCGAGATTCCTGGTAAACAGGTATGCCGCTGGCTTGGAGACCAGCACGCGCGCCGACCATGTCGAGGAATGGCGCGAAATGGAGCAGCATTCCACACCACGGCTGGCGCTGCTCTGCCGGACTCATAGTAAACTTTGGCAAAAGCACGAAAACAGACATGAGCGGGTACTGTTATTCCCAGTTCTAACGTGCCCGAGGGCCAAGAGAGTTCGTTTGCGGCAACCGGCACTGGAGAATGTCTCTGATGGTATGTCTTGGTTGCGACCCCATCATGGCTCGACACTTGTGAGGGCCGCACCTCCGCAGCGCGCGCGTCATGGCAAAGGAACCACCGAGCTGCACACGCAGCGAATCAGAGAGCGCCAGAAAATGAATGACGATTGTTCGATTGAGAATCGCATAATGATTGAACAGGATGCTGTATGTGAAATGGGAGAAGTTTAGAGCAAAACCTACCTAGCTGGTCGGGGGTTTGAGCACAGCGACTTCACGATGCTGTAGCAAATCCCTCTTCCCACGCTAAGCATGAGCAAGCGGCAAGGCTGCCTTGCCCCGAGCTTCTCTGGAACTGCCTGCCCGTCGACCAGGTACCTATCTGCCGGCCGGCCGGCTTGCCTGGAGGAATTGCCCCTGGTTGGGTGGGAGACCTGACGAGACCGACGGGTAGGCCTTGGAAGCTGGTGCCACTACTCACACCAAGGCGGAACCCTTGGAAAGCATAACGCCGCCCCTCAGAGCATGCACCGATCGAGAGCGTGCGAGGGTTGTTAGAGAGACGGGGCACACGCACGCCAACTGCCAACGGGGCAAAAGAGGTGCCATTGTTCAGGGCAGCATGCCAGGAAAGTCAATCCGTCCTGCGCTAGTCAAGCACATCAGGAATGTTGCGAGAGCAGAGTGAAACATCATGCAGGAACAGGCAAAGGCAAAAATTCAACTCAAAGGTATGTCTCCACATCATCAGCATCTTCGCCCATCCGTCCCGGAGGACTTGGACGAAAGATTTCCTATCAGGGAATTCGATCTCCAGAGTTCTGTTACATGTAGTAACGTGGCAACGCGACACCGTGGGTTTAAGATTTCTGAGTGTCGGTCGTGGCTACTCTGTGTTATACTTTTTGATCTAAGGAAAAAAAGAGAAGAAAGAAGAGTTTGAAAATTTTGGCGAGCCTCAATCGTAGATATGCCACCCACCGCGTCCACCCTTGCCCTGACTAAGCCGTGTCTGGCTACACACGTGAATTGGCTTGGCCCAAGCTTGGCCCAAGCTTCAATTCCACCGCTCGCTTCCACCATTTTCACCACCACTTCCACCACCGCTTCCACCACCACCGGCACTCACTCGCACCAGCACTGAGACTCATCGGTTGCCAAGGACCTACCGGCCGGCACTCATCTCTCCCGCTCACATCGCTCTCATCGGGGCGCCATTGTTGTTTCTCACCATCTTCAGCCACAGGTCTCACCTATTGCCCGTTCACCTGCCCACCCTGCCAACTGCCAAATCACCCAGGTCTTGGAAGTCTATTCTCGTATGCTTTACACTAGAAGGCGTTAGTACCTGGCCGAGCTGTCGACACGGAGACCGCCCGCTAACGGACGCATGTCTCTGGTTCCTCGATCAACACCCAGCCACTGAATTATACACTATGGGCCATGTCTTCGTCCTGTCATCTGGGAAGCTCTGCTTGCACCAGGCACAGTGGAGACCCAACGGTGTGATCTGCCTTTGACACTCAAAGTGACATTAGATACTGCGCCCAATCAGGCACCTCGAAGCTGCTGACGAAGCTCCGTACCTGTTTCACTGACTCGCAGGTTTTCTCTCTACGAAGTACGATCGACGGTTCTCTAAGACATTCCTAGGATTGCTCGATTCGTGCGAGGTACGCACATCCTGTGCCTTTCTGGCAGAGCATACTGCACTCCAACGAGCTGAGGTTCATGGGCCGAGCAACCACTCTACTTGTCGGTCTCCATTCTATGCCCCCATCGATCGCTGGCCACATCCGTTTTTGCCGCGAGCAGCTCTTCGCGGGGGGCATCGTGGCCTCCACACTATCGATGCTTCTTTGTGGATTCGTCACCCTCGACCCTCACGAGGTGAGTTCCTCTACCTTCCAAGGTAGCTAGTAGTTTCGTCCTTTAATGGAGCTGTTGCGTAGAGAAGAGCTCCATTTCCTTGAGACCTTTCTTGCATTGTCTCAGCCAACTTTTCACAAATTGATGGCCAGCGCTCTCTCTGACAGGAGGAACAATGGACAAACTCCGGTCAATAACTTCACCCTGATAGCCACCATTTTTGACCCGTAGCTGAGAGCCGGCAAGTGGAACAATCGTCCGTTCGAGAACACTATTTCGGCCTGGGCTATTGTGACGCAAAGGCCTGGCTTCTCGTCAAATGCTCTTGACGGTTCCAGAAACAGACCAAAAAGGATCAAATTGAAAACCATAGGCTCTACGAGTCAAAAGGAAATGGAGATGGTAGCTTCATGTTCACTATCTGCGTGCAATAGAGCTGTAGAGTTGCGCATCAGCGATGTCCTACCTTTGGATGACATAAGCAGCGCTCCTCAGCGAACATCGACTCCACACACCACTGTGAACCTCATGTCGCACCCATCCATGCTCCATGCAGTGATGATCCATCCACTTACACCCACCAAACGTGACCAGCATCGTTTCCCCATTGTTTTGTCTTCTCACACCACCTTCTCATGGCCTCTTGTTCGTAACAGCAATGCCATCAGACGACTACAAGTCGGTCAGCGGCGGCGGGGCCCTCAAGCTCAAGGGCGCCGGCGCCAAAGTCAAAAAGCACAAGAAGAAGAGGGACAAGCCCGACGCCGGCAGCGATCTCGAGAAGGCCCTATCCACTGGAGAAGCCTCATCATCCAAGACAAGCAGCAAGGATAAGCGGCTAGAGGACAAAGAGGAGGAGGAGGAGGAGACGGAAGTCGACAGCTCCGGACCTCGTCCCGCAGCTTTCAAGACCGAGGCCGAGAGGCGTTTTGAAGAAGCCAAGCGCAAAAAGGTACGTCTTTTGTACCACGCCATGGGGCTCTTTCTTTTTATCCCGCAGGTGCTCTGGAATACTAACGGCCTTTGACAGCTCTTGGAACAAGCCGGCGCCAGGCCGGAGCTTCTCAAGACGCACAAGCAGCGGGTGGAGGAACTCAATACCTACCTGTCCAAGCTTAGCGAGCATCACGACATGCCCAAGATCGGACCTGGTTAGAGCATGGTATTTCGTACGGCTTTTTCAGAGCGGATTACCTTGATGCGATCGATATTTCGTGCAGACCAGATAGACACGACCAGCTTTGCAATTTAGCGCTTGACCATACTCATTCTACTGTCGCGAACGTGGGCCCGCCTTGAAGTCTCATTCTCATCCCTAGCTCTGACATGTAAAACTTCAATATTGCCCACATTATTCATTGCTACGATAAATCCTTCCGTGCGATGGACTCGCCTACTTTTAATGATCATGGGCCTTTTGCGACCATTCTCAAAAATAGTTCTTTAACCGACGGACGGTTTCACACATGGCATGGCCTCTACTCTGCGCCACTCCACACCATTGTTCCTGGTTCCTGGTGTGCGTCCGCATTCCTCACAGACATGTCCCAGATCTCTCTCTCATCCCTTGACACGGGAAATCCGTCGCGCTTTCCAAGCCGGGCACCAAGCAACGCCCAATTTCTTGGCCGGCCGGACGGCCTGTTCAAGCTACCGTAGCCTGCATTTCGCGCACGCGCACGTTACGATTCACATTGTTCACGCGGCCGGCATTTGCAGCCTCAGCCTCGACGCGTCCGACGGCGGTGTGTTATCATGAACGGGGCAAAGCCGTTGTAAGCGGCGGCCCCCGTGTCTCTCATATTACATTGTTCTACCTAGGTATGTTAATCCCGCTTTTCCCCCTCTGCCTCCACCCAGATATTGTGCCTTCTGTATGCGTGATTGCGTGTCAAAAAAGCCAAGAGCGCTTGTTAAGGAATGAATGATATGCTTGTATGTATGCAAAGTAAGTTGTGTCGCGCCGCCGAGACGCGAGACTGCGCTCATGCCCCTGTGTCCCGTTTTTGTTGCCGAACCCGTTCCCAAAAAGAAATGATCCCAGGGCTCCGAATTTGCTAAAAACTCCGTTCTGATGCTAAAGGAATGTGGTCGCTTGATGCTGCTTGCGGAAAGTCGAAAAAAGCCGGAACCCAAATTAGGCAAGTGTTGGAAAGACAATGCGTGCCCGAATGATTCGTGCACGTTCGAGAGACATATTAATAGCAGCACACACCGCACGCTCTCCCGCGCGGGGGCGCGTGTACGCTTGCTTCTGCCGTTTCTCTTCTCTGCGCTCTCCTATTCTCAAGGAGAGCAGACTCCAAGGATGGTAAAATCCCGAGGCTTACACCAGAAGTACACCGCCGACGATGACTCCCACGGCAGCCTCGAAAAGATGGCCACGATTCCGTGCCACAGCCGCATTGGTCTGCAGGCTGCCAGATGGCTTGGTGCTGGTGGCTTGGTTCGGGTCGTCGACGCCCACGTACGAAGTCTCAACAACGGTGGTGGCAGCGCCGTCTGGGAGCGTCGACGTGTACGTCGAGGTCGTCGGCCTGGACGAATGCGGAGTGCTTGTCCTGGTAGGCGAAGTGCTTGTGGGTGCTATCAAGTCAAGTTAGCCAACGACTGAGACGAGCAATGTGCAAAATATTTTCAAATTGAAAATTGGCACAGTTTACTTGGAAGCAGGAATCACTAATCAACAACGAGACGAAGTACACGGCTGCATTGAGGCCGACATACCGACAGTTGACGAAGTTCTCGGTCGAGTAGACGTCGACGTTATGGACAAGGTTGAGGATCTTGAGGAGGAAGAAGAAGAAGAAGAAGAAGAAGAGAAAGAAGTTGTAGTCGACGACGTACCAGAAGTGCTAGTGGCAGAAGAAGGTCGGGATGAGGAAGATGAAGCAGAGGAGCTGGGCGACGTGGAGCTGGAAGACGGCGTGCTGCTGACGGACGTCGATGTTGGCGGAGAGCTGCTAGAAGAAGGCACCGTGGTCGAGCTCTCGGTCTGAGACGGGCTTGAGGTCGTGTCCGATCCGGTAGAGGTAGGAGGTGTCGTCGGTGCGGAGGTGCTGTTGGTGTCTTGACGCTTGGCCAGCTGAGCCAGAGAGGTGGCTAGCGGTGCATCATCCCGGTGAACGGCCTCCAGAGCAGACTGGTCGGACGAGTAGACTCCATGCTGATACCTCTCAGGCAGATACCGGTGGAGGAGGTCATGCAGCGAGTCGGGCGAGACTGCATCGAGCATGTTGGTGAACCTCGAGGCTTCGACACCATCATGCTGCTGCTGGGACTCGGATGACTTCTCATGGCATGGGCCTCGGTGCCATGTCTTGGGATTTATCGCATGGGCCAGGCCGAAGGTGAACAGGAAGCAAAGGGCCAGGGTGACCAGCAGATGACGGGGCGACGGCATCTTCTCAATGACCACGAAGCGTGGGGGTTGAGGCTCTCTAGTCTCTTCACTCAGCAACGTCTTCTCTGCCGAAGCCGTTGGGAAACCGGCCTCAAGGGCACGATCGTCTTTAGTATGCCGGGCGTCCATAACGTCGACTTAGCCTTTTGGGACGACTAGTGGGTGTGTGAGCTCGGCTGTCAGATAAGTCGAAAAGCAAGTTGGTGGCCAGTCCAATGCCGTGCTGCCGGACAGGCTTATGGGCTGAGGTTCGCAGAATCGGGAATCCGGTGGTTTGGTGAGGCGCTTTGGTGGAACTCTAGTGTCTACCTAAACCTGCATCATGACGCGAGCAAAGAGGGAGACAGGTGAGTTTTATTTGCCGGTTGTCCCAGGTCAAGACCCTGTTGGTGTTTCGACTGTCACACCTTCGTGATGTGGTGCCGGTGGACTGCAGGTTTGTGGATCGTAGGGCCAGAGTGGCTGTGACTTCGTTGTAACGAGTGGACAACAGTCAAAAAAAGCTGCTGATGCAGTGTACTATGTACGAACGCGCAATGTCAGAGTCTGGTACGGAGGATGTCGATGTTTCTTTGTTTGCCAACAACTCCGAGAAGTCGACGGGCTGGGCTCCACCCCGGAGCTTGGATGAGTGGGCGGTGGCGGGCGTTTACGGTGCTTCGTTGCTTCTTCGTTGCGAGCTAATGGAGCCCAGCTTATCCGCAACGTCGTCACGCCAAGCAAAGTGTCGTTTCCAAAGGGAAGAGGGTGGGCACGCACTAACCAGTAGATGTTCACTTGCTTCGAGAAAGCAGATCGTAGTGGATGGCTTGAAACAACTTGATGGGAAGAAAAGGGCTGCAGCAATCAGCCATGCTTACCCTACTAAGGAGGGTTTTAAACTTCTGTCTATTCGATCTTGGGCTGTCACTTTGTTGAGCTGGCCACCCAGTTAGAACCAGGATCACTAGACAGCTGCTAAAAAGCTCCGAGGTTTGGGTGGCCTGGTGGCCACCAAGCAAGATCCCCGCCTCTCAGCTGCGTTGCTGGAAACATCATGACGCTGCAGATACAGGGATTTTGCATCGGCCTTGGCCGGTTTAGCCTGGTTCGCCTGGCTCAGGACCACTAACATGGTGCCAGTTTCCCGTAATTCCTCCTGGACCATTCGCTAAATTTAGCATGGGTTCGCACCAAGCTTTCTAGCCAGGCCCTCCTGAATACGGCAACAACCCCCGGTTCAATGGTCCGGAGCTCCTTGGTCAAGCCAGAACAATCGTGGATCAAGCTGTCGATTCTCGATGCGATTCTCCAAGGGCGAGAGAAAAAGCTGGGAAATCTGATATCATGGGCACATTCTGCTATACCTCGTATTAAGCAGATGTGTCGACATGACAGCAGAAAACCACCACAATACCCGCTCTGCCGAGTCCAGCATGATGACGACCATCTGATGGTCCTGCTTCTCTTCCTGCAAGTGGTGGGTTCACACTCTGTTCGATAGCTCCATTGTGTTTGCCTTCGCCAATTGATGCAGATTTCGTCGACCACCAGCTAGTGAGGCGATTCTTTGTCCGATTGTGGTGGGGATTCGCTACGGATGGAGATGTGGTCCTTCCTCGTATTCGACGCGTGGCGAGGACACCCAAGACTGATGCAGCCTAGGTGCAGCCTGTCACCCACGCCAGTTCAGCTTGATTTCTCCATCGCTTTGATAATGCGAAACCTTCTGTCGCCTGCTAGCGCCAATGGTACACCCACAGACCTTCAAGGTCTGCTTGGGCTTTTTTCTCCTTTGTCACGAGATGCCGAAGTGCCAGTCTCCTTATTCACAGCCTCAAATGCTCGTCATCGTTTACATTAGAGAATCCAAGGGGTCCATTACAGTGGGTTCATCGCTAGTTTCCGGCGGCTCTCCTGCTGCCCCCACTAGGAACCCAACGTCTGATGATGACTGAGCGCTTCGTGTCGATTACGAGGTGAGGAGATACCCATACAAGGAGGCCACCCGTGAGCATGCATCGCGGGAATTGAAAGTCTCACGTTGGTTTCTTGACATCGACCACTAGGTCGAGATTATGAACATGTTGCCTCCAGGTGTCGATGCCATGGTGCTTTCAACCCTGTAAGCTCAATGACTGAGGTCATATGAGACTTTCAATAGTCCATCTCAGGCCGTCGTGGTTTGTCTTTGGTGTGTTACGCAGATTGCAGACTTAAATATCGACCTCGGTGTCGGGTACTGAGTGTCGACCAGATAGTCACTGCACTGCTTGAATTTTCACAGATTAGTACCTTATTAACCCCTCTCGCCTCTCTACGAGGCAAAACTCATAATCCACAAGAGTCCATTGTTCAATCAAGCAGGCTTTGGTTTACCCGACTGTGTATTTGAGTCGATCTATGTGATGGGCTCCTCATTCATATGGATTCGTCGATATGGTCATTGTCACGGAGGTTCAAACTCTAGCATCATGCATCATAAGTACGGGCTAGGTCGGATCACTCGTGGTTTTGCAAGGGTTGAGTAGGGAACACATACTCACTGTGGCTTCCCTTTTACGTACACATTTTGTGCCTACAGGTGTAGTTCATGTCCATGTTCGTCGACAGGAGTGGTTCGCATTGTCTGTTGTCACTGGTGTTCTGCGGATTCTAGGAGGCCCTGTAATTCAACCCGAACAAATAGACCGTGGCTACAAAGTCATGATTCAATCCAAAAGTATTCAATTGTAACTTATCGATGACATCCCAGGGAACAGCTATGCGGCTTCTTTTTATGCAAGCACCCATATCAGTTTCCTCATGGGCGTTTGGGGGTTGTATTGCTACATCTACTTTATTCCAATAAACAACGGACTGGCAAATCCGAGTATTTTACATTGCCTGGCTGATACATGACTTCCAGGATGCCTTATGTTGTACAGATTGCACAAACGAGAATGATGACCAGCAAGAAGGTGCCAACACAGGAACAAACAGACAAGACATGTGACGAAACTGCCTTACGAGTTCTTGAGGCTGTTGTTGACCGAGGTAGTGCATCACATTACTGATGTGAGGCTCTTGGGAGGTGATGGAGTCAAGTGGAGCCTGCCAAGCTTTGATATGGGAGTACTAACATGTGTGTTGTGGCTTGTTCTCAAGTGAGGTGGCCAGAGAGAAGTTATGAAATCGGGTGCAAACAAGACTAAGAGTTCTGATGTGTAAGTGCCGACGTCTCTTCTCAAACCATTTGCGGTTTACTTGAATTATTCTATGCTCAATTGTCTTGTTTTCCAAACATTGGTTGTTTCTTTCCCATTGGCTCCAGTGTTGCACTTGCCTTCAACACTGCTGGTAGCCACTGTGAGTCTCCAGCCACAGTGGGCTGATGGTGTATCTCGGCTGTTGATAGCGCTAGGCCTTCCGCTAGCTATCCGCCCTGATTAGTGGCGTGGAGTGACCAAAGAGCAGCTGAGGTGTCTACATCCAAGATCTTTCATGTGACGCAAGCTCTACTGGCGCCGTTCAACCTCAACATTCTTCTCGTGAGACGATGCCCTCGACCGCGACACTGGAGGCAGACTAGCAAGTCGTGTCATTCCGCGGAGCACACACCAAACTGCCGCCAATCAATTCTAGCACCATCTATGGTGTTGCGAATAACTACGTCAATGCTGTGGGAGTCTGCCCTCCCCATCCCCCAGCGACATGCCCGAGCAGCAGCACCTGCACCCGCCCGCCTCTGCTCAAGGTGATCATGCGCAAGATGATCCCGAGGGACTGAGGCTTCTGTCCCGCTCTCCTCACCCATACCACCGACAGAATTTCGAGCTCCTCCACCCATCCGACCGACTTGTAGCCGCGCGCACAAACTCGAGTACCTCGAATAGAATCGAAGATGTCCGAGACGAGATCCGGGGGCCCAGTGCCACCTTCACCAAGGAATCCACACCTACTAGTGATAGTGGCACCGAAGCGGATGATGAGCATTTCTTGAAAGGGCTCCCGGCTCCGAAGACTCGCTTGCATAAGGGCTTGCGCGGACGGAATGAGCTGCTGTCAGGCTCATCATCACCTCTGCTCACCCCAGTTCAGCTTGGTTATGATAGCGACAAGCGTCTCAATGATCAAAAGCGCGATGTGGCGCAAAAGACCAGGCATCAGTCCCTCGAAAATGTTCGGCGGAAAAAAGAAATCATTCGTCGCTGCTCCGAATGCTTGATACTTGGCCTCCTTGGAGCTCTCCTCTATACCAATGATAGCGCAAGACCATTGGTCAGGTCTCTTCGAGAAGGTAAACGACCTTGATACTGCGTCCTGAATACTTGGCTAATTCTCCTATAGGCCTCACAGCGCACTCGGCAATCACTTGTGGGCTTGTATTGCTGTACCCGCTTCGAGTCGTCCTCTGGGCGTATACTCACAGGACGCCTTCAACATGGCTACCCATAATGATCCCTTCTTCCTTCGAACCAGCACCCTTACTATACCCTCTTATAATACCTCTTTTTGTCTCCCTTCTGGTTGCGACGACAAGGACTACTGTCGTTCTGCTCAATATAATCCTCAGCCTTTGTTCCATACCAAAGGCATTGGTTCCACTGGCACAGCATACAGAAACATATGCGAATCTCCAGTGGGCACTTTCATGCTTCCCATACATCTCTCAGTTGAATGGAGGCAAAAACATCAAAGAGAGTCTTAGTATCGAAGATTCTCTGGATTTTGAGACAATTGTCTTTATCTATCCCCTTCATCAGACGTTGTGTGCCGTCCTTCAGCAGCTCACAACGACAAGTCTTCTGCCTGCTGAACTGCAGCTATTGTCTATCGCACTCATCAATGTCCTGCTCCTTGCTCAATCTCCCCAGGCAGTCATATTGAAAGGACTGCTATGGCTTGGCGGCTTAGGAGTTTTGGTCCTTTGCGGGCCTGTTATACGATGGGGCGTCACTTTGGCAAGAGTACCTAAATGGCGTTTCAAGCGTCATGATGAGCCGGTGAAGCATCGTACTTTGTGGAAACAGATCCTCTACATCATGTCGATGAAAAAGCTGAAGCATGAGATGCTTGGAGCCGCCCTGGACGAGGCGACGACCGACTCAGCTAACTCCTCCGATAACGAGGGCTACCGGCGCTCGTCAATTGATAGCAGCCCCTTCAAAGGCATCCGTCACGCAGCAACGTTCGCAGATGGTCTTGCTGATCCAGTAAGCCCATCAGCAGCGCGCAGAACCAACAGCGTCAAGTTTCCTCCCCTAGACGAACTTGCTGAACCAGCGTCGTTGCGAAGGAATACTCTACCGGATCTCGTTCAAGGGAGCGTCCGATCACACAAATACACACCGTCAGGACGACGCAAGAGATCTGCCTCATCCAGTGTACGCGCCTTCTTTTTCCTCACATCGCGAGAAGCCCTCATTCGAAAATGGCTTTATGCGGCTTGGGTTTACGTCTGCATCGCTGTTATAATTCTGCTCGGCATTCGACAATTTGTGAGCGTCTACGCACTACATGGAAATGAGCCTATTGGATGGGCACTGGGGTACCTTTTCGGCGATATCCCTTGGTTTCGGTTCCAGGTTGTTCAGGCCAACCTCGAGAGATGGGTCTGCCTCCCTGAACGCAGTGTCGAAGAAGCTTGTCACCTTGGCTGGGTTGAACACTTAAGACAATCGTCTCTCGGCGAAGCCAACACTCGATTATTCCTGAGTGGTTATTGGTTTGCGATCCTGGTCGTCGGTCTTGCAGTAGTGTTCAAGCTTTCGCCTGTCTATGAAGTCGACACACGCCGCAAGGTGTTCCATTTCATGATGGTTGGCATGTTCCTCCTGGCAATCTTTGTCGATCCGACATACGCCGCTCTCGCCCTCTCGCTAATCCTGGCCATCTTCCTCCTCCTCGATCTCCTTCGTGCCAGCCAACTTCCGCCCCTCTCTAAACCGATCGCCTCGTTCCTCACTCCCTACGTCGACGGTCGAGACCTTCGCGGGCCGGTTGTCATATCCCACATTTTCCTCTTAATCGGATGCGCCATACCACTCTGGCTGTCAATGGGCTCCCTTCCGCGTACCGGCATAGGTGCTCTGGAAGGCTGGAGCGTCCCCACTCGCGATGTTAGTATGGTGTCCGGCGTTATCTGTGTCGGTCTCGGCGATGCAGCTGCCTCACTGATAGGCCGGCGGTGGGGTCATCGCAAGTGGCTTTGGGGAGGTGGCAAGAGCCTTGAAGGAAGCGTAGCCTTTGCCGCGGCCGTCTTCGTCGGTCTGAGCGCTGCGGCGGTCTGGGTACGCATAGGCGGCTGGCCTGTCACCGACGAACCCCTTACCATGTCTGTCACTGCTCCCTCGGCTTGGTCCAAGCTTGCACACTGGGACTGGATGCGGACGGCGCGGAACGCCGGCGTCTGTGCCTCGGTGGCAAGCCTTACGGAGGCGGTGCTGACGGGCGGAAACGACAACGTTGTAGTCCCAGTAATGCTATGGACATGCGTGAAGAGCCTGGGGCTATGAGATTTGTCTTTTTTCTTCATTCGGAACGGCATTATGAGATGACTCCGGGTTATGGCCTTTATGAATAGCAGATATGACTGTAATGTAGAAGCGGGCGGCCAAGTGCCGGCCCCTGACTGGGGTTAGACGCGCGGAACTTTGCGCGCAAAAGCAAACTTCACGAGGCCGACGTGAAGAGCTATTACATGGCGTTTAGAGGCCGCAAAAGTCATGAAATGAATAGACATAATATTTGAGTCTTTGATTGTACTGAGCAAGTTCTAGATGCTGATGCAATATGCTTTTTGTACGTCTATCGCTATTCATTTACGTCGTCAGGTCTTCCAATATGGCCTCGAGCTCCTCTTTGCGGAAAGGTAGACTCAGTAATTCTGTGCCCAGGATATCTTTCCTGCTCGTGATCATCTGATGGTCGTGAAATCTGAAACAATTCTGTTAGCACGAGAATCATCTAGCGGACCTTTTCTCCTCGAGACTTACTCTTTCAGCAGCGTCCGGAAGGCCATCTCGGAGCTGCAGATGAATTCCTCCACGGCCTTGTTGTATAGCATCCTATACTCGACGCCGGGACCTTCGCCACCGCCCGCGGCGACCTCGCCGCCCTCGTCCATGGCGATGAGCACCTCGCCGACGAGCAGGCGGAACAGGTTCTTTGCGTTCTCGGGCAGACTGCGCAGGACGAAGGCGACGCCGTCCTTGCCGCCGACGCGCCGCGTGTTGCGGCCCAGCAGCTCGTGGACGTCGTCGACGACGTCGAGCTCGGCCGTGAAGGGCGCGAAAGTGGTGCAGTCGTGGAAGGCGAAGTTGAAGGCCGAGCGCAGGCCCGAGTCCCACAAGAGGGGAAAATCGGGCGTGTCGGCGGAGCAGACGAGGCGGATGCGCGGGTGGGAGGCCAGCTGCGCGAGGACGGACTGGATGGCGGTCTTGCGTAAGGGGGCGGCGTCGAGGGAGTTGAGGATTAGGGTGAGCTTAGTGTCGTCTTCTGCTGAGGCGAGTAGGGAGAGGAAGTTCTGGAGCATGGTGACGGGGTTGGAAGTGGGTAGGCGGTAGGTAGAGTCCACGGCGCGGCCGAGTGTGGTGAGGATCTCGCGGATAGAGGTCGTCCGGACGTAGCCGTTTATAATGACGATCTTGTGCCGGTCTTGAGCCTCTTGATCTTGTATCCTGTCGAACAGGCGCGAAGCAAAGCGGTGTAGTAGCGGTCGCTTGGAACCATAGCCGTATAGGCAGACCGCGAAGCCCTGATCCAACTCAAATTCCCACTGTGGGAAAGACTGCGCGTGAAGTGACTGGAGAAACTCGACGTCCTCCTGATGATGCTCCGTCACCTTTCCGTCCCGAAGGATGGAGAAATACTCGTCGTGTGACAAGAGGTTCAGAGACGACAAGGTGTTGGCCGACGTCTTGGCCAGGCCTGGCTTGTTCTGAAAGAAGTAGAGCTCGTGCGGAGGAAGGTCTCCCGGTGGTGTTGGTGATCTCACTCGGTTCTTCGACCCCTTTGGTCGGCCCCGAGGCCGTTTGGTAGGAGTAGCTGCCACAATTTCTCCTTCTTGGATTTCCGCAGCCAGTATTTGCTCCTCATCATCCTCCGCCTCCTCTTCCTCGTCGCTAGACTCGAATATCGCCCTTGCGACGCCCTCATCGCCGGCTTCCTCGTCACTGATGTCGCCGGCGACAACGCGGTCGATGAGAGCCCGAGCACTCTTCCTCCGCGCTGACCGGTCAGCACCTCCGGTACGCCGACTAGGTGTTCCACGTCCATTGACCCCATTGGCCTTGACGGGTGTCTCAAAGAGTCCCCCTTTCCTTCCAGACTTTGCTGGCAACCCTGCAGCGCTCCCAGGAGTCTGCGAGCCATCTTTCTTGGGCCTTCCTCGCTTCTTGGGGGTCATCTCGATCTCGTCGGCCGTGTGCTTCCCGTTCACGTCCCCATTTGTTGCGGTATCGACGGGGGCTTTGGAGGTTCGTCGGCGTTTCGAGGGGGTAAGCTCGAGGTGGTTTTCAGCCTCATCGACTCCGTTTGCGACGGCGCCATCTTCCTTCCTTCGTTTCAGTCGAACCATGATGGCTTCTGAAGTTGAGAGCCTCGGGGATGATTCCTTCGTGTGGAATGGAGCTTTCCCGGGATGCTCTCTACCAAAGTCGAATTATGCGCCACCAAGACAAGATGTGGTTACTTTATCTTTTGCAGCTCGAAACTTCACCAACCAAGTCGCGATCTGGCGCGTCAGTGAAGCCAATTAAGCCAATTCTTGGACTTAGGTAGTGGATACGCAGGGATAATAGGCGGCACGGACCATCCCTTTAGGCGTTAGCGCCCACTGCAGATGCACTTTCCAAGACACTGTCCCACTTCCAGGTACCACTCACAAGCTGCTGTGAGAGCCTCACTATCAATGTCGCCATCCTTGCACTTCACTCCTCTGTACTATATTCATTGCCTTCAAGCCCAACACTCTATTGTGAACGGGGAAAAACTCGACAGGTCCAAGGCAGTAGTACCAGATCCCGGAATCTTCGCAGCCTTGCCCCGAAAATGAATCTCAATCTTTCCGGCTCACTCAACATCTTCAGGCTCTTGGCCAAGCCCTCACTATGCTTGCCTCATGCAACAGTCTCCACCTTCAATGACCTACCTATTCCCCTGGACAAAGCCTTTGAGAAGCGATGGAAAAAGCCGAGCATCAAAGCAGTCGTGCTAGATAAAGATGACTGCTTTGCCTACCCTGACGCCAGCGAGATACATCCCCCTTACAAGGTATGAAATACCAAGGGCTTTTCGGGGTTTCTCAAGCTGATCTCTGATCTAGGAACACTTTGCTGCCCTGAGGCAAGCATACCCGGGCCACCAGTTGATCATCGTTTCCAACACCGCCGGAGCTTTGAGCCACGACAAAAACAGAAAATTAGCCTCGGAGGTGGAAAGAGCTACCGGTGTCACCGTTCTATCCCATGCCACCAAGAAGCCTGGATGTGGCAACGAGATCATGGAGTACTTCAAGTCACATCCCGAGGCCGGAGTCACTCATCCGTCACAGATCGCAGTCATTGGAGATCGGCTTGCGACAGACATGATGCTGGCAAACACGATGGGCAGCTGGGGGTTGTGGGTCAAGGACGGTGTGGTGCCGTTGCAACAGAAGAGCATTGTGAGTCGCTCAGTATACTTACTCACCGTTCGTCTCGACATGACTGACAGCGATGCTAGTTTGTAAAAACGGAACAGAGACTTGCGTCTTATTTCCAGTCACGAGGATACTCCCCAGAAGAACCACTCAACCCCTTTGAGTGAACACTGCATAATTTGACACTACGACTGTCACTCCGCCATAATTTTGAGAGAGCAGTACATCTCGGTATTCTGTATTATTCCTACTGCCATCTGGTCTACATAGAACGCCGTCTGCTGGGAACATTCATATGTTGCCATTCCTATCGGCTACTCCGGGGCTCGTACTTGTGTCGTCAGCGTCATTGGAAGACGGTTCAATTGACCATCCTACTACCAACAGCATCTATATTGTTTGTTTGTAAATCAACAATGTTTGATTTGGGCAGCTTCGACTGTCCTGGGAGCTTGTAAGAGTAGCTATCTTGTCTGGGGAGCCCAATGAAGACCTTCGGACGCTGTACATAGACTGTACTTGCCTTTGAGAAGGCCCCTATTCAGCATCCTAAGAGATGCCTTATCTGTCTATTGTACGTGTGCTCTGACACGACTATCACTGCTATTGTTCTGGCTTGGATAGACTTCCCGTACACCCAAACGACTGTGAATTGTAGAGCCTGAGAGAAGTTTGGATGAATAGACCCGCTAGGCTGCTGTCATGATAAGCTTGTTCTGTACGACTCGTCCACATCCTCAACGTTGTTGTTTCTGTCCCTCTCGTGACCTGACGCTGCGGTCCCCCTACCATCCTCCCCCCTTCCTGGGTATTTAAAGACTGCATCTTCTCTCCAACAACCACCCGTCCTTCCCAGCTTCCAACAATCCTCTCTCGCACGACGATCAATCACCGTTGCACAGCACCCCCAGCAATCTTTCTGCTCTGTCAAGGCGCTTTCTGTCTCTTCAAAGAATCTGCCGAGGCACTCGACCATCTCCTAATCAATTTCGCTCGTGATAAAATCTTATCACGGGCGATTCATTTCGCTGTCGGCACATCTCCAAGCTTGTAGCTTTCGCAGTCGATTGCCTCTCCGCCTTTTCAACCTATCCTTCTACACCACTTCATCTTCTGCTCTCTGTTCCTCTCTCTTCCTCTCTATCCCCTACTCTCTCTTCTTCTCCAGCACAGCCTCGGCTTCCTCGTCAAAATGGGTGGGAAGGTCTGGACCATCAAGGAAGAGGAGGTCTTCTGGACCAAGATTGTGCCCAAGTCGGCGAAGGGCCTCGAGATCAGCCGGACCTATGACCCGAAAACCTGGGGCGAGCTGGCCACAGAGATGCAGAGGCTCATGGGTAATGAGTCCCGGCGGGAGTATAAGGACCTCCAAATGTGTAAGTTGTTGCTTGGACCCCTTCTTCTGTGTTACAAAGCTCACTCGATTCCAGTCGAGCATTACTTTCATAATGCAATGTGCAAGGGAAAGCCGTACTCGCCCAATGCCGCGAAGTGGGCTCATCCGTAT
Source organism: [Phialemoniopsis] sp. UDSM-2020 (assembly GCA_018873225.1). NCBI lineage: Eukaryota > Fungi > Ascomycota > Sordariomycetes > Thyridiales > Thyridiaceae > Thyridium > [Phialemoniopsis] sp. UDSM-2020. The sequence continues at coordinate 2,547,188 of JAEILZ010000004.1, forward strand.
CGAATCAAGGCTGGTAAGCAGTGTCCAATATTCTTTCTCGGGTCCTCCAGTACAAGCGGGAGGTGTATTGACTCTTGACAATAGGTCTTCTAGATCGGGATGAGATGGAGGCCGAGGCCAAGAAAGAGGAGCTCAGGGCCCAGAGGAAGAAGGAGAAGCAAGAGAAGCGAGGTGCAGCTCATAAGGCTTCCGTACAGGGAACTCCCAAACAGAGCGACACCCGTACCACCCCCCACAGAGCTGCTGCTCCGACTGAGCAACTCGGCGCGCCTGCTCAGCTTACTCCTACGAATAGGTCTCAGAGACGGCAATACCCACAACAGCCAGCTGCTCACCGACAGCAACTCTACTACCCGAGCCAGCCGGTAACCCAGACAGTAACCCAGCCGGCCGGCCAACAAATGGGATATCAACAGCCTGCCACTACTTCTGCCCCATATGGTTCCACTGGGGTTGTCAATACCACGTACGCAACTCCCGGCCAGATCAACGCCTACAATGGGCCTTCTATGTGGCAGGGGTTCAATATCGATCCTCGGTTTGGCAACCAAGCTCCCAACACTCTAGAGCCGCCTGTCCGGTCAACTGCATCGGTCGACAACCGGAGCATGGTTGGAGGTGACCAGGGTTTCCAGCAGCAATGGTCGATGTACAGTCACCATTACGGCCAACAGCAGTACGCTCAGCAGCACGCCCAGACTTCTACGGATCCCTTCTCAGGCTACTACAATAGTCACCAGCAACTGCAGACCCAGACATCAATACCCTCCTCGACAGCATCCACCTGGGGTTCGGGGTTTACATCTGCCGCCGGCAGCAGCCAGACCTCGCCCATGAACTCAAGACCAGAGACTCCCCAAGACTCGTGGGGGATGATGAACTTTCCCGGTTCAGGCGCAGAGAACTCCAATTTGGAGGACTATTACCACTGGGATGACCCGAATGCTCTTGCCGAGTAGGACGATATCAGCCAAGCCGCATGGGCTGGCAATTCGCCTACTTGTACGTTTATAGGGACAGGTTGTACATAAAACTCAGTCCATGGGCATTAAAAAGTAGGGGAGAACCGGGAGGGGAACGATGGACTTTTAGAGGTCGGTCTTGAGAGGATGTACTCTTCACAAGAAGACCGGGCTGAATTATCCTTACCGGGAACTGAATAATCCACCTCTAAAGGCTTTCACGGTAGGCAGGGGGATAAGGTTAGTTCACCTTTCAGTTAGATTTTCTAGTACTAAATACGATGAGTTAAACAATGCATAGAGGACTCAGTGGTGATAATCCGGTCTTACTGTGACATGGGTATGGGATGTCTGGTGGCTTGTTGCGAAGAGTTCACACTGCTATTTAATTTTCTTTCTGACCTTCTTCTGTTTTCATTCATGCACAGAGTACTATTATACCTGTTCTTGTGTTTGAAAAGTTGATTACTGACAGGCAGGTCTTTAGCAGGACTCAGAGGACTCAAGGCTCCTAAAGTAAACGTTACACCCCCCACAAAACACTGGCAAAACACTGGCAAAACACTGGCAAACCACCTAAGCTTTCAACTCCAACACTCACTCATACAAACAACAATATGATCTGGGTAAATGCCACATCTTGCCTGTCAGCGGGGTAATCAGCATCCAAAATCAGCAACAGATGGGCTTATGCAACCTTCATTCACATTGCAATCCTACAATTGACCCGTTGTTAACACGTCTTCGGGGTGATCATCCTTTACAATGGCTCCATCAGTCGCATTCCTGCCATTGGAGATTCCAACATTTTCGGCAGGCGCATCAGACGATGCGGCGTCGCTCGGCGCTTCCCGGATAGAGCTCTCCGCGCCAGGTTCTTACCCTGCCGGAGGTCTCACCCCACGCCCCGCCGATCTCCCCGCCTCCGCCGCAACCCTCCCGGTGCCCTTTCGGATCATGATCCGGCCAAGGGGAGCCGCAGAGAACCAACAGGACTTCATATACTCGGATGCCGAGTTTAACGCCATGAAGGACGCAATCCAGGAATTCAAGGCTAGCAGGCTGCTGAACGCTCAACGAGGAGACGGCTTTGTCTTTGGCATTGTCACGAGTAGCGACAGGGGTGTTGTTGTGGACGAAGAGCGGTGCTCGGAGTTGGTTGATCTGGCAAAGCCTAATGGGTGTACCTACCACCGGGCCTTTGATGATGTGCTCGACTCTGCCGGCCCCGGAGCCGAAGCCAGAGCCCTGGACTCGGTCATTAAGTGCGGCTTCGATGCAATTCTCACCTCGGGGGGCAAGGGTAACGCCATCAGCAACCAGAATACACTGCGAAACGTCATACAAACGGCCAATGGGAAGATCCAGATCATCGTGGGCGGAGGTGTTCGAAGTGGAAATGTCGTGGGGTTGGCGGAGGGCATCATATTCAAGTCTGTGGGCAGGCTTACACCAGGCGACGTCTGGTTTCACTCGTCATGTCTGACTTCAAGGAGCAAGGGACTTGAAGAGCCGGACGAAGAGGAGCTAAAGAGCTTGGTACAACGGTTGCAGTCAATCGGACCTTTTCAGGAGTGATCAAAGGACCGATTCAAGATCAGTACACATCCACCTCTAGGGATATTTGCCCAGTACATCTCCGATATGGATCAAGGGCTGCTTAGTCTACACAAGGCACGGCTAGGACACCAAAACTTTCCTTCCGTTGACTTTTGTTTTCTAGTTTCCCCAAGCATCATCACTTTGGTCGTTCAGGTCAATGCAGTGAGCCTTCCGATGAAGTGCCTTGAAGGGAGCTCGGTCCTTACAGGCAATGACATTGGGCTTCAAAACGCCAAAATGGGTCATAAAATACGACGATTGCATCCCTTCCAAATACATGGTTCTCCATATGCCCCAAGCTAGGAGGCTCGACTTTCGATCGTCTTGCGCCGGTCATTGATCTGGAATCTTCAGTCAAGCTGTTTCTTGAGTCCATCCTAAGGACATGTTGATTTACGTAAGAATCTTCCAGGCTTGAAGTATCTTACTGGTCCTTTCGTCGTCTTCTGCCAAGATTTTCTGAGGCTATTCACATGGAAATTGTTAGTGGAGGTGTTCGTCGCCGGCAAAATAGAAGTCGTTGGTACAGAAAAATGTCCGACCGGGTTCCAAGACTTGATCGACCCACGAACCCTTCCGGGTCAATGGGGTGGCTCCTCTTTTACTTTTATTTTGTCGACGATGTTTGTTAGTTGGAATCCTCCCTCTGGATAATGCTGTGGCATTTTCAAGAGATCGACAACCTCGCCATGTTGGCCATAGTCCGCTTGGGTTCTATCCTGCGACGCACTTCGCTTCTCGTCGGTGAAGACTCGCCATCATCATCGAGCTGTTTGGGGCGAAGCTGGTGCGAAAGATGGGGCCGTGCGAGGGGATTTGGAGACCCTGATATACAAGTACGTCGCGGCACCCCGGGCTCTGAAGTTGCATTGTGAGGCTCTTGGCGCCGGTCACCCGCATGCAGCCTTACCCTTTGCAGAACCAAAGTGCATGTTCCTGCCTCCGAAACGCGGAAACGGGTAGTGAGCTCAGTAGCCTACCTGCAAGCCTCGATGCATGTTGGTTACTGAGCTGTTATTCAGTACCCTTGCAATAAAGCCAAGTCCTTGGGGCTATGCAGTGTTGAGCGGTGGAAAAAGGCGACGATCTCGAAGGAATGGGGTGCTCAGACGACAACACCCAAGACGGGTGTATGGCGCGTCTCCACAGTCAATGGCACCTTCTCAGCTTTGCCATGAACTCGTCTGGTATTGACCCGATTCTTGGTACATAAGTAGCCTTGATCACGATAGGGCCCGGGGCGACGATGTTTCCCTGAACCCTCAGCTCGAGATCATCGTGGTCAGGCTGGTTTTCGATAATGTTTTGCTCTTCGCGAATACTGGCGGCAACCGCTGCCCTGCTTTCCCTGTCGTCAGTAGTCTTGTCCTACCCACAGCTTCAAGCTGAGTTTGGCAAGAGACGGATTGGATGCCGCGACCTCAAGGACTCGTATGACTACATCGTCATTGGCGGTGGTCAGTCTGGTCTTGTCGTTGCCAACCGACTTTCTGAAGATCCAAATGGTAAGGCTTTGCTTCTGAAGTATATAATCCTGAGTTTAAGAAGCTGACTGGCATATCAAAGCTACTGTTCTGATCGTCGAGTATGGGTACTTCGACGACCGGCCAATGGTCCTGCAACCGCAGAGTGCTACCACTTATCCGAGACAGGATATGTACAACGTGACCTCTGTGCCACAGAAAGGGCTTGCCGGTTCCAAGCAGACTGTGTATGCAGCGTGCGTTGTGGGTGGAGGGTCGACAATCAATGGAATGATGTTGAACCGAGGTGCGGCAGACGACTACGACAATTGGGAGAGGCTCAACAACCCGGGATGGGGCTTCAATGACCTGCTTCCCTACTTCGTCAAGGTGAGATGAACATAGGCTTACTGAGGCGGCTTGGGACTTATCTAACCCATTTCAGAGCACGCACTTTGATGCGCCAGCACCGCAGCTACAAAAGGAGTTCAACATCACCTGGAACGAGAGCTCTTATGGCAGCGACGGACCTATCCACGTTAGCTATGCGCCTTTCCAGTGGCCAGGTGTGAAGATTCAGTACCAAGGACTGGTGGAAGCTGGCGCCGAGCCTCAGTTGGATGGAGCTGGTGAGTTGCGATACGGCGCTGATGGTGAAAAGCAACTAATGTCTGGTTCCTAGATGGCCATGCTTATGGAGTCTTCTGGTACACCGTAAGTTTCGGGCCCCTTTATTCTTGAAAGCCGTCCGAGTACTAATATGTGGATAGAGCGCCATTGACAACGCCACCGTAACTCGGTCGTATGCCCGCAATCAGTACTACGACCCCGTTGCCGGCAGAAAGAACCTTCAGATCTTGACTGGCTGGCGCGTCAACGATATCACCTTCGATGAAAACAAGCACGCTACCGGTATCCGCATGCAGCAGCGCGGCAGCGCTGAGAGTACAGAAGTCATCACGGTCAAGTCGAATAAGGAGATCGTCTTGACGGCAGGTTCACTCCACAGCCCGCAGGTCCTGCAACGAAGCGGCATCGGCCCGGCCGCTCTGCTGGACCAGGCCAAGATTGATGTCGTCCTCGACCTCCCTGGGGTCGGTAGCAATCTGCAAGATCACGCCGTTGGGCGATTCTCATACAGGTGTAAGGGTTTCAAAAAGAAGGCTTACCCAAAGGTCGAATGAAGCTGAACGCCCCGATAGATACTACCGATGTCGAGCCAAACCCTACCACGACTCAAGCGCAAAACCAGACCTTCGCCGAATGGGTTCAGAAGGAGTGGAAGGAGCATAGATCAGGTAAGAAAAGAGTCCCCGCGTAAGAAGTGCTGTGAACTGATGAAGGTCAGGCCCATTATCGCAGACAACTGGAAACACGGCCGGCCTTCTACCCCTGAAGGTCGTCAGCCCGGACCGCTGGGAGGACATCGTCGAAGCCTACCGCGCCCAGAATGCAGCCGACTTCCTGCCAGAGACCTACACCGCTGAGCAGGTCAAGGGATACGAGGCGCAACGCGCCATCCTGTCCGACTCCATGACCCGCACCGACAATGCCGTTCTTGAGCTACCAATCCAGGGCACGGGCAATGGCGCTCTTGTGATCACCAAGGAGGTCAGCCGTGGCACTGTTCTGCTCGACCCTGCCAATATCTACGCGGACCCCATTCTGGATTACCAGACGCTCGTCAATCCGGTCGACGCTGCCATCGCCGTGGAGAACATCCGGTTCGCTCGTCGTTTCCAGCAGACCCCAAGTGTCAAGACTCTGGGTCCCGTGGAGCAGGTCCCAGGCGTCAACATCACCAGTGACGAGGACCTCCTCGCGACGGTGCGGATGTCAACGGGCAGCTCTACCGCGCACATCTCAGGCACTTGTGCGATGATGCCGAGAGAGTACGGTGGTGTAGTAGATTCGGAATTGAGGGTCTACGGTGTTACTGGTCTCAGTGTTGCAGATTCGTCGATCCAGCCCCTGATTCCCGGCGCTCACATCTGCGCTACGGTGTATGCGGTTGCGGAAAAGGTGAGCCCTCTATTATTCCAACCCCTTTAAGCATCGAAGGCCTGCAGATGACTGACATTGAGTTATTATAGGCTGCCGATCTCATCAAAGCTCGACACAAGTAGAGAAGGTGACTGAATGCCGAACAGCTCGGAGCAAGGGGCTAGTTTTAAAGCTTTGTAGGCGCGTCAACTACGAATTTTGCCCTATGCAGCGTTTATTCGTGTTTCAGTAGTGATCTTGTATACTGAGCACGTGTGACACAAAGCAATGAGCCCGTGAAAATGTGATATTGTGAATCCCAGCCCAGCAGGTCGACTGGCCCCTTTCCCATTTCACGCATTATTTCTTAGACTTAAGTGGAATTACTTAAACTTACAAGAGAATTTGGTATCACGCCTAGAACATGTTTAAGCTTTGCTTCCGGATCAGAGAGAAAATCCTAGGGCCGTATTCCTTGCAGACGATCACAACTTGGTGTTTGCTGTCGTGTGCTCGCCCTCTTGGCAGCAGTGAGATTCCATTCGGTAGCCCGTCAGCTTGAGCTTGTCTGCTAGGCTAGGCTCATAAGAGTCAAATGATGGGCCTCGAATACACGGTCCCGTCGAGACTGGCATGCTGGCCACGTGGGCGTGTCGAGTGAGAAGCGAAGCTTCTCGAGCTCGAATTGCAGTGCAGTGTAGATACGAACGGAGTGTGCATGACCGCTCCGGTTACTAGTGAGCTTCTGTGGGCTCCTTCTCTAAAGCTTCCATTGCAGGACCCCTGTAGGGGCGTGCATTCTAGTGGGGGCCAACATTGAAGTCTTCAGAGGTTGGTTGGTATCGGTATGATGCTTGACGATATCGTGGCAAAGACGAGGAGCTGAGCTATCTACGTCCAAGGTGTATACGAGGCTCAGTGAGGAAGGCACCACGATGTCGCTTGATCGAGCAGTGTCCTTTTACAAAGAGAGGAAAGAGGCTGAAGAGTTGGAAGTCATGATCGTGATGAATGACTTGCCGTCCTTGCCGCATGTCGACATAACTTTGGCCGGGATGGGGCAGGAACAGGTTGAAGCAAGAGCAGCGACACTATTGACGATGGGTGTTAGTGGGTGGAGTGAGAGTGCTTAGGTGTCTAGGGGACCCCTTTCAGTGGAACCCTAGCAATCGATGCCCCGGACCAAGCCAATTTAACCCACTTTGCAGCGGATGCCCAGGCACGACGATCCAATCACTGCCGGCACTGTTGGCACGTTCTCCAGACTCGGCCTACTTGGCTATGGCATATAAAGTCTTGGCACGGCGCATCTCTCGAGCATCGCGCCTTGGCTTTTTCCCATGATCCTCCCAACGACCTTGTCTCACATACACAACATGCCTTGATTTGCCCAAGCCGCAGTCCTGCATGCAGGCATTGTACAACCGCCGCCTCTCACTCTTTCTCTAGGCTCCTCCCGCCGGCCCACCCGAGAGGAGACCACGCCTCTTGGCAATGGGCTCCGTGGACACCGTCGGAGCCTGGGTCTCGATCGACTGACAAGCTATGTCATTATCTCTGTGGGTGCTTTTGCGCAATATTGCTGCCCACCACGCACGTGTCGACAATCACTGCTGTGATTCATGTGGTTGCATCAGCGGCCTCGCCAGCGGACCAGCCAGCCGGACCGGACATAGCTCCCATCTGATGGTGGTGATGCCCGTCTGACCAATGGGACTGCCCAATTCCTGCATTGTCCCATCCCAGCTGTGAAGCAGGCCCTGCCCTGCCTCTTCACTTTTGCGGTTCCGGAGCCAGAGAGATCAGAGATTTGCGCTTGCGCGCCGCCCGGAGCCCTGCGAGCTGACCTGCCTTCTTGGACTGGTCATGACGCGTGCCGTGAGCTCGACCTGCACACGCCCCCAGCTCCATCCTGCATCCAGCTCTGCACCCACATGGACGCCATGGAGGATCTTCGGGCGGAACTGCACCAGTGGGAGATTAATTGCAAGTATTTAAGACGCCTTGGCCACCCATGATACCCTCGTCACTTGGCGACTCTGTTGGGATAAGTTTACTTCCGCGCTGCTCCCTGATCGGACGGATTGAGACTTCGTTGTTTAAGTCCAGACACCAGCAACAATGATCGCCAAGGTCAGCGTCCTCGCTGCTCTGACAGCTACGCTGTCTGCTGTCAATGCCCAGACCTTCCAGAGGCTGGGTACCTGCCCGACCCTGGGTTGCATTCTGCCTCCTGACCAGCAAGACTTCCTGCCGGGTCAGTACTTCGACCTCCGTTTCGAGGTCCACGCCCCCGTGAACGGCTCTGAGGCCTTCAACAAGGGTGTCCCCGATGAGAAGTTCACCGGCACCATCACCAAGGAGGGTGGCTCGCCCAAGAACATCGCCGACTACTTCAAGGTCAGCGAGCCCGAGCTGGAGAAGTGGACTTTCTCCTGGTACGAGGACCTGTTCGCCCGCGATGCCAAGAACAAGACCATCGTCAATGCCGCCTCCAAGATCTACCGCCGCATCGCCCTCAACGAGCCCGGTACCTACAAGGTCAAGCTCAGCTACTACGGCAACGAGACCACCGAGGCTACCTGGGTTGTCCGTCCCATCGCCAAGACCAAGAAGGCCAAGAATATCATCTTCTTCATTGGTGATGGCATGACCACCAACATGATCACGGCTGCCCGCCTCCTTGCCCACAAGTCTGTCAACGGCAAGTACCAGAGCAACTTTGCTCTCGACAAGATGCCCGTCATCGGCCACCAGATGACCCACTCCATCGACACCTTCATCACCGACAGTGCCAACTCTGCCTCTGCCCTGTACAGCGGCCACAAGTCTACTGTCAACGCCATGGGTGTTTACGTCGACTCTTCTCCTGACTCCTTCGATGACCCCAAGGTCGAGACCATTGTTGAGATCATGACCCGTCTCTGGGGCTCTGCCTGGGGTGCCGTCTCCACAGCCTTCATGGCTGATGCTACCCCCATTGCCCTTGCCACTCACACCCGTACCCGTGGCTTCTACGCCCCGCTTATCGACCAGATGCTGAACGGTGTCACCAACTACACCTGGACCAAGATGAACGGTCCCGATGTCTTCCTCGGTGGAGGCGCTGAGCAGTTCCTGCCCGGCTCCGGCTCGTACCAGGGCAAGGACTACTACGAGGAGTTCGCCAAGAAGGGCTACACCGTCTCCCTGAACAAGACCTCCCTGCTCGAGGCCGACAACTCCAAGAAGGCTCTCGGTATCTTCTGCACGGGTGTCATGCCCGTCTGGCTTGACCGCAACATCTACAAGGACAACCTCAAGGACTTCAAGAACGACCCCACCGGCAATAAGAAGCCTGCTCTTGACCTCCCCGGCCTCAAGGAGATGACCCTCAAGGCCATTGATGTCCTGCACAAGCGCGGCGGAGATAAGGGATTCTTCCTCATGTCCGAAGCAGCTTCCATCGATAAACAGGTCAGTACACAATGGTACTAGTCATCATGGTATATAGGCTGATTACAACAGATGCATGTTTTGGATTACCACCGCGCTCTCGGCGATCTCATGGAGCTTGACGACACTCTGAAGGCGACTATCAAGAAGCTCGAGGAGATTGGAGAGCTTAACAACACCCTGATTGTCGTTTCGGCTGACCATGGTCACGGCTTCGATGTCTTCGGCAACGCTGATACTAAGTACCTGGCCGAGCAGAAGGACGACCGCAAGAAGCGTGAGGCTGTCGGTGTCTACGCGAACTCTGGTCTGTCCGAGTACCAGATGGAGCAGCCCGGCGTGACCTACAACACCGGTGCCAACTTCCCCGTCAACTGGGATCCCCGTTATGCCATCGCCCCTGGTTTCGGTGCCAACCCTGACCACCGTGAGAACTACCGCACCAACACCAAGGGATCTCGTCTCCCCGCTGTCGATGGTATTGCCGGCTTCAACAAGGGTGACTACTTTGTCAACCCCGAAGACAACCAGGTCGGTTTCATTGTCAACGGTACCCTCCCTACCAGCGAATCACAGGGCGTCCATTCTTTGACCGACGTGCCCGTGTATGCAATGGGACCTGGCCAGGAGCTCTTCCAGGGCACCTACAACAACATTGACATCTTCTACAAGATGGCCGAGGTCTTTGGTCTGGCCCAGCCCTCCAACGGGAATGGCACCAGCCCCGGTAACGGTACCTCCCCCGGCTGCAAGAAGCACTAAGCTGTGTCAGCTGTGCTCAAAAGAAGATTTAATGCATTGATATAGGAGCGCGGGGTAATGAATTGACGTGGTTGAGATACTGAGAGCATCGGGTTGGCGTTGAGGCTGTTGTGTATGTGTGTGGGCAGCGCGGGCGTGTGGGTGTAGATAAGGAAAAATACGCACGTGCGCCGGAACGATGCTCATATAGACATTTTGAACATTCAGCTGTAAATATATGGAGACATGATACCAACTGAAGAAGAATCACAAAGGATTTGAAGCATTGTTCATTTTTGCCTGTCGGTGGTTCTATGCGACAAGAGCTTCTCAGGGGTAAAAAAGGGGTTTACAGCTTGCCCTTGGGCTCCACCAACTCCTCGACCTTTGCAAACTGGTAATAATACTCTAAGCTCTGCGGATTGGCCAGTGTGCCGCTCGCTTTGATCTTTTGTCCCGATACGATCTGCTTGACGGGCAGCTCCACCTTCTTGCCGTTGATGGTCGTCTGACAGGTTTGACGTGATTAGCTGGGACCTTGCTGACATCTTCGGATGAATACCACCTGGTCACGGGGTAAGGAGAGTTGGGATGAAATGAGCTTAAATAAACCTTAAACTTACGGGAATCTCGGGCGTCTCGAATATGAACCTGGGGACATGCCTCTTGGAAAGGTCCCTCGAGATGGCCTCTCTCAGTTCCGCGACCAGGCTGGCATCGAACTTACACCCGGGCCTCATCAGCAGGAATAGCATTACGCGCTCGTCCTCGTCGACACCGGGCCGCCGCTGCCCGACACACAGCGACTCGGCGACGCGCGCGGCGAAACGGCGCTCGACGACGCCGTAGATCTCGGCGGACCCGAAGCGCACGCCTGAGGGGTTGAGCACGCCGTCCGCACGTCCGAGGAAAGCGATGGACCCTGTCACCGGATGGATGGAGCAAAAGTCGCCGTGGGCCCAGACGCGGTCGAAGCGCGAGAAGTAGGCGGAGCGGTACCTGGGCCCGGGAGCGTGTTGTGGGTCGCCGTCGCCCCAGAAGAAGCAGGGCACATTGGGGAAGGGGTTGGCGGCGACGAGCTCACCTGGCGTGCCGAGGGGGACCTCGGCGCCCGGTCCGTCCTCGAGGAGGGAGTCGAAGATGCGAACGTCGACGCCGAGGGAGGGGCCCTGGGTGCCGCCGACGTAGACTGGGGTTAGGGGGTTAAGGAGGCCGAAACAGCCCGCCTATTACAGAGTGTCAGTATGTCTCTGCGCAGCACCACGGTAAAGGGGTCATGGCTATGACTTACAATATCAGTACCGCCAGAGATGTTGCCCAGATGAACATGCTTGGGAAAGCCCTTGTCATAGAACCATTCGAAGAGCTGGTCGGACAGCACCATCCCGGTAGACGTCACGACCTGCAGACTCGAGATGTCGGCAATGTTGCGCGGCGCCAGGCCCGCCTTGGCAAACTCAAACATCCACCGCGGGCTGATGCCGAGCTTGGTGACCTTGTGCTGCTCGATGAGCTTAACGAGCACCTTGGCGTCGGGCTGGAAGGGCGAGCCATCGTACAGTACGGCGCGGGCCCCGAAGAGGAGCGGCGCCACGGCGGCGACGTACATGATCCACCCGGTCGTCGTGTACTGCATCGCAACGGTGTCTTGGGTAATGGATTCGTGCAGGTGGCCTTCCTTGAAGTAGTTCATCATGCAGCCGCCGGCGGAGTGCACGATGGCCTTGGGCATGCCCGTCGTGCCGGACGAGTAGCAGATGAGGTACGGATCCGAGAAGGGGATGCGCACGAACTGCGGGCGTGGTCCTGGTCTACACCTGGTCAGGAAGGAGGCCCAAGTCTCCGCTCTGGGAACCTGTGAGACGTCCTTGGCCTTGGAGAAGCGAGGTACGGAGATGATGCCGGACAGGTTGCTGCACTCCTTCATGCCGCCCATGATCTCGGCCATCTTCTCACGAAGGTCGATGGTCTTGCCATTGTAGATGGCCGAATCGTCCATAAAGACCAGCTGGATCCCAATTAGCCTCTCCCTCGTTCTCGTCTTCGGGCTGGGGTACTGCAGACCTTTGGGTTGACCTGCACAGCTCGCTGCAGAATTCCATTGACGCCCATATCCGTCGAAGAGCTGCTGAAGATGCCGCCCAGCCAGCTCGTGCCGAGCCAGATCAGTAACGTCTCAACACTGTTCGCGCCCACCACTACAACTCTGTCACCTCTCTTGAGTCCCTTCGCGGCCAGAGCAGCGGCGACTTTGGCGGCCTCCTCGCGCAGCTCGCCCCAGGTGACTTGGCGCACCTCGACTCCGCCTTCCCGCACAGAAGTTAGGGCGATGTCGTTGTCCTTCTTGGAGCCAGGAGCATTGGCATTGGGGTAGAGCATGTTCTCGGCAAAGTTGAACCTGATGCCCTCAAACCAGCGCGGCACGGCGTCGATGGTCGCCGACTCATCGACCGGCTTCTCATAGCCGCCCTCGTGGATGTAGCCCGAGGAGTCAAACAGCTGTGCCCAGAACGCAGAGCGCTGGCTGACAGCGTAGTTGTGCAGGTCCTGGAAGGTCTGGAGATGAGCCAAGCTTGAAACGTCAGTAAGTTTGCCCCATGACTCCCTGAATTTGAGATCACTCGGAACAAAGGAGTACGTGCCCTGAGCTGAAGTCCATGTTTCTTGTTCACCTCCTGCATGAACTTATACATGGGTGTGCTCTTAGGGTCTGGGTGCTCCCAGAGCTTCCTAGGGATTTTTGCTGAAGCCATTGCGAGAGCCAGTGTGTCCAAGACAACTCTCTCAGAACGTGGCTAACACGAGTGACGTCTTCACGAAGAAGAGTCTGGGATAGATCTTAAGACCTTGAGGTGGCTTGGAGTTGCGGCAGGACCGCCCGTAGCCTTGCTGTCCGTAAGTAGCCGCACCAACCGAAGAAGACCCAAGGCCCAATCGAAAAGGGGAAAGTGCTGCTGACAGTGCGAGGCGCCTAATTATCGCTCGAGATAGTTGGTCGCGGTTCTGTGGATTTTTGGGCTCACTGTCGCGTCGTTAGTCTCACTCAAAGTCGGGCGAGAAGGTGCGAAGCATACATCTGCAGGCAAGGAGGAGGTACGGGCCGAGGAACACTTCCGCAACCGTCTTGATAGCAGGGTCACACATACAAGTACTAACACAAACATTACGTTGGGTCATTGGCTCTTTACGCCCGATCCGCCCGAGCCCACTTGGTTTCACTGCATGCAGTCAGTTGTTTGCTCCCTCCCAAGCCCAAGAGATGCGGAGAAGGTTGGGGTAACGCAGAGATAGTGCTAAACTAGAGCTCAATTAGGTCTTCCCGAGGGGGCGGGCTAGCTCAACTTTGCTACTACCGAGCCTCGGTTCTTGTAATCCATCGTACAAATTCAAATCAAAGTTCCCTCTCCGTTTCTCCGATGTACGGAGTTCGCGCAAAACAAAACAACCTCGCCCAGCCTTGCCATTCTGTGTCTGCAAACCCTCAAAAATGCAGCCAGACGCCAGGCTATTTGCCCAAATTTTGCTCCCTCCACCCTTGCGAATAGGTCTCATAACAGAAACAAGACACCTTGCTAGTTCCCATGTTTGCCAGATAATACAACGATGAAGGAAAACAGGCAGTGTAGTAGCTACCCTGCAGTAAAAGCGGAAATGTGTAACTCGTAATTCATACATCGCATTCCGCCAGTGGTAGATCTGCTCCAGAAACAATTGTGTGGCCAAGCCCATGCCCATTGGGCCTCTCACATGTACGGCATCCACAAAGCGTCGCACAAAGCCAGGTTGAGCGGGTTGACCGCCTTGGCGATCAAATCGATGACTGTCTGGTTGGCGGGTAGGTTGCCCACGGGGGCCTGCGCCAAACTGACCGCTCTCTTGACGATCATGTCGCTGTTGGTTTGCACCGTCTCCCGCAGCTGCGCCTCGGTCAGGTTGGCATTGCGATGGCTGCTCGTGAACCAGAACATCATTTCGTCCCGCACAAACAATGCGAGTGCGTGCTCCAGTTCGAATTCAGGCTCCGTAAGGCACCGCGCAATCGCCATAATTGACGAACTGAAGATGCCCTCCGTAGCCAGTGGTCCCATGAGCGTCTGTAGGTTGGGGGTGAGACGGAAGGGTACGGGCTCCTGGTTATGGAAGAAGGGCTTGGAAGACGCCATGAAAGACATGAGTTCGGATCCCCAGATATTGCCCGACCCACGAGCAATGCTAATCTTGTGAGGATATCTCTTGTCGATATAGAGAATATACGTCATGAATGTCAATGCCGCGAGCTGGTACGAGAATCGCCGCCTGAACAGCCAGAAGTCGGAGAACTCTGGGAATGCAGTCTGGAAGTATTCCAGCGCAATCGTGTGCGGCACCCACTTCTCCTGGATAGCAGTGAGCACCTCCAGTCGAGCCGTTGCCGTACGCTCGCTAGGCTGTGGGGAAGAGTTAGAATTGCAAGTCTGAATGATTTGGGCTAAATTGAATCTTACCTTAGCATCTCCGAGGCCTCGGAGCTTCTCCATTGTGAAGAAAACAGGTTCGTCTTTGGACATGCCATTCCTCCGGCAGTGATCCTCGTAGATGCCCTGCAGGGTGATGTACGAGGTATCCTCCTGCACAATCCGGATATGCGGTGCGAGAGGAACCATCAGTGGCAGGGTGAATTGCAGATCACGTCTTCGGCTCTCCTTCTTGCGGCTGAGGCGCTGGTTGAGTTGTCTGAACAACTGCAAAATTCGCTCTTCGCGACGGCAGTGTCTTGCGGCCGGATGCTGCACTGCAAATGAGTGCACGCTACCGTCGTGACCGCGGATCTTGAGACGCCTGTGAGAAACACCGATAGTCCTGACTAGGTCCACGTTCGGCAGGAAGCGCTCAATGCGGATGAAGTCTTGATTCTTGTCCTTGTGTTGCAAGTATTGGCCCGGGATCTCTACGTCGTCAAACTTCTGGTAGCGGAACTCGCTGAGGTGTGGCGAGAATGACTCTAGAGGCAGCTGTGCCGCCCGACGATCGAGCTTTTCCTCGAACTTGTCTCGCCACTTGCGGAGTTTGTGAATGTACTCCAGCATGGTTGGCTTGACCTGCACAAAATCGACTTCAAAACTGGGCCGGATGTGCGCTGGCAAGACTGTCTCCGCGAATCGGGTGATATTGGTCTCCGTGGCTGAAGGAAGCTTGACGTCCTTCGCGTACGAGGTTGGCATGCGGCTAACATACGCCAGACCGTCGTTCAGTAGTGCCACGATAAGGCGATACGCGTCCTCGTCTGGCGGACACTTAAAGTGCTTTTGGATCTGGTCTACCATGGTCTCCATAGACAGCGCCAGAAGTGGGAATGCTGACTTGAGCACACTCATAATCTCCTCCGTGAGCTCCCATGGCGGCTTCTTCTGCGCAGCACCATTCTGCTCACTGCCCTGTCCCTGAGTATTGCCATTGGCAACAGGGGCTGCAGCAGGAGTGGCAGCAGGAGCAGGAGCAGGAGTGGCGGCGGGGGCGGCAGCAGGGGTTGCAGGCTGCTCAGTGCCCTCTGTTTTGACAGGTTGTGGCGTCTCCCCATTCGCGGTGGCAGGTCTCGAGCTACCCTCAGTCTTGGCAGGGACAGGAGTATCCTGTTTTGGTTGCGAAGGAGAGCTACTAGGCTTGGACGCAGCGGCCGCAGACTGGGCTCGTTGTTGGCGAGCCTTGGCTTTGGCCTCTTGATTCTTCTTGATAGCCAGCATGTCTTCCCTGTTGGTTCGTAGTTGGAAGTAGAGTGCCTGGGGATAAGACTTGGCGATCTTGACAAGGATGGTATGCACGCGGGGCGCTTCTTTGTGACCAAGCCCTGTGAGGAGTTGAGGGATGAAGGTTATCCAGTACCAAGTTGGGGTCTCGCCCTTGAAGTCGTCAAAGCCATTTGCAATTGTACCATGGGCATCGTCCAGACTCAAGAGCCACAGAATCCTGGCGATGAGTTTTCGAGATTTGGCACTCTTGTAGCTGCCGGCCGCTTGGAGATAGCAGGTCACCGCTTGCCGAGCCGAGTTCATATCGGCCGGATCCTCCTTGAACTTCCTGTCGTTGAAATAACCCCACTCAGCCCATGCCTTGGCAGCCGTGATATCAAAGTATAGGGCCGTGCCATAAGCGTTGTCTGCTTCATCCTTCTGCTTCAGCTTCTCCAAAAACATGCCCTTCAGCGTGTAGAACTCGGCCTTCTGCGGTGCACTGAAGTAATTGAGATTGGTGTTGTTGATCACATCCAAGCCACTCGTCAGCTCATCCGGGTTCTGATAGTGGCATTTGGCCTGCTCCCTCAATTTAAGGAAGGCTTCCTGGATCTCGATGTTGGGTAGGGTGTAAATGCGGCTAAGCTGGTTGATGCAGACTTCAGGCAGGTTGTGCTTTCTCGCGACATGTGCAAATCGATTAATTATCCAGGCCGTCTCGTGGTAGCCTCGGTAGGCGAAAGAGACACCCCCAGCACCTTGGTTTTGTGGTTGCAGAAGCTGTAGATAGGTTGCGTTGATCAGGCCGAAAATATGCTGTCGCCATGTCACGAGATCTTGCCATGCAGTGATATCGTCCCAAGTATTGGGTAGACGGTCACGCCAGGCACCCAGAAGAAGCTTGAGCTCGCCGGATTTCACATCGAGATTGGCCTGTGTCGTATTGGCCAGGCTTCCACAGATGACAGAAGCATCATGCAGCTCAACGAGCTGCTGGAAGTTCTGCAGCAGGGGAATGTGTGCATTCGTAAGGCTTGCCGGCAGTTGATGCCATTTCCTGATGGACAGTTGAATGGCCTCGTCGGTAACTCTGCTAAAGTCCGTGATGCTTTCCTGCTTGTTGTGGAACTTCAGGAGCGACATAAAGGCCTGGAAAAATGCCCGTCGAGGCGTGGGTGCATCCATAACGCCTTTGATAACGCCATCAAGCTGTTCGCGTGAAGTCGGGTCTTGCCATGTCTCTGGATTGCGCCAGGCACACTCCAGTAGAAGATCCTGGAAATTTTCATGCTTAGCAAAGTCTTGGAGGATCTCCCACTGCTGTAGCTTCTGTGCGCAAAGCACCCAATGGTCCTCCCATAGCATGTATTCGCCTTGGGAGAATGGGATGACACCAGTGCGAGCCTTGATTTGGGCTGCTTCATACATCTTTTGCGCCTTGTCCCACATTCCGTTCTGTTCGTAGGACAGCGCGGCGTTTGTCTCTACAAACTGGCAACGGCGTCGCCAAGTGCCATAGAACAGATCATCCTCTTGCAGTGCAGCATACAGCTCGACGAGGGCATCAAGGGTACTCTCTCTAACGTTATTAGAGTCGATCTCCGGCTTGATGGCCGCGTTTTCGAGCTGCACGAGGGCGGTATACCAAGCATCAAACGTCTTTGCTTCGTACTTGAGGACATGCGGGGGAATCTTGCATTCTGGCCAAGACTTGGCAGCACCATTCAGTAGGGACTGAATCACATTTGGACGCTTCTCCAGTTGTCGGGTGTGATAGTCTTTGGTCAAAAGAACGACCAAGCCACGCTCGAGCTCTGTCCGCTCCTCACGGACCGTAGCTGACCAGAACATAGGGAATAGAGCCACCCATAGTTCATGTGCGAGCTCAGACTCGACATGTTGAAGTTGTGTGAGCGGCTCAACGATGTCGCGAATCTTGACATCGCCCAATTCAGATACAAACTTCCGATGGCCAGCCATAAAGGCTTCGTACTTGTCGTCGGCCATGGTTGTGGGTTCTCTTGTGTCTTTCGCATAGATGTTGAAGAGGAGTGAAGGCCGAACAAGCCGAGGATCCTCTTGGTGCAGCTGTGCGGCAGTGCTAGTCTCAACCGCACCGAGAAGCAGCTGTGAAGCCTGGGCTAGCC
The DNA here is from genome assembly GCA_018873225.1 of [Phialemoniopsis] sp. UDSM-2020. Taxonomy (NCBI): domain Eukaryota; kingdom Fungi; phylum Ascomycota; class Sordariomycetes; order Thyridiales; family Thyridiaceae; genus Thyridium; species [Phialemoniopsis] sp. UDSM-2020. The sequence continues at coordinate 2,565,229 of JAEILZ010000004.1, forward strand.
AGTAACTGTCTGCTAGCGTATCCCAATTCTGCGAAGTGATCACATACGAGAGACGGGCACTTGCTGTCCTCGTCAGGCTCTTGTCGAAGATGTTCATGAAGCGGCTGCGCATCTCTACGTCCTGTGCCCGAGTTCCTATCAAGAACGCATGCTCCAAGCGTACCGTCAGCTCCGTTCGGGTGATCTTGGGATCTTCGTATATGCGAATGACCAGCGCCAAGAACTTTTGAAGCATTGTGGGATCTTGTCTATGCTCGAAGGACAGCATCTTGTGAAGGACGGCAGTCTTCTCTTTGAGGGTCGGCCAGGTACCCTCGGATCGGAAAATCCAGTCCTCGACCATGTCCAAGATCTTCTCACACAGGGCAATATGTAGAGACTTTTCTACTAGGGTGGCAAGAACGCTAAGGAAGGGTCGTCGGTTGTCCCCAAGGATTTCCATGCGTTTAGCAGTCACGTCGATTGCTTTCAGAATGAGGCCTGACTGGACCTCAAGATCGTATTCGTTCATCTGAACCGGGGCGTTGGGGTCTTGTGAACGAGTGTTGGAAGTTCCTTGGTTCGACACAGCAGTATAGTGCGAGATATGGTCGCGCGCTAGCTTTGACTGTAAAGATTTCATCACGGCCGGCACATGGTTGTCGATGGTGGATGGTCTCCGATTGCCAAGGGACCAGAGAATGTTGATACCCGCCACGTAATTCCCAGCATTCATGGTCTCAGTCGCGATGTTGGAAAGGAAAGCGATGATCTCCGATGGTTGGCTTTCGGACTCGCCCTCAGCATCAGCATCTTCCATGGTCACATCCTCTGAATCGACAGGCACGGCATCTAGGACCCTCTTGATGGTGGCCTTCAGCACTCGACCATCATCATACTTGGGGTCTGCAAGATGGAGGCAGTCTTGAAGCTCAGGCTTCTCCGACTTGAGACACTTCTCGAGAACCTTCTGCACCTTCTCCATGTTTCTCAGAATCCAGTCGTCGGATTTGAAATTCAAGATGATGCGGACAACCTGGAGTGTGTTGATGATGTTTGTGATGAACTTCTCGTCATGCTTTTCCCTGTCTCCGGGGTCTGCTGCAAGGATGGCGGTGGTCCGGTCACTAGCAAGAATGACTTCAGTAACGTTGGGAAACAGATCGACGTCTAGGTCACCCCAATACTGCGGTTGGAGAAGGTTGTAAAGCAGAGCCATTGCTTTGTTGCAGAGATCCGAAGACGTGGGCAATATTGCTGCATCGAGGGGTTTCTGAGACGGTAATCGATATCGCTCATGCAGCTGAGCTATGAACTCAACCAGGTATCGTACCATCTTTTGTCGACCGACCGACGGGATGACAAACTCCGATTTCTCGGCAGGAGGACCTTGCCGAGATGCCGCTGGAGACGAACTTTGCGAGTCACTGTCCAACTTGCGCTTCTTTGAATTCGGAGACTCTGATACAGCTCGCGCCGGGGCGGCTAACTTGCCCTCAACACGGCGTTGTTCCCACAACCAGATCAACCACATCATGTTGAGTGCCAGCTTTTTGCTCTCATTGGACGCGTTTGGCGGCGCTGCAACCTTCCTCAATGACTGAATGATGAGCATGGCGAACTTGTCACGCGACTCAAAGAACAAGTCTGGGTGCTTGGTCAGGAATTGGAAGATGCTGGTCATTTGTTGAACGTTTTGTCCCTCCTCAGCCAGAATGCGGCGAGGTGCTACAGCCCACAGCGCAGGCTGGACAGACGCGCAGCGCTTTGGCAGAACGGGCGCCATCAACTCTAGTGCTTGCGTCACCAGTGTGCGTCCCTCATTATGGTTGACCTTGAGGAGCGACGAATACACCTGTGATACTATCTTGGCGGGTGTGTCATAATGAGCGATGAAGTAGCCAATAACCACATAAGCTGCATGCTTGTTGATAACATCGTCAAGTCGTATATAAGTCCAGCCGAACTTGATGATATCCTTACGGGCGTCTTGAAGATTGGCGTGGTGGTATTTGACAAGCATAGCCGATAGCTGAAGAACCTCCATGCGGGTGTGGTCGATGCCTGGTTGAAGCAGGTCGTCTTGAGGGTCTGCCAGGTTGACTCGCCAGATTTTTGCGTTGATCGAGTCGATAACAGTCTTATCCATCAGTCGGAGATTCTTATTCTGATCTGACTGGTTCCAATGACGCATGACATCCATTGCGACGATCGGATTGACGATGTAATGGAGCAGGAACCACTTTGTCCTCTGTGATGCTGTCTTGCCGGCGTAAACCTCCAAACATTTCAGGATCACAGTCTTCCAAAAATCAATTGACTCATTGCAAATGATCTGCTTGTAAAGATACGAGAAGAATGTCTGCGTAGCTGGAAGCCCGTTGGACGTGATGTTCTCCACAAGACCAAGGAGTGAGTTGAAATCCTTGGCGTTGAGCTCAAGGGCTTTTGTCAAGATGAAGACGAGTTGCTCCATTGCTTGAACAGCGCCGAGTCTGAGATGCGGCTGCAATGTGTTGGCTTTCAAATGGCGTTGAAGGTCTTTGCCAGCATCCCTTAGCCAATCCAGGTTCTCCTTCTTCTCGACCCAAGAGACAGAACCAGGCCAGTGACACAAGGCATCGAGAATATTGATAGTGTTGATCACAGCTGCATGCTTTGTCTCCTTGCCCTCGGTGGAGATATCTTTACAGATCTTGATCAGACCTTCGACGTTCTTGACAGCAAAGTCCCTGAGAGGTGCGCTTGCCTCGGCACGAAGTACCTGTGCGAGGAACCGACCGTACTTGACGTCCTCGATTTTTCCGAGAAGGAAATTCCAGATTTCTTCGGGATATCTGTTGAGGTACATATACAGCGGGGGTCGGAAGATGCTGTGGTGGGTACGCCGAAGCTTGTCTTCCAGGTCGAGGGCAGTATCTATCACACGTTCTTTGAACTGCTTGGCGGCATCTGGGAGCAGGTGAAAGATGTTGAAGACAGCAGCAATGACCTTCATCGCTTGATTCTGCTCAAAAAATGTGAACGAAATCTGCTGCAAGCCGTTGGGATCGGCTAGAACCTTGATATGGTCCAGCAATCGCGAACCAATCTCAACCTTGAAGTAGGTGGTCAGGAGCCGTAGGAGCCGATCGAGATTGTCAAGCCCATGTGTGCTGAGCCGCTTGGGGTCCTGGAGGCTTGCCAATACTGGGCGTAAACCGGACTGAAGGAGATCCCTAGGCAGCTTGTTCGTGTGCGACAAGACTCGCTTCAAAGCCTCATTGGCAGCTTCAATGGTAGGCTTCGATTCTGAATACAGACACTTGAAGAAAACAGCCACGATCTTGGTACGAGTAGGGTTGTTTGGGCCTTTCATGAACTCCTCGAAGTCCATCGCAGTGCTCAAAATCTTGATGCAGGACACACGCAGGTTGACAATGAAATCGTGTGTCCTGAATTCGGCTGGCTTGCCAGCTAGGGACTCATCGCTAGCGTCAGACAACGCGAGAGACTCCATCAAAAGACGGTTGAGATTATCGTCGAAGGCGACGAAATCCGGTTTCAGTGTCATGTAGTAGGTGACAGCATCGATGAATCCGATCTGGATATTGAAAGGTAGAGCACGCAAGGGCTTGTGGTAGATGGGCTGAAGCAACCGGTCTTTGTACGGCTCAATCAGCTCCCAAATCTCTGCGTTCGCTGCTTTGGCAATGAGCCCAAGAGACTTTCTCGCAGTTTCCCGGACATGGCGATTCATGTGGGAGAGCTCATTGTTGAGGACCAGGCAGACTTGCGAAAGGCGCGGCTGCTTTTGGGGAGGTTGTCCTGGCTGAGATGCAACCGGCAGAGCATCTTCTTTCTTGACATTCTGGGTCACTCTCTGGAGAAGAACCTCGAGCGTGTCTTGGGCAGAGCGTCTGGTTTTCTCCGGAAGATCTTGAGGCATATCTTTGATGACGTACATCAGAGCGCGGATAAAGTCCATCTGCTTATTCGCGACCCAGGAATCGCCCAGATCGATCTTCGTAAGTAGAATGTGAATGCCCACACTACCCCCATTCTTGGTGAACCACTCCTCCTCGTAACAGCCATGACAGAACGTTGTGGCCAAGTGACTGAAGAAGTTCAGCCGCCCACCAACCTGAGGTTCAGATCCGAAGATTGTGACTGCCGAATCGTACACCTCGCAGATTGCGCGCTGGGCAGCGTCTCGCACGTCTGGATGCTCAGAAGCAAGAGACTCGAGTATCGCGTCCGAGAGTACACGAGTATCCAGGCAAAGAGGACCCTCTCCCGACTTGACATCAAAAGCGCTCATTGCCTTCTTAAGGTCCACAAGCGTTCGACCGACTTCGAGGATGGTAAAATGACGGCAAATGTTGATGAGGAATTCATCAGCCTCGTCCTTGAACTCGGGCATCGACTGTGCAAACATGATTGTTTTGATGAGGCGCTTCAGGACTTCGTTCTGCTCGTCCTTCTTGGCTACCGAATGTTCTCGCTCCGAAGTCTTGAAAACTGCAAAGTCGGCTTCAGATTTGCGCGCAAGGATGTCTTGTGCTTGAAGCCGCAGAAGTCGAGGAAGATCGTCCGGCAGGTTGTCGAATCCAATTCGCAGTTTGAGCTGAGCCTTCACCATTTGGAAGGCTTGCCTCTTGTAGTAGATGTCAGGTTGCTTGACGTTGTTTGCTCTCGTGACTTTCGGGGCTTCCATGATCTTCGAGATCGCGTAGTCGATACCGAGGTCGGCGGGGAACGCTCGATCCCTCTTGGAACCAATCAACCGCATGTCGAAACTTGAGGCATCATCGACGTATTTCTTGTATTTGAGTGGAAGGGCATCAGTCATGAACTTCCTGTTGCGGCCGCCAAGCTTTCCAAGTATCCTCATTGTGGTATGGGCATGGAAGTGGCTGTAGGGATGAGGTCTCAAGTGGTCAAATAGAGCTGTCATAAGCTCGTCGATGACTGGTGCCATGATAGGGTCCAAGTAGTCCGCAGTCAAGTTGTCAACGCACAACTCTAGTGTGCGCAGGCCCTGGCCTACCAGGTCTGATCCCGCACGAAGTGCTACCACCAGGGGCCGCATCAGGAAACTGAGATGGGGCAACAAATTACTCAGTCGAGCAGGGACTGTGAGACAGAGTTCGACATAAAGATCTCGCTCAGCGGGCTTGCGAGCGGCCACCAGCAGATTGTTCAGCACCTCAAGGAGCATCTCCAAGAGTGGAAGTATTTGCTTGTAGAGATGTTCGAACTTGCCACCACCAATGCTTCGGAACAGTGAGCGGAGGAGGATAAAGTAATTGGTCGGTTCCTCGGCGCGTGTTGAAAGCTCGATGGACTTGGTGACAATGTCGATGACATGCGGCAGGAGGACCTGTTCGTTCTGACTGGCGAACAATGTGACCGCCATGAAAGCCAGCTTGAACAAGCGCAAGAGGATAGAGGACTTGTGCATGTCTGCCGATCCAACATCCTCGATACGCTCCATCAGGAATTTGAGAAGCATTCCGCAGAAGCTGGGTGAAGTAGCTTCGCTTGCGAGGAAGAATTGGGGAATGTGAAGAAGGCCTGTGTGCTCCGAGATCATCTCATAAAGCCGCGGAATTTCTTGCTGGAAGACCTCGTGGAATGTCGCCGGATCGATGCAGTGGAAGACCGTGGCAAAGGTCTCCAAGAGCTCCTTCTCCTCCTTGCTGCTAGACACCATGTAGAAATTCGCCATGTATTCTACCGTAGAAGCATGGGGCGAGTCAACAGCCGGCTTGTCAATCTCGTAGTAGCGGAACACATAGGCTCCCTCACGGAAAAGCTTCACGATGACTTGTACTTCCTCTGCTGTGAACCCATACGAGACATCTTGCCAGTGCGCTGGCGCATTCGCTGCCTCAATATTGGTCTGCGGGTTACAGAACTTGAGCTGATAGAAGGTATTCTTGAGACCATTCATCAGAGTCTTGAACAAAAATTTGTTGTCCACGATCGGATCTGCACCTCGCTCTCGAGGGTTGGACGTCTTGATCGGCATGGCATTGAAAATGTCAATCTCATCCCATTGAGGCGGATGGTCCTTGTCTGCCAGATACGTCTCAGGTGCCGCCTCGGACTGCTGTTGGCTGTACTGTTTCGAGAGTTTGACTGCGTTCTCGTACTGCCTATTCATCGCAGCGAACTTGTCGCCAATGGCGTTAAGAATGAGCATCAGGTAGTGCCTCGCATCCACCTTGTTCTCCATCTTGGCGATGCACTCGGCCATGTTGAGCAAGAGCTTCGCACTCATCGTCTGGAAGCTAGTCCCTGGGAAATTGTCTTGAAGGTTCTTTGTGTAGACCTCGACCGTCTTTCGTATCTGCTCGGGTGACAGCGACTCGCGAACATGGTGAATAAGGTCTGCGAGCATACTGAAAGCCAGCGGCCGCATACCTTCATAGACTGTCAAGCCTTCTCCAATGAGCGTGCGTTCCTCGAGGAGATCATCAATCTTGCTCAAAAAAATCTTTCTAAAGTTGAAATTGATGATATGACGTATCGCAACGAGGAGCTCCTTGCGGGCACCCGACTTCTCTTTGGGGCAGTCCTTGAGAAGCCGGACGATGATATCAGGCAGAGTCGGCAGGAAATCTGTCAACTGCTGGGCATATTGCCGCAAGAGGTAGGCAAGGAAGCTCGTGACCTTGACTTGTGCCGTGATGAATTCGCCGAAAGCAGCTCGGTTCTTGATGTTGGGGCTCACGCCGGTGAAGATGGTTCCTTTTGCTGCTGCGTCCGCATGGGCCTGCTCTTGTGCCTTTGCCTGCAAGCAGAGAACACTCTTTATCAAGGGAACGAAGGCCTTGACATTTTGAGGAACAGCACTGCGATGGATCTGGAAGATGGAGACGACTATAATGGGACACTCTGAGAGCACCTTGAAGGACGACATGCCCTTGAGGAGTGATCGCGAAGCTTGCTGCTGCTGGTCGAAGTCTGGAGCTGGAGCCACCGGGGACCCGGGTCCAGATTGGTGCGGAAATGTCGTTTGCGACGCTCCGGGTGTTGATGGTGCCCCAGAAGCACTGCCTGTTGCGGGTGCATTGTCCAGCTGTTCCCTCACAACTCGATCCATCTGTTCAAACAGCTCCTGGATCAAACTCAAAAAGGGTTGAACCTTTGCACTCAGCGATTTCTGCTGGTGACGGAGGATGTCGGATATGACTTTGACACATATTGTCGCGTTCTCTTCGTTGTCGGTGCGGACCAAGTTCATCAACAGGTCTACTACCTCCTCCGCATACGGCTCGAAAGGTTCTGGAGGTGACGGGCCGGTGGGCAATCGATGCAATATCTCGAGCGCACAGTTCCGGAGTTTCTTTGAATAATAGTTAGTACCGTACAGCCGGCGAGGCCCGTGTTCAGCATACCTGATCGTTCGAATTACTCTGAAAGATGCAAGGTCCTCGTAGTATATGAACAATAATCGGCATCACCCGCTTCAGGAATTGCGGATATATCTGGGGACTCGTGTAATGGTCGAGACTATCGCGTAGAGCGATCGCGGCTTCGAACTTGTTCTTCGCATCTGTGCAAGAGACAGTCAGTACAGGAGTATAGATGTGCGATAAGGATCTCGAGAGCAGGGAGGGGCAGTCCCGAGGAGTTGAGGAAAAGGCATACCCGTTTCCGGAGTGCTCAGCCGCTTCAAGATGTCGTCTATCACGTTGCTCGCCATGATTGCGGCATAAGGGTTTCCCAGTCGTGAGGTTGCGCCCCACGCCTGAGGTCCCCGTGAAGAATGAAGGAGAGGACTTCTGCAAGGTCAGGGCAGATAGACGGCAGGCGGGAGGGATGAGGATGCAAGCTGCGCAATGAACCTTGCGAGCATTAAATGCAGGGGATTTAATCGCAAGAGGGGTATCTCATTGATAGAAGGTGGAAAAAAAGAAAAGCAGGCGTAGGCCCAATGTTGCGCACAGTTTGCGCCGCGTGCTTCACCAGGCTCAGGTATGTGCAACTGAGGGTGCTGTGGATGCTTAGACACGTCCCAGTCAAAAAAGTCGAGAAACCGCGAAGCTGGGGGGACGGCCTGCCAAATTCAAAATGCGCTAGGCGCTGCAACCACGATTTTCCGTGCATAAACCTGCTCTAATTGGCTCCCAGGCCTCTGCGGGGTCCTTTCCTGGCACTACGTAGGAAGGCGCGCCGACCACAGGGATTGATCTGCACCTCCTATCTTATCTTATCGATAACATGCAAAGCCACACATGCATTGATGCACCACACCAGACATATATGCAGCCAACATTGACCACCGGTTTGACATCAATTGATTGGATCAGGCAAGTCTTTCTACTTGCAATCAGATCTTTGGGAGCCAATCATCATAACATGAAACAGTATTAACTACATGTATAAGTAACTTTAGCACCAGGCAACGCAGCAATAGATGTTCGTACACAAGTATATTCATTTGTGTCATTGGCGTCTGCTGTCCAAACAGGCCAACTAACAAGAGCGCGATGGCTCCATATGTATCTCCCCGAGAATTCTATAGTTTGTTTATACACAAAAATGGTTGAAAAAATGAAGTGGCTCTGAGGGCACCCCAGCTGGTGTCAGTGGGAAAAAATGAAGCCCCCAAAACATGATGAAGTTCCCAGAAAATAACCCTATGATGAAAAGAAGAAGAGAAATTGATGGCGAAATAAGCCTCGACGGGTCATCTAGCCCCGGAAGCGAATAGCGACACGCTTCTTCTTCCCGCTAATAGCGGCGATGTTGATGCTAGCACCCTGGCCAGGCGTGCACGAAGTGCCCGCGGCAAGGGACATGACCGTTGACCACGTGCCACTGGCGCACTGTTGGTAGGCAGAGCCAAGGCAGAGCCAAGTGCCCTCCGGGCTGCAAGCTGACCCGGCAGCCTGGGCACCAGACACGCCGGAGTTCGAGCCGGAGCCAGAGCCCGATCCACTACCAGTCGTGGGAGCGGGCTTTGGCGCGGCGGCCGAAGTGACAGAGCCGGAGTTGTTGCCAGAGCCACTGCCAGAGCCACTGCCGGAACCGGAGCCGGAACCACTGCCAGAGCCGGAGCCAGTGCCGTTGCCCGAGCCACCAGTCGTGGGCGGGTTCTGAGCAGCAGCAGTTGTCGTAGGGGCAGCAGGGGCCTGGGCAGCACCAGTGTCAGAAGGTGCGACAGTGATGAAAACACCGCCGGGAACACCTGTCTTGGTGGGCTGAGAGCCGCCAGCAGCGGGAGTGCTCGTGGGGGCAGAGCCGCTGCCAGAACCACTGCCGGAGCCGGAGCCGGAGCCGGAGCCACCAGCAGCAGCCTGGCAGTTTCCGGTAGGCTTGGCGAATGCAGAGGTGGCACCATTGAGACGCTCAACATTCTGGCCGGGGTTGGGAAACTCAACATCCTTGCTGTCCGGAGTTCCGCAGCCATTGCCGATGTTGGCGACGAACATGTCGGGCAACTGCTCGAAGCCAGACTTGCTACCACCAGTGCCAGTGAGTGATACAGGAGCACAGTTCATGTACATCTCACGGTTGCCAATCTTGTTGAACCACGTCCAAGCCAGAACAACATCGCCCGTGGGGATGTCGGTGGGGATGGTGAAGTTGTAGGTATCGGGAGCAAGGGCGCCGGCATTATCGCCCATGTTACCAGTCTGGCCCTTGGCAGGGCATCCACCCTCGATGGAGTGGATGACCTTCCAGACGCTGTTCTTGGTAGGCTGCTTGTCGTAGGTAATAGATACTTGGCAAGAACCGCCACCGTGGACTGCCTGACCGGTGAACCTCAGGGGTTGGGATGAGCCCAAGGCCATCGAGTTTGAAGAACCTCCCGCGACCAGCTGCTGACCGCCTTGCAACTGGCAAGGGAAGTCGACACCGGTTGCATCGAGAGGTCCGTTGTGGAGAGCGGGTTGGGCAAATGGTTGAGGAGTGTTCATCAACATGTGGGCGTTTGCCATGGTGGCAAGGCCGCAGGCGGCCAACGAGGTCTTTGAGAAAAACATTTTGAATGAAGGCGTGATATTTCTCGTTCCAGACGGGAGAATATCAGAAGGTCGATCGTACAGATGATTCTGTTGTGTGGTGGATAGGCTATGCAATTGTTTGCGTTTCGCGAGGAGTCGTTTGAATACAGGAGCTCGAAAGAGTGTATGAGCAACTGAAAGCAGAGTCTCTGACTTTATCGTGAAGGAAGGTAATGCACCAGGCGGGTTCGTGAAAGAACAGGTGAAAGGTCTAGCCTTCTCAAGGAATGAAGAACGCGGCTCGTAGAGTCGTTGAAAGGACAGCAGCTGCTGAAGCAAGAGATGGACTCGAGTAGGACGGGGCTTCCAGCCAGCTTATATGTTCACGATCTCCAGAACAGAAAAATGAGCGAGTCCCAAAGGGGATAGTCGAAAGGAAGATCGAGCGAAAGGATGGGATGGAAAAAGTGCTTGAAAAGAACGTAGTACAACGACTGATTGGACCGGAGAGGTTAGGGAGAGGAGGCAACCATCACCGAGAATGCACTTGGGAGTCCACTCAGATATCTAGCTGAGCGCCGGCCAGGGTGTGTCCGGCGCGGACGTCGAAGGACGGAGCCAGTAGTGCTCAGCCATCATGATCTCCCTTCAGATGTCTGAAGCATTGTGGATCGACTGGAGTCCTCCTAGGGGATGGACCCGCGCGGGCCCATATTCACATGGGTGATGCTGGGCGAGTCGGTTGCAGACGATGATAGGCTCACTTGAGCCAGTCTGGCGTGTTTCGAACTGGCACGGAAGAATTGAAACATTTTTTTGAGTGGACAGGGCGAGATCTGCCTGTGTGGGTAGTGCCGTGGTGGTGGTGAAGACGACGCCGTCACTCCACATTCCACAAGATTCGCCGCACGACCCCTGAGCCCTGACTAGGATCGTTTGGGGCGGCGGGGAATATCAACGTTACCACGCAATGCAAAGGAGGTGCGGACGCATGCAAGGAACAAGCATGCAGTCCGGAGAAAGAAAAACTTCACTTATTACACTCCTTTGGCTCATAGCTCCGCAAGTCAACAGTCGTCTGACGTGAAAGGGCCGATGCGAACATGATGGGACGAAATGGCGTCGTCCGTAGCTCTGGATAGCCATGCCGTGACTCGTGAGCCCTTTGTTGACAGGATCAACAGTGCAACTTGAGCCGGGATGTCAGTCAGATCCTGTGGTGAGACGAAGATCTGTGTGCATCTAGATTGATGATGGGCGGCGACGGTGTGTGATTTGCTCGTGGCCAGAACGGCACGGGTGCCTCGCATCCAGCGAAGTGCCAAGCTTCTAGTCAGGGGCGTTTCTGCTGATGGTGTAAGGCGACAGACCGGTGGTTCAGATAGAAGCAAGGTGAGAAAACCAGACATGTCGTTCGTCGGCTCTCGTTCAGCTGACGTTGCTTGGTGTCGATGGAGGTCTCCAATCAGGCCTCTCAGAAGCCTTGGGAACGGAACTCGCTAATGCTGGTCGCGGCCACTCAGCTCGCGTTCCCGGGTAGGATGTGCGACCTAATGACGGCGATGGACTGCCGAGTGGCCTAGAGCGCGGTGAGCTACCCCTGCTTCTGTGGGCGGTGGGGTTTTTACTGCAGGGGTTGGAGGAGAGAGAGCCGGTTTTTGCGCTGTGGCTGGACGATGGCAAGGGCCGGAGCTTAGTGCTCGCTTGGGGTTTCAGGGGTCGACGTCAGGGGCTGTCTCGGGGCGGGGCCGTGCCGTTAAGCACCACTAAAATTCTGAAAATCCTTTTGACCAGCGCCGACATTCCTTAGGGAGGCATCCAGAGACCACCGCCACCACTAGAAAGCGTGCGGTGCTGGACACGTCGATACGGTGAGACGCGCGCGCAACAAGAAGGAATACGATAGGTAAGCCTGATATATCACGATAGATCCATTATGCTCGCTTGCACTTCCATCGGCCACTTGCGTCGCCACCAAACGGCAGAGAAAGGAGATCATACTTCCTGGCGATGCCCCTGTACTCCAGCATCACGGTCGGCATAACACATAGTTAGCTTTTTCCACATTCGGAATCCCCCGCCAAAGGCTCGACCGCATGTTGATCTGCTTCGATCGTAGCCTAACTGAGTCGTATCTCCTGGCTCCTACATAGACTACCTGCATGTGAATGACACTGCGGCTCGGAATACCACAGAACGAAGGCTTTATTCTTCACACCGATGCAGGCACTACTGGCTAGGACGGAACAGGAAGTCAGGGCAAAGACAGCCCTTGCACCACGGGCCACCCAGGAGCGGCGAATAACCTAGGACAAGGATACGCGATCCGACCCTCCAAGGACCGAGTGGCCACGAGGAGCCTTCCATACGACCTTCTTAGGGTTGATACTGGAATGGTGAAACATGGCCTAGTTTCAAGACCTCGCCCCACTAAAAAAATCCCCTTGCGTAAAGCAGAGCCCTTTGGACCTCATCTCATCCAGCTCCCTGATGCGTAGGCACTCGTGTGTTTGTGATCATTGGTGTGCTGACTCGAGGAACCGTCTGATGTTGCTCAATTCTTGACCAGCACCACGCTATCGGGTTCACTTGTTTCTTGGTGATCTTGTTGTGCGCCTAATCCGAGGCTCTGGGTGGCTGTCTGGGCGCGACCAACAGCAACGTGGCACCTGTCAGCTGTGCTTCTCGTGTGACGATGCCGCCGCCCTTTTCTGCGGCCGCGCCTGAAGCTTCAATCAGATTGCAACAGCTGCCTTCGCGAGTCTCACCGCTATCAGCTCCTCAAACGTGGAAATTCGACCCAGGAACATGCGATCCCGTGTATGGCTTTGCGTGTTCGCCAACAGAGGTTTGAGGGTATGGCTTGAGGCCTGCCGTACTCAAACCAGCACCCATCGCGGAAAAGTTTGCGCCAAATTTACCCCCAAAGACAACAGAAATAGAAGCTTTCCATGTGAATATGCATGAAATCCAGAAATGAGCAGTGACGACTGAATGCGCGAAGTGTGTGGCGCAGTGGTTGCATCCGGACCATGGCCCATTTCAATGTACTATTCCGTAGTTGAGACCCATGATCGACTTCCAGGTTCAAGGTTTCTCTCAGCGGTGGCAACAAACACTTTAGCCTTCATTCCTTGCGACAAAGCTGCCGAGCTCTATGCATGCCGTGGGCTATGCATGCCGTGGGTCTCGTAAGGAAGGCCTCGGATGTCGCAAAGCAGATCAACGCCACACATTGTTCGGTACAGGACAAGCGAGTTTGGACAAAGGAATTGTCACTCCCTGAGGATTGCCAAGTAAGAATACCCTTATCCTAGAGGAATCAGACGGAATCATGGCTTGTTTGGAACCTGTATGCGCATATCCAGGGTCTCATAACTTAACCGTTGTTTCTTGGAATTAGAAATTGCATGTAGTTCACGATGGCGTAGTGCACGGTGGGAAACAGTGTGTTTGTCAATGGACGCACTCGAGAATCTACAAAGCCCACATCGTCTATCACGACAGTCCATCATGTAACGATGCAGCTCCGCTGGCATCTACTTGGCTCGGACGGCCAAGCCTACCCCGTAATCAAACACCAAATGGTTAGAAAAAGGTCTTGCGAACCTGGACCCTGTATGTATCCCGACTACAACTAATCTCTCGGCACGATTGTGCAGGGTACTCCATGTCTGGGCCTCGGTCAGGCTTGTGCTCCCTCTTAAGAGACGACAACAGCCGGGTCATCAGGATCGCATCCTGCGGGCGGTAAGAAACTTCAGCTCGTTTCGACATGAAGGACCTTGGGAAGGTTTGGCCTACCTTCAAAGACATAGCCCTCCCTGGTCCAATGCTGCATCTTCTCTCGCCGAAACTCTTCGAAATCCCATTCTCTGTTCTCTAGACAAGCTGGGTCTCTGATGACATAGACCCCGGCAATGACTTCCTCATTGCTTTCCTCGTTGCCTTCGCCTTTATCGTTACCTACCTTGCTCAGGAGTCGAACCTTGACTTGGCGTCGTTCGTACTCGCTGCCTTCAAAATAGTCCAGCTTAGCCATGTTTGCCGCCGTCAGTCCTGTCACAACAGTCCCACGAACGGCATGCTCCGGATCCTCTATGACACCTGGGTAGTCGGCATGGCGGACACGCCGTCGACAGTATCCATGAAGTATCGCGGGCCGAAAGGTGTAGGCCTCGGTTATTGCTGGTGGAGGTTTCCCAGAAAGGAAGCAGACTGTGTAAAACACCTCTGGGGCCATCTGCTGGCTAGTCAATATCAAATTGCGCCGGTCAGTCATAGACGCACTCGACATACCAGAGTTCCTGCTTCAAGGTCAGTATTATTACCACTACATTGGCAATCTTTGTCGAATTCGGCTCACCATAGAAGAAGGCTGTGTGGGAGTTCGTGTCTGCTTCGGCAGACATGTTGAAACAGGTCCGTTCTCCGGAGAGGTTGAACCTATTCACGCAGTGATTCTTATGCTAGCTGAATGAGTGTTGTTATGAAGCCAACCAGGTCCCCTGCACACACGCCCGATTCGAAGGCGTTGGCAGTTGGGTGTTCTGCTAAATGGGCTAAGGCAAATGCGTCAATGAATGGCCGCAGCGGATGCGAGTGAACATGAAGTCTCATAAAAGGATTGAATCATGGATACAATCGGATCTGTTATCTTTGAGTCGAGGTTCAATTCCACAGATAACCTCCTGCACTTAGTCACCGATAATCGGGGCGGCCGCCACCACCAACCTAAGCTGGCGATCAGCCAACCCGCAACGCTTAGACCACGATAACTTTGTCCGGTCAACGATGGCTCTGTCACATTTTTATCCAGCTCTGCAATTAGGAACTAATATCGCTCATCCAGACAGCCCTTCATTATTTGTGCAGCCTGATTTCAGTACTCTAATTTGGTTTTCATAGCTTTCGCCAGCTCCCGCAACTCCTCCGGGCCCCCGACATCCGACGTTAGTAGTGCATCCGGAGATCTGATATAATGATATAACAGCGCCATAGAATGCGACTTCCATAGAGGTACTCCATTCTCGTTCCTGCTCCTCACGATCGTGCCAAGCAGCAAGATGCCTCCAGCCACTTCGATGAGGAGCGGCACAACCATATAGAGCCACTCGATCCGAATGTAGACAACTGCCCGGGCAGCTAAGCCTGTAACCTCAAAGCTCTGACGCCCCTGACGAAGTTGCTTCGTCATGCTGTCCGCCATGCGATTCATGACCTCTGTTGTGTTCTTGTTCACAAGCGCTGTGGAAATGCCGAGACTGTAATCGACAGACTTTTCTCCGACGATCATCTGGCCGGAAAACGTCGATGACATGAAGAAGCTTGCCAGACCACCTAACTCCGCCGCGTTCAGCGTCGTGCTAGGCGCCTGTATCGGTGAATAGATAAATGTGGTTCTATTCGTGCGAGATCCGATACCAAGGTCGAATGGCTCTGTGTGGTTGATGTAAAAGTTTGTGCCACTCGAGGACACTTTGGAGTATCTGTAGCCTGAGAGGGACACTGTACATTCTTCTACCTCCTCTTGGACAATTCCTCCTCTCCCCGAGGTAGTAAATGTGCTAGGTGCCTTCCAAATCGCTATTCGCGCGATGTCTGGGCCCAGAGTCGGTGGAAGATTACTTGAGTTTCCCCCGCCAAGGGCGATGGAGGCATTGACTATGACAGTGGTCTGGTACATCGTGGGTACGAGCCTGGTGGCCAGCTGAACACCACCAGGCGTAGTCATGCTGCAACGTGTTTCCCCGTTTGAAGGAGTCGTTGTGCATCGTTTGCCCACCAGCGTTTCGACAGTGACATTTGCGCATTTGCTGGCAAAGCCGAGGGTGGTATAGGACTCAGGCCACGTACAGTTCGAGCTACAGGTGAACGTCTCAGGCACATCGATTTGATATAAGCCAGCAAAGACAGATCCTATCATGCCTGTATCGATCGAGGTGTCTGGTAGAGCACAATTATCAGCTGTGTGTACAGTAAATAGGGTTTCTCATGCAACATTACCGACGATATCCCACCAGTGCCTCAGCTGATCACCCTGCAGGGCACCATTGTCGTAGATATGTGCTATGCTAAACGACGCGGTTTTGTCGACTACTTGAATGCTGGACGTCTCAAACGTCACAACCTGCTGTGCGAAAGTGTCGACTGTCAAAGCAAGCACGGTGAGTGCGGCCCCGATCGTCCCAATACCCCATGGTACAGAGAATATCAACTTGATTGAACCCAAAGAGCCACGGCTTGCATCATCATATGTGTTCATGTGGTCCAGAGGGCGAGGTTTGTGCTTGAAATAAACCCATTTTTCCTGTCCAATACATGCCGACACTGCGAGAAAAAGACTCGCTTTTGCAGCAGTGACAAAGAGGGCGATCGTGGCATTTAACCCAATGAAAAAAGTCCAGCGGGTGGAAGGCTGGTCTTCCAACTTGAGCAAGATCACGACCACGGCGATCATGAACCCGAAGCTGGCAATGGTAGCTGCGATCTCCACTGCCCACCAGTCAAATGAAAGCTGCCGCCTTGGTCGGGTCTGTGGTAATGGCGCCGCTGCGACATAGTACGAAGAATCATACGCGCTTGACTTCTGCTCGAGCCGCTGATCTGACTGGTAACCACCAGGCTCCACGATTGTCGTGTTTGCCGCGTTCATCATGAGCAAAGGCTGCAGGCAGATGACAATCTCTGAATCTGCAGCTTTGGTCGTGACGAAATACGCCTATATTGGCGAATGCAAACGTGCTCAAGCGAGGACGCTCTCATCCCTAAAGGCCAGGACCTCGTCCTCCAGTAGCAATACTTTTCAATCCAATGGAGGAAGCCGTATCTTGAGGAGAACAGCATGGCGACTTGAGTATGGCCCAAGTCTTCATTTTGAGCAATTCGGCGAAGGGTCTGTCCGCATCTCTGGGGCCCAAGATTTTTGACAGGCCTTTCGGTACCTTTGCATGATAATCTCATGCCGGGCAGCCCTGTCTCCTGCAACAGGGTGGAGTCTGGGCTGAAGCTGTGTTCGCAATTATTGGGTGCTACGTAAATCGGCATCAATGGATGCATCACTTGGTGTGAGGCTGTGCTCTCCACAGAGGACGGGTTTAACCGTAAAGTAAGGTCATTTAACCATTAGTGTCTGCTTTCCCAAGCCCAAGAGGTACTCTACAGGTGTTCTTAGTTACATGTTTAGCGTCAACGTCAACCAGCTGGTAAGGTTAATTCCACTCCAAATACAACCTGGGTTCATTGATATGGAGACTGCCTGCAAGAATCATCATACATACCTCACTCCGTACAAGCGCCTTGAAGTCACACTCCATCTGCGACTTTTGGACTTCATATAAATAAGGGTATTAATATGAATAAGCAGGCCCACGGCTGTTAACTTCTTCAATTAAACTCTCAGGACGATATTCCTAATCCAGCGAATCAGTGATCGAGGGTTTTGGAGGAGGGCGCTTAATACAGTGGGACCAGGGCTGTCATCACGACGCTGATTGCTCGCATAGGCGCTCAATCTTCAGCCGCTGTCCTATGAAACAGAGTTGGCCTGGTTAGTGACCTCGTTGTATGCAAGATACTATCTCTGGCCGATCTTAGATCGTCGCAGATGTGGTTGTTGGTTCCAAGTCTTGACCGGGAATGGTCTGAGCACAGTCAAACGTTGAATATATAATGTCTGCGAAGAAGCGCTTCGCCCACGGGGCCCCCTCTCCCGTAGATCTCTATGGCTCGTCTATCGTGTAAAGAGTAGGGAGTTGGCATTGTCACAAGAATTTTAGGAGGTCAGGACTTGCGGAGCTCCATGATAGACATTCAGTCAACGGGTTATTGATACACAAGTCACCATATTTGGCCCGGATTGGCCTCGAAACGGGAATTAATCGACTTCAGACCTGCCATGACTACCGACGGTCTTTCGAGCCATGCCTCAGGTCAGAAATCGGATGCCAAAGAATGGCTTGTGGCGCAGGATGTTGAGTTACAGGAGGGAAAGGGTTCTTCAACTAAAGGTTTCGACATGATCCAGGGCAGTGGTAAGTGAAGTTATTGAATCACACAATCGTTGGCTAATTTCTCCAGGAAACATAAACAGTTGGAGGCCGTTCACGATGAAACCGCTTGCACTTTCTGCCTTTGGTGTAACATCATTGGTTATTGCAGCATTGTTAGAAGTTTTTGCCCAGAAAAGCTCGAAGCAAGGTGGACTTGCACTCTCGGCGACTGATTCGAACATGTCTACGATTGTTACCTTCAACTATCTATTCCTACCCACGATTATTGCCGTGCTTTATAGCTTGGCTTGGGCGTGGATTGATTCAGATGTACGGCGTATGCAGCCTTGGTTAGAACTGTCCCGACCTGGCGGCGCTTCTGGCGAGTCGTCATTACTGCTCGACTACCCGTTCGAGTTTCTAGCTTTCGTACCTTTCAAAGCATGGAGAAGAAGGTAGGCACTCTCCTCTCATCCTATTGACAGATGGCAACTTACCCCTTATGTCCAGGCACTGGCCAGTTTTCCTCACTGGGACTGCGATGATGCTCATTTTCTGGCTAATAACACCGCTTCAGAGTGCAATATTTGGCTTGCAGTCTGTCAAAGTCTCACATGAGATCCCGATGAGCCGCGATGTTGGCCTCCTTCCCCTCCAAGACCAAGTCGACCGCCTGGATGTCTCGATGCTGAACCTCGCCTATGCCACCACCTGGCTTGGGCAATCCCGCCCAGTCTTCACCTCGCCTGACTCCTCACTGGTTCCATTCACAGTTGTAGACGATTCTGCTTCTCCAGAAGGGGATTATCGTCTCAGGGGCGAAACAATCGAGTACACGACAGACCTGCATTGCTGGCCAGCCCAGTGGCACCTGGATCCCATTCAGAATCGCACCTTTGTGGTAGACAACGGACGTGGATGCCAGGTCAATATCTCAGCGGGATTGTCTAGTCGAAGGGATGGTGAGCCAACGGTCCTTTTGTATGTTGGTTATCATCAAGCCGACCGATCCGACTGGTTCCTGCGTTCACCCCAATGTGGCCCTGCAGCCTCGAACCAGTTTCTTGCTATCTGGGCAAAAGCAGAGACATTGCGAAATGCAACGCTCATCTTCTGTGAGACATCTTATGCAAAGCAGAATGTCTCAGTGACAGTGGATGGGCAGGCACGACAGCCACTGGACGGATCACTGTCTCCTCGCAGCGATGTGCAAGCGCTGAGCGATGATGAGTTCAATCGTACAGCTTACGAATTCCTCATCGGCACTGGTGTGCCGTCCAGCAGTATTCCAAAAGAATATGCAGAGCTTATCTATCTCGACCAGACGGTTCGGCTCGACAATGATCACATCGCTTTCCCCTTCACGAACATGGTTGGCTTCGCTGTTGGACGGTACAACGGATCCGTCGACGACTTTCACGATGCTGACACACTTGGCAATGCTTTCCGTGCTGCACACAAAACGGTGTTTTCCGTGGCCATATCCCAGCTCATGTCCCCCACGACACCATTAATGAACTTTTTTGGCACTCGTGAGTCGGATCTCTATGGCATCGTTATCAGCCGACCGATATCGCTAGTAGTCGAGATATTGCTCCTCATAGTCGCCATCATCACAGGGCTTCTCATGTTCTTTTGTCACAAACTCGAAAGTCACCTGAGCTGTGACCCTGCAAGTCTAGGATCATTGATCGAAATATTGAGGTCTAGTGAGCGGCTTGTGGGAGAGTTTACGAACATGGACAGCCTTAGCGACAAGGATCTGGCCGAACAAACAGCTCGAAACAGATACCATTTAACAAAAGCTACCCTCGATCGCTCGCAAGGCCCTTTCAACTCTCAATTGCTCAGACTTGGTCAACAACGCGAAGCAGAATCAGACTCAAAGACGTCACCCCAATTTGCTGTCGAAGACTTTAAACCTGTCCGCCCGAAAGAATTGAGACCTAGCACTGGCTTCGTTCTCATTATCATCTTGATGTCGGCCACGGCCTTTCTTGTGTACCTCAAATGTCAAGAAATGGCTCATGGTGGTAAGTTAAATTAACTCTCTCGATGACTGTCGATGCTGAACATGATAGGTTTATATCGACCGACGGACAACTTCGAGGTATTGCAGATTCTCGAGAACTACATCCCCACCATCTTCGCCACATTCTTGGAGCCTTTTCTTATTGTGATCAACCGGCTCTTTTGCCTACTCGAGCCATTTCACCTACTGAAGCAAGGCTGTACCTCATCATACAGGACACTGGACACCGCATACGAATCGCTCCCTCCTCAGCTCAATGTTCTGAAAGCTCTCAAATCTAGGTCTCTACTCCTTGCGGCAGTTTGCAGTCTGTCTCTGTTGGCAAATGTGCTTGCTGTTGGCATGGGTGCGATATTCAACGAGGTGTCTGTCCGAGTCGGATACCCTGCAACCGCGCAGCTCTTAAGGGAGCCAACACTCAGCAGAAGCACAATTGTACCACCCACGTTCGCAACTGTCTATTACGAGGAGTTCTATGTTCTCCTTGCCAACTCGACTGCGGGAACCAAGCTTCCAATATGGACTGATTCTAAATTCGCGTATCTGCCATACAACTATTCGGAGCTCACAGACGAAGACGCACCCGTGCAGTTCCACACTCTGACCCGAGGTTTTGGTTTTGACCCAAAATGCTCACCTCTCTCACTGTCACCAAGCGATGCAGTCTCCGCGAATTATTCACAGTATTACCGCGGCTGGAGCGAAATGAAGAACCTCGTGGTAACTCTCAGAAACGAGAGTGGCACAGACGTGGTTTGCAGCCTCAATCCCACAGTGACCGGTGACAACTACGTGGAAGGGCCAGCGTCTTTA
The DNA here is from genome assembly GCA_018873225.1 of [Phialemoniopsis] sp. UDSM-2020. Lineage (NCBI taxonomy): Eukaryota > Fungi > Ascomycota > Sordariomycetes > Thyridiales > Thyridiaceae > Thyridium > [Phialemoniopsis] sp. UDSM-2020. The sequence continues at coordinate 2,585,985 of JAEILZ010000004.1, forward strand.
GAGCTGTATGGACAGTTGAATCCCCAGCCGCTCCAGGTCGACATCGGAGGATCCAACTGGATAGTGAGTTCCGAAGACAGGGGACTTTGCAGGGGCAACCTTGTGGCAGGCTGGATGAAGGCCAATCAGTCTAGCCAGGGTCAAGACATGAGCAGTACATTAGTACAGTGTCGGATGGAGCTCCAGACCGCCATGTTCAACCTCACGACGGATCGCAATGGCTACGTACTCGATTCGAAGAGAGTGGGAGAGTTCGATGACCTGTCAGGTTTTATGACACCGACACAGATCCGTAATCTGACCGACGAAGCAACAGCATGGATAGGTGATGCTAGAAGGGGCGGCTATGGGCCAAAGTGGCACAACGACACGGTCTCGAGAGATTGGTTAAACTATCTCCTCAAACGCGAACTCAAGACCACGCGGTTACTGGATCCTCTAGAACAAGTTGTCGATATGAACGATGCCTTGGCATTTGTCAGCAACCACGTTCAACGAGCGGGCGCTGCGATTGTTGGTGCTAACCTTGACATGTTCAAGGCAACGAATGGCGCATCTCAGCCTGTGGAGGGTATTGTCATCATGGAAGAGACCAGGATATTCATGAACGATCCGGCATTCATCATCAGCATCACGATCCTAGTGATCAACATCATCATTCTCACCATTATCTACGTGAGAGAGCGGGAGGCATATCTCCCAAGGTTGCCGTCCTCGATCGCATCGACGATAGCATACATCGCCGCGGGACGAACAGTTGCAGAATACCGACCAGATGGAAAAGTTGGATCACATGCCACGAAAGCTCTTCCGAGACGAGGTCTAAACAGAGCGCCAACGACTTATAGCTTTGGTCAATTCATCGGAGTGGATGGCAACGCTCATGTTGGAATAGAGGTTGACCCCTTTGTCATGCCGCTGGAGATCTCTCAGAAGGGTCCAGAGTCGTTTGTTTCGCGCATTTTGGGCTTGCGACGACGAAAACCAATAGAGACAAGGACAGATAAGGAGCGAGCATAAGTGATTAATGATTATGACAATAATAATTTTGGAAACATTCGAGACATCGAAGTCGATCTTGCCAATCTGTGCAATTTTCAATGTCATGTCACTTGAATCTCGGTTGGAGCCGTTAGAAAAGCGGCCCGCCCGTCAACTCCACCCACCAATGCTGTGAAGGCCCGCCTAATAAAACATGAATTAAAGACAAATTCCTGATCCTGGCCTTACAGCCCAAAGAAAGTTCAGGAGCGATCGCAAGCACTGCAACCTCAGTTCTTTAATTTTACTTCAACCGGCTGCTTGCTTGCTTACTGTCGAGACCATGTCCGAAGAGCTCGTCGACGAGGTCGAAGCCATCAACTCCATTTACGGAGACGGCTCCCTCGTGCCTTCCTCCGCAGAGGGCGAGGCAGACATCTACATCCTCCAGCTCCCGGGAGACAACCCGTCCTCTCTCCGCCTTCAGTTCCCACAAGCCTACCCCGCCGAGCCGCCGTCCATCCTCGGCACCCACAGCGCCGGCGAGAACGCCCGGCGCGGGGCAGCGGCGCGGGACCTGGCCCTCTTCCGCGACGCCGTCGCCGCCGTGTACCAGCCGGGCCAGGTGTGCCTTTTTGATGCGCTCGAGGAGCTATCCAGGCAGCTCGAGACGCTACAGGAAGCCGCCGACGCCGCCGAGGAGTTGGAAGCTTCACCACCACCATCCTCACACCACCTAGACGACGACGGCCTCGCGGCAGAGGACGACGACCTCGGCCCCGAGCCAGCCTGGACGCTCTCCGAGCCCGTCGCCGAGAACAAATCGGTGTTCCTCGCGCGCGCCGCGCCCGCGTCCTCCGCCGCCGAGGCCGCGCGCTGCGTGGCGCACCTGCTCGCCACGGACCGGCGGGCGCGCGCGGCGACGCACAACATCACGGCGTGGCGCGTGCGCGACCCGTCGGGCTCGGGCGCGAGCTTCCAGGACTGCGACGACGACGGCGAGGCCGCGGCCGGCGGGCGCCTGCTGCACCTTCTGCAGCTCATGGACGCGTGGGGCCTCGTCGTCGTCGTGACGCGGTGGTACGGCGGGCAGAAGCTCGGGCCCCGGCGGTTCGCGCTCATCAACCAGGCCGCGCGGGACGCCGTCGTGCGGGGCCGGTTCGTGCCGGACCCGGCGGCGCAGCAGCAGTCAGGGGGCAGCAAGAAGAAAGGGCATGGGAAGTGAGGTTTGGGCTTGACTTCTCAGCCACGCCGTGCACGTATTTACGACCTCTCACGAAGTGGAATCTTTGATGGCTGTCTTGAAACGGGATTGGGCATTTGCCTACAATGCAACAGGTCCTGGCTCACCGGACTTTTGGCTGCACGGGTCCAGCTAACTACTACTATACACAACGAGACAATGTCTCGCTACTCTCATGCGAAACGGACTTTCATCGATACTCAAAGACAGCAGATGCCATCATCACCAGCTACCTGATGCACGCCACATTTTACCCCGTCAAATGCCAAGTGGTATCTTCCCAAATAATGCAACCCATGCCGAACCGATCATGCTCAAAATGAGTCCAACGTCAAAATCAACGGCGGTCCGGAAGACAATAGATGCCACAAACGCGTACAGGAGGATACTCCTGCATGCCAGACAGACCGACCGAAACCAAGCCCCTTCCCAGCCGGAGCGTCTCCAAGATATCCTAAACCTTGTCCTGCAGCGGCAGAAGCACCTGTAGTGCCGCCGGGATTCGATCCTGGGATAGGATGACTGCGCCAGCGCGTGCCGTGGAGAGATACAGTAGTTCGACTGTGTCGGAAACATCCATCTCTCGGACCAGTCTTCCTGCGACGCCAGACACTATACCGGTTGTCTCAGAAGACAGATTTTCCAGATCCAAGAAGATAGGGGCGAGGTCCGTCTCGGTATCGCCGACTATGGAGTCGCCGAAAATCTGGAGGAGAGCCCGGTCGATGAGTAGGGAAGGTGGATCGTCAGCGGCTAGAGTGACGGAAAGGAAGTCTGGCTTGGACACCAAGGCGGAGACAAGACACGTAAAGAGCCGAGGGTCAACGTTATCGACCCAAGTGGGCTCTGCGCGACTGCCGTTGCCTGTGTGAGCCCGGCTCAGACTCGGTCGAAGCGACGAAATCTCGCCACCGACATGGTGTAGCTCGCGGCCTGAGCAGTGGACAAGATGGAGTTTCGACCTGAAGTCAGCAATGACTGAGTGCTTCTTGAGCATCTCAAAGGTGCGGTCTTGCAGGTCGCTAATGGTGGCCGACGGCGGCGTGGAGGGTGTGCTGGTCGGGCCTCGTCCCCGCACCGAAGCCATCATCACGGGCGAGGTGAAGGACGATTCCTGCTCGGAGAAGACAAAGCCCCGCGAGCCAAGCGCCTCGATGACACTATCTCGGTTCCTTTTCGGAACCAGGATGAAGTCGCAGAAGTACGTCGTGATGAAGAAGATGGGGATGCCCGCGAGGGCCAGGGGGGAGGTCAGATCCACGACTCGCGAGCCGGCGTCTATGCCAGCACTAACGACACAGAGGGCGACATACGGATGCTCCGAGACGGAGATTCCCTTTCGCATGTCTTTGGATAGGGTGTTGATGAAAGGTTGGAAGATTCGTTGGACCCATGCTTCGTGGCAAACAATGGAGCACTCCATTGGAGTGACGCTCACATTAAGCAACACATGCTTGCGATCAACTGTGAGGCCTTGGAAGCCAGACTCGAGAATCGCCTCGGAGCTTTCCCGCTGCGGGAGCAGGACGCGGAGAATGGGCTCGAGGAAGACAGAGAACTGGCTGCGGGGTATGTGTATCAAACTGAACTCTCCGTCCTATGCAGCAAATCATTAGCCTCGATTGAACCGACGGACTTGCCATTTTTACGGCATGCGTCGTTGTGCAGAGTCTGACAGAACAATTTTGCACTGCCCAAAGCAAAGCTTGCCATTTCGGCCAGGTGCAAAGCAACATCAAGAAAACAAATGAGGCAAATGCAGGGTAGCTTACCAGAAAGGATACTTGCGCGTTCATGGTGGCGGCTTGCACATGCAGTCACCCGCTCGGCAGCTCGCCTTTACCAGTACTGCCCGTGAGATTCGAAGAGCAGTCGAATTGTTTGTTGCCTTCTGGTCCTAGATCGATGTGTGCTCGGCACAAACGAAAATAAAACAACCCAAGATTTCTCGGTTCGACCCGCGAAGTGGACGCACGGGTGGTTTGCCGAGATGGATGGTGTGGTGCGGGTGGCTAGGCGAGCCACGCAGGAGAATTACTTGGGTACCCGACCCTTGGGAGGAAAATACGCTTCAAGGTTGACGAAGAGGGGAAAATGCGAGTACAAAAGATACTCGACAAGGTTGTGGGAACGGAGGAGATTGGAGGAGGGGACCTGTGGTGAAGCAACAAAGGTCTGGTTCTTTTGGTCAGAGATAAGGTTTAAATGACCAAACCAATCAACAAATGGCCAAGTGCCGGGCCCGGACGTGGTAGGCCGAAAGAACTCGGAGGACCCGCCGGGTTCACCGGGACAAGCCTTCAAAACAAAGGGCCGGCAGAGGTTCTTGTCTCCGGGCCGATGGCGGAGGGGTCATGACCTGTCTGGCTGAATAGGAATCACTGTGATCAGACGCCTGTCAAAGGAAACCTCGAGAAACCGCAACAATGTGGTCGGCCCACTCTTGAAGTGTTAGTCGAAGGGCCTTTAACAAAGAGTCTCCTTGTAATGCTCCCAAGTTCAAAGACAATGATGGAATTGTTCCGATCCGGATACGGTACACGGATGACTTGCATCAACATACACAGAAAAGACAGCCCTGGCGAAGAACAGAGTTCAACTCGCGCCTTTGCGATTGTGATGATGGATATATGTAAGGTGGTGTTGGTCAAGAAGGTTTGTTAGTCCGTCTGGGTTCATGACCTATAAGTGAGCAGCTCTGGTTGGCTGAATCGCGACCCTCCCCAGTCATCCCAGAGGCGGCCGATGGCTGCCAGACACACTCTCGCCCGGATCTGACGAAGCCCGTCCACCCCCAAGAAACAACGTCAAAAAAAGGCTGCCCAGGCCGCTGCAGCGCTAGAGGCTTTTGGGACCGTCTTGCATCGTGCAGTGGGGAAAGGTCGCGCGTGGGGGATGCCATTGAGGATGAGTGGCTTTTTCGCCCGTTTTGCTTCAACCAACCCCAATATAACCCCCGGTTGCCGAGGCACACAACAGTCTGCACCCCTTACCTCCCCTTCGTCACAGGTCCTGCACGACGAAAGGCAGGGCCATGTCATCATCCTGGTCTGGCCCAAGGGAAATACCCGAAAGCCACGCTTGATGCGCGTGTGTGTGCCCGCGCAAAGGGGACAAGGGTTGTGCTAGCCTGCTTGGCTTCCATCACTGATGGAGAGGTAGAGAGAGGTATGTCTGGTGACCGACTTCACTGGCATGCATTTGTTGCCAGCCATCCATGCAGGACTCTAATCCAGGACGATTCTGTCATCATCCACACGGCCTGCAATCTATCATGGATTAGTGCCAGCGCGGGTTTACCACCCCAGTGGTGCCTGCTGAGGCTAGGGATGTGTCTAAGACACGACATGTCCATTCTCCTCCCTCTTGTCTTCTCTCTCTCCGCACTGATTCAGGGCCCAGATCAGCCGGGGAGCGGGATTGACTCTGAACCTTGCAGTGACGGTGTAACGCACGGCTAGAAGTCAAAACTTTGAAATCTCCTAGGCACTGTCTCCTCAGGCAGCGTGCTACAAGCAAAACAGAGAGAACCTGTTTGTGTGGTGGGCTGCTGCCGCTAAGCATTGTGGGAGGATGTCAAGATCGCTAAGCTGATCAAGTAAGATCCCGATGCAGTAACGCCCCGAGCACTAGCCTGGTTGAAGATAGGGAGTTGGCATCGACAAAGATAGGTTAGGTCTCGGAAGAATTCACAGTACCTACTTCGTACGCGGTGGCCCCGATGATCGTTTTGGAGCTTGGCATCAAACCGCACACAAAGGGAACAGGGGTCCTCGGCGGGGGTCAGAGTACTGGTACAGACGGACAAGGGGGCCATCGAGAGCAAATCAGGACCTGGTCCGACAGGAGAGCTCTCTCTCTATCCGAAGCACCGAAACTTGCACCTTGGGAAGGCAGGCGAGCAATTCTGATATGTGATGGTGAGGTTTGATTGCGCGGGCTGTCAGCCAACAGACACTCGTTAGCAGGGAGAAGTGTGCTAGACACACACGCGCATCAATGATGCATGCAGGCCTGATCTGGGGAAAGACAGATTGAGGCTGGACTGATTGTCCTGTTGGATCGACAGGTTCCTCTCTTGCTCATTCTGCAGCGGTGGTGCCGATGTGATGCCGGGGCCTGGTGCATTCGTTGACTTTTGCTTCTTGTCTTTGCTTGTTTTTCTTCTCCTTTGCTGCACTGCAGACTCACTCGAGAGGGACGATTCGTCGCTCAGGTTGACATGCCTCGCGCTAGAGCAGGCATGAGGAGATCCCCAATCTCAAGACGCATTAGCTTTCTTGACTCGTGTGTGCTCGGCGCTGCGCTGCGGCAAGGCCCCCCCTGGGCGTTCCCGTACGTGCAAGACTGCGGAGCGGCGATCTAGCGCCTGCGAAAAAGACCCCATTGATGCTCGTCGAAACTCCACTGTTCAGTTATCAGTGGAGCTCGTGCTTTGATCCTTTGATAGCCATCACACGTCCTTATCACCAGTTCTTTTCGCCGTGTACCACAATTACCTAATGAGGTAATCATCATGGTCGGTTGTAAATTTGCATCTTTCCGTCTGTTTCTTTTCCTCTACGATCTATGTCTTCAAGGCAGTCGCTGGACTGCTTGTGAAGCTACCGACGGGTCATAAAATGACATATCAGTCTCCGATGACGAGAGCATTCCTTCCTCGTGACCTACACATCGTCACTTTGTTGGTGCATGTTGTCAACCAAACTGCTCCACATTGTTGATGAAGCAAAGCATTCTGTAACATGCTCAGTCACTCAATTGATTTCGTGACCCGTCCCTCCCTGCATATGCTCGGCGCACCTATCGCCTCAGCCTTTCCTGGTATCACGCTCGAGCATGTGTCTTATTGCGCATAGCTTGTGTCTTGTTCTAGACCCTCCTTCGTGATCTGCCCCGCACTTGACGACCTCCCCCAAGTACGGGGATCCAGGTCCCTGGCAGCCACATCTTGTGCAGCTGCATATATGACATCAGCATACGACCCGATTCCTGGCACGGCAAGGGCCAGAGGTCTAGCGGAGAGTGGTCAAGCTTGGCTTATGCGCCAGAGCATTTCAAGCCCAGTGCGAAGTGCAAGCTTGCTGTTCAGAGGAGCTATCTCCCGTGCCGTGCAAACCCCCACGCGCGTGTGCTGCTGAGCCGTCAATAGACGTCTTCGTGAGGGAGGTCTGACATCTCCGCATGATCCATGAGGATCTCTTAGCAGGTTTCTACCGGACTGGAGCAGGTATCAGTGGACATCGACAGCAGCATGACAATACTGTGAGTAATCGCCGTTGCTACCTCTTGATGCCGACCACGACTATGTTTCGAGGACTTTCTTTGTAGTCAAAGACAGTCTCAGCCCAGCAGTCCTGCACGATGTCGGTGTGCTCCTTGAGGAAGAGCCATCGATCAGTCACGATGAGTGACTCGACCACTCCGGCGCAGAAAGCCATCAGACTCCAAATCGTTGCTATCTCATTCTTCCGATGTATGTAGGCCCGCTCGTACTCGGAGATCTCTTCGTCCGTGATATCGCCCATCTTCTCCTGGATTATCTGACTGTATTGGACAAACTCCGAGTTGGACGTCAGCTTCTTGATCGCCCCACGCACATATGCACTGAACGACGTATAACAGCCCTTGCGCAGCGAGCCGATGATGACAGGATTTGTGCTAGTGTTGAAAGGGGTTGAGCTCCAGTTGTCTGGGTCATCTGACTTCTCCTTGTCGTGATAGACCTTCTTGATGACGCCCTTGTCCAGAAATAGTTTCTGAAGAACAGCGCGGTAGAAGTGTCGCATGAAGAAACCTTCGCTGTCGCTCTCCGTCCAGTTGTCAGGGGCCTGGCAAGCCATCATGCGCGCAGTGATGTTGAGACGCACACCATCTTTGTAGTTGCAGAGGCGCTGGCTCATAGGGAAGCCCTGAGGGTCGCGCTTCTCAGACTCTCGGGTGACTCGTCCATTGATGGCCTGAAGAGTCGGGCGCATGTAGGGAAGTTTGTACGTTGGTGGACCCAGCTTCTCTGTCATAAGGTTGTAGCAACATCCGACGATTGCAACTGCGCGAATGTCGGGGTTGAGAACCATGGACCGGATACCAAAGTGCGAAAGGTTACCGCAAGAATGTATGGATATCGCCATCAAGCGCAAGGCTTGGTCTTGCTCGGGCAGAAGCTCTTCCTTAACTCTGGCAAGGACGGACGTCATGTCGGCGTTCTCAAGCGTATCATGAACATAGTGAATGTATCCTTTACCCTGTTCTTGCACATATGTGAGCTCCAAGTCTTTTATCGGCCGCATATCAGCGGCTGCGACCACTTCCGCGGCGAACTCCCGAGGCTTGGCCACACGGTTCGAAGCTCCGTTGCTCATCTTCTCTGGTGCAGTCTGTTGGTCCAAAATTTGTTGATAGACTTTTTTGTTGCGCATGGCTTTCTCCTTCTCAGCCAGACCAGCCAGCATGTCGAGGTTTCTCGCGCCAGCAATGTTGCCCTCGCGGCCCTCAACAGCAACAATATGCTTGTTGTATGGTTCGCTTGCTAACGTCCGACCGAGATAGTTTTGGCCGCTCCCGAAATCAATCAGGTGTGTCATTTCTTGTCTATACGTAGTAGAGACGTCCTCCAACAGGCGATCCACATAGCCGGCGAAGTTGGTAACCTCGTGGACCTTCTTGACATTCATCCCTAGCGCCAATTGACGGGGGAGAACCGGTAGCTTCCCTTTATTTGGGGTAAAAGACCTCCTGAGAGTAAGCCTCCTTATGTCGCGGATGAACTTAATGAGGCCCTCAGGAGGACTGCCCGCACCGGGTTTAGTGATCGGAACATCAAGATCGTCTCTCAGTAAGACATCCAAGAAGTCGATGGACTTGCAGGCCAGCAAGAATGGCCGCCACTCCTCGGGTATGACAGTCTTGAACAGACCTGGCTCGGTGGTGAAGAAATCCAGAATATGCACTCCACCACACAGAATCTGGAACATGTCTGTGGTGCTGGTATATTCCAGGAGCGCTTCGATGTACTCGTCCACAGACGGAAACTCGTCCGAGAAAGGCAGAGGCTTTTCCGGGATCATCTTGGCTCACTCTCGGCCGCGCTGGACCGTCCGCCGCAAAATATCTGGAAATTTTCTTTACTTTGGCCTTTCATATGAAATTTTGGCTTGGTTGAAGTTCTCAGGCACAAAATGTGTAAAGGCGATACCTGGCCAATCACGGGCGCGATGTGGGTCTGCCGAAGATCGCCGTTTTCCATGGGGGTAATTTTTGGCCAGCTTCGAACCCGTCCACCTCCAGTCCGACTTCACGACATTATATGCGCCAGTGCTCTCCGCTGGATGCGGTTATTTTCGACGAACTCAATTGTTGAAGACTAGATTCACGCAAGCTGCAGGCGGCAGTCGTCGGCAAACAGACACGATGGTAAGGGTTGCCGGCTGAGTCTTCCACCGGGGACCATCTGCTGACGTGACTTTCAGGTCTTCATATTAGGCGTCAACTTCCACGAGCAGAAGCTGGTCAAGGTAATTCATCCCGAAACCCTCCGAAGGACCGGGAAACGGTGTCTAACCTAGTCCCCGATCACAGAAAGCGCTCGAGAGCTTTTATGCCCTCGGTTCGCAGACCTCTGCTCGCATCCTCGCGAAGTACTACATCCACCCACAAGCCAAGATCGGATCATTGGCACCCAAGACAGTAACGGCGCTCACGGCTGAGCTATCGACGATGACGATAGAGAACGACGCGCGAAGGCTAGTCCAGGACAACATCAAGCGTCTGAGGGATATGGGCACGTACAGGGGTAGACGACACGCCATGGGTCTGCCGGTTCGCGGACAGAAGACGAGGAACCAGAACGCAACGCCCAGGAAGCTCAACCAGGTCGAGCGGAGAGGCTAAGAGGAGTACCCGTATTCGTGGCGCGATCCATGGAGGGATACTGAGCGATGCCAGTGAACCAGGGACGGAAGTTGAAGTCGGGTCACTGAGCCGAATGCGCAAGGCAAAGAACGTTCGCCCGTGGCGAAGAGAACGAGAGGAGATTATCGCGTTGGCAGTATGACCATGTCAACCATGTATTTTGTCTATAATAAGACGTGTACGACCAGTCTACATTGTATAAAATTACAGTCTTCAAAAGTCTTGGGCATTCTAGATGTCGCGATTCTCGCGGCCTACCACCTATGGAATGCTGGCCTTGAAGTCTCCGAAGACATCGTCTTTCTCAATCAAAAGATCGGGTAGGTCATCCTCGAGGATTGGCTCTCCAGCGGCTTGCATCTTGAGCGCCACCGCATCAATCTCCTTCCAAACACGGAGGACGTTGCCTCCGACGACCTTGGCAGCATCCGCATCACTAACGCCGTTCCTCAAGAGCTCGGCGACGAGATCCGGGTATTTCGAGACGTCTTCCAATCCTCTCGGCACAGTCTGAATGCCATCGAAATCACTCCCGATACCGACATGATCATACCCGATCAAGTCGCCGATGTGCATGATGTGCTTGACAACTTGGTCGAGAGTCGAGTGCTCGGGATCGAAGTCTGGCAGGCCGTTCTTGTTGTCAGACTCGGTGCAAGAGATGAAATCGGGCGCAAAGTTGACCATGACCAGCGAGTGTCGCTTCTTGACCAGCTGCAAGACGTCGTCCGGCACATTCCGCGGGTGAGGGCACAAGGCATACGCGCTGCTATGGCTGTAGATCACGGGAGCCTTGCTACCGGCCCAGTCGTCACTGCCGCCGAGCACGTCAACCTGCGTCTCAACACTCGTGTGCGATAGATCGATGATCATGCCGAGACGGTTCATCTCGTTGAGCAGCTCCCTGCCGTCCTTGCTTACTCCACCCCATTTAGACGGGGCCTTTCGCATGGGGTTCTCCCACAGGGCCGCATCGGCGTACTTGTTGGGGCAATTGTGCGCCAACGTGCAATACCGGACACCTAGGTCGTAGAATCGCCTCAGATTGGCAGCCGAGTTGCCGATTTGATGGAGGCCCTCGATGCCGAGAGGGGAGATGAGCTGGCCCTTCTTGAAGGCGGCCAGGGCGTCGCTACTGTTGACCATGGGAGAGAAAACATCAGGGTAAGCTTCCTTGAGTCTGGTCATGACGTCGATCTGTTGGAGAGTCTTCACAACACCTTGTGCGTCACCGAAACATTAGCCTACGAGCACTCCGTCTGAAATGGATCACAAAGGTGGACTTACTCTCTGCCTGGTTCTCAGTCGAGATGTCCTCTCCATTTTTGGGACACTCGACAAAGACACTCCAAAAAGCGCCGCCACTTTGACCAGACCTGAGCCTGGGCAAGTCCAGGTGCATGGGAAGCCCGCCATCTTCAAACAGTTTGGGGAATTTGCCCTCGTTGATATGGTTGTTGAAGAGAAATCTAAGGTAGATGGGGAAATCAATGTGACCATCTGATAAGAGTATTAGAGGTTGGTAAGTTCAAGCATATTTTATGTCGAGGACTTGCCAATGAGCGGAGTGTCTCGGAGGATCTTGGATGCCCGTTCTTCAACACTTAGGTGTTCAAGAGAAGGACTCCTCCACCCGGCAGGCATACATCTTGTATGCTGATTGGTAAGAAGACCAAGGGCCAGGATAGCCCCAACACCGAGCAGAATCTTGCCCTTTGTGAAGAAAGATGCAGATTTGCGGTTATAACGGTTGTCTTCTGGTGAGAGATGCCCTCCTGGAGAGCTTGACTTCTCGAAAGCCATGGTGTTGCTCTAAGTTGTGTTCAGAGCTGGCAGCCAATGAGTGGTGCTGTAATCAGTCAGCTTGTACGAATGCTGTAGTTCTCTATGCACAAGATATCCGCTCAATGGCTCGACTTTCTCGTAGTCCTTGAAAGAGTCTAAATGCAGGATCTAAGAGCTTACTTTCAAGCTTATCTTCCAAAAGCTGACCCCTCTTGAGTTGAAGATATGAGCCAAGCCAGGAAGGGCAATTAGCTACGAGTTGGCCACCACTGTAGCTACCGTTGCTGGGTGTGTAGTGCCCTGGGAGACAAGGCCGGTCTTACCGGAGATCTATTACCTAATCCATCGACCTTGAGCTCCGTCTGGTTTCTGACTAAGGCGGCTTGTTCTTCAAGACTGGGGGCCGTTTGAAGGCTTGGGAGGGACCACAGGACTGATTCAGGGGTCGTCGCCCGTCACGGTAGCGCTGTTGGTAGCTGCACAGGTGGGTTCTCTCAGCCTAACGGCACGGGCTGCCTCTCCAAACTTTCCAAAACTCCAAACACGGGGGTAGCGCTTGTCGTCATCGGGCCAATGACATCCCAGCCACATGTCCGTGCAGCTGGCTGAAGACTCCATCACCACATCCACCCGCCGCCAGCAAGCTTCACGACCCCCAAGACGAACCTGAACCTGGTCATTCCCAGCTTGAGGTCCACCCATCAGCCACGCACGCTGCAGCGAATTCTCTTCCTCGTATCAATATTTTTCGATTCCTTCCTTCGGAAAGCTCTGCCCTGGAGCTCCCTCCACCGACACACTCAATCGCTCAATTCTCCTGTAGCCTGCAGCGCGTTCGCAGTGCTCCCCGACTCGCGCCTGACGCAATCCTCGCCAACTCATTCTTTGATACCCGGAAGCCACTGTCCGAACGACGGGTTGCTTTCAAGCTCGTGTCGCCCTGATTCGGTCCCTTCCTTGCGCAATCCAGCGAGACGCTCTGTGTCTGTAGCATTCAGCCCGGCGCAAACGGCATCCTCCTGTGACCCATCCGATTACATTCGCCAGGGGCTAGTTTCGAGCACAACTGTCCACCATGCCTGGCTTTGCGGACTCATTCTGGTCGAGCGACTACGCCGCAGGTACGTCGCAGCGTTTGCCATGGTCTTGTAATAGAGTCCAACACTAACACCGTTCAGGACTGGGTGTCCTCTTCGGCAAGCTTCAACAGGGTGTGATCGAGAATCGCCAAATCATGACGATTGCCCGAATGCGAGCCGAAGCTGAAGAAAGTTACGGTCAGAGACTGGCCGACATCCCTCTGACAGTCGATAAGGTACAGGGCGGATTCTCGAGAGACGATGGAGCCAGTGTGCGCAAGGTACGGACTCTACCGTGGCTTCGACAGGCAGATAGGTCGAGATACTAATCGAGCTACAGGCGTACGAAGGCGTCCGTACAGAAATGGAGGAAGCCGCCAAGAACCATCGCAAGATTGCGCAGAACATCCGAGACCTTGTCGTCAACCCTTTCTCGCGATGGTGCGAGGCACACGAGGCCCGGATACAAGATTCTCAGGATGAGCTACAGTCTCGAATCAAAGCGCATGACCGTCAGGCCGAAAACGTCAAGAAGCTACGGAGCAACTACTTCAACAAATGCCGACTGCTCGAAGACCTCGAAGAAGAGAACAAACTCGCCTTCCAAGACCCCGAGACTAGCCCCAAGGCAAACATCCCCGAGATCAAGGTCCTACCCCACAAGGAGGATGAGCTAGAGGACGACGACGAGCCGATCGAGATTGGTGACGAAGTCTACCAACCCGAACAGGTCAAGAAGATCCTTGCGCATATGCTCAACAACATCAAGACTGGTGAGACCAAGGTGCCGATTCTGGGGACCTACCTGAATACCTCGGCCGGCTCGGACATCGTCGAGTACATCCAAAAGCACATGAACACCAGCAGCGTCAGCTATGCTGAACGCATCGGCCAGGATCTCGTGAGCAATGGTTTCCTGCGTCTTGTTGGCAATGTCGGCAATACCTTTGCCAACTCGTCCAAGCTGTTCTATCAATGGCGCCCCAAGGCTTTCCAAATGTCAGGTGTCCCCGAGAAGAAGGCACCGCTGGGAAGGACTTTCTCCCTTCCTGCTGGTGCATCCGATGTTGCCGATTCGCCCGTGGTTGGCACAGTCAGCGAGTACCTGGAGAAGTGGAATGTTCTTAATACCGCCCACCCGAATGAGACACCTTCAGAGCGCATGCGCAGAGAGGCGCGAGAATCTGACGACAAGTACAAGGCCGGTGTGCGCAAGCTGGACGAGCTGCGCATGGAACTCGAGGAGGCCATTTTTGCGCACCTCAAGTTCCTGGAGAGATGCGAACTCGACAGGCTCAAGGCTATCAAGACGGTCGTCTTGGACTTCTCGGGCACGATCAGCAACGTCATCCCCAGCCTGCAGTCGACAGTCGACAACATGATGTTGTTTCAAGAGACGGTGCAGCCTCCTGGTGACCTGCGCTATCTCCTTGAGAACTACCGCACGGGCAGTTTCGTTCCGAGGGTCGTCACCTACGAGAACTATTACAACCAAGTGGACGACCAGATCTTTGGCGTTGATCTCGAGGCGCGTGCAAGGGCCGACAAGAAGCGCGTACCCGTTATTATCACTACCATCTTGACGTACCTTGACCATCACTACCCCGATCTCGAAGGCGACGAGGCTAGGCGTGGGGTCTGGCTCGTCGATGTTCCTCTGGCGCAAACGCACAACTTGCGGCACAAGATCAACAATGTGAGAGGATTCTCAGCAGAGATTTTCTCTGAATATGACATTCCTACTGTTGCAAGTTTGCTTAAACTCTACCTACTCGAACTTCCCGGTAAGTATTGTCTTGTTCCAGTGAACTAGCCGCCCAACTAATTTCCGTGCCTTTCTAGACTCCCTCGTCTCTTCACACGTCTATGAAATCATCCGCACCATCTACCAGACCCCAGCGTCAGAGACTACCGACTCTGGACGCGTACTCGTGCTCCAGCAGACGCTCTCTCAACTCAGGCTTACCAATATCGCCACTCTGGATGCTTGCATGAACCACTTTACGCGTCTGATCGAGCTTACCTCTGCAGACGAGACCTACGTCTCCTCCCTTGCCACCACTCTAGCACCATGCGTCCTGAGGCCACGCACCGAAACCTCTCTCACCATGGAAGAGAAGACGGCCTACCGTCTTCTCCGTGATCTCTTCGCCAACAAGGACGCTATCTTCAGCGAGCTGAAGCGCATGTCCACCTTGTCACACTCTCCTTCTATCGGCGCTGGTAATCGGCCACGTGCTATCAGTACCGATGAGAGCAATCGTAAAGCCAATATGGAGGAGAGGAATCGAGCGATAATGGAGAAGGCCTCGGGTTCCCGCAGCCGGGCTACTTCGCCAGCGCCGAGTCCACGTGGCGCCAGCCATCGTCGTGACAGGAGTATCGGTGGACCAGAGACCAGGTTTCCCATTTCCACCGGATCGCCTACTGCGACGGTCGAGAGGTCACGCCAAAGTCTAGGTCCCATCATCCCCAAGCGATCAAGCTTAGAGGTCCCAGAGAGCGCGTCGTCAACCCCTACGGCCCCGACTGACGGTACCACTGCCAATGGTACGCCAACCGCAGCCGGAGAGTCCTTCGCCAGCCGCGCTGCCGAGGCAGCTGGGGAGGGCACGCCTTCTAAGCGTGACTCTCTCAAGCGGAACAGCGCTCGATTCGCGAGCGGGCGACGGATCCCGCCGGCACAACAAGGAGCAGCGGGCGACCATGGCCATCAACAACACGGGGTCACCCTCGTTGATGCTCCGATGGACGATTAATGACGGCTAGAATTATGTTTCGCTCTAGGGGTGTTCTTTTGTTTGTCAATCAAGTGTAGATCAGTGGGAGCTATGGATGAGCATGGGCAAAAGCTTCGATGATGACATTTTCTCATTTGTGTAATCAACGTTGTAACAAGAGAATATATGGCATTTACGACCGCGAATGGGTTGGTTCCCGGTGTCCATACTTTCAAAACTGGGTGCTGTGCTGTAACGTCGATCACCATGTCGGTTGTGGTCAGCTGGTGAGTACGATTGACAAGGCTTCGTGCTGTTGGGCGCAAATTCTGTCCGGAGGCGTCTGCATGATGTCCGTTGCGGCAAGCCTCTCGGGCTTGTCTCGACGTTTACGGCGACTGAAAAGCCCCGGACCCAGTCCTGACTTTGACTGGTGATCCAACCGTTGCCATTCGGCGTTGTCATTCGCTCACGATGTTGCTTGCTGCTTGGGAGCATTTCGAGGTCCATGCGTGTGACAAGGCTGTGATTCCTCGTCTACTGCATCGACCTCAGCCATGCCCGAAGCGAGCGGTTACCCAAGCGATGCGGGATACTAAAAACTGAACGATGTGCATATTGAACCCATCTGTTTTCATTACCGGCCTAGCCTTCTAAATTGCATTGTGTACTCTTTGAAATAAGAATTGTCCGCCAACACCCATTAGACCCTTGTTGTTTGCCTGTCATGACATCCCACGTCCATTCCGTTCTCCTCTCGGCGCCACGGTGCGATGGATCAGAGTTCTAGAACCCAGCCAATAGGTAGAGTCATTTTTGAACGCCATTGACGCCGCAGCTCATCGTTTGCGGGTCGATGAGCCGGAAGATTGGCTGGAGCTGGA
The DNA here is from genome assembly GCA_018873225.1 of [Phialemoniopsis] sp. UDSM-2020. Classification (NCBI taxonomy): domain Eukaryota; kingdom Fungi; phylum Ascomycota; class Sordariomycetes; order Thyridiales; family Thyridiaceae; genus Thyridium; species [Phialemoniopsis] sp. UDSM-2020. Next base: position 2,602,588 of record JAEILZ010000004.1, read on the forward strand.
GGAGCCTGGTTGATGGCCGTGTTGCGGCCCTGTTGCGCTCGTTCTGGGTTGCTTGGGCGGTTCCGCGGGTCGGGGATGCGGTAGTGATGTAGGGTCCAACCGAGGTTTACTGATGTGCGAAGTCAGTCAGCTGCAAGCCCATCACAAGCCTCTCCTTTGGGAGGTGTCCGTTTTACCCCTTATCTGAATCACCGAAGCACATATTTTCTGGCAATTCGTAACACGCAATGCGGACAGCTGACTCCAGCCTCTCGGGAATGATCTGCTGCTGTTCTCGACTGGAGAACGGGGAAAGAGTCGAGCTTGGGTTGTGTTCTCCGAGTAACGCTCGATCTCGGCCACGGCCCTCGCACACAGGAAATATTCCCTCGCCTAGGTAGATTTCAAACCCTACTCTAGTCCCGAATACGGTGCAAGGCGTTCTGCCATTGCCTCCTCATAACCCTATTGGGCTTGGACTTTCGTCACAAGCAATGAACCTTGTTCAAGCACATCAATCGGCCAGTCGGGAGGCCTGATGGGCCATGCTGAGACGCGGTAAAGTCCAAAGTGCTGCTTGCTGATAGGATTTGACCTGGGCAAGAAGGACATGACTGCCAGATTGGCCTCCTTGCGGGAGTTTCCAACATCGCGAAACCTCAAGATAAGGTTGTCACAGAACCTTTCGATAGCCCTCCAAGACAAGACCCTCCAAATCGCATGCTCGGGAAGTGATTGCGGGTCGAAAACCATGGATCTAGTCGGGATCTAACAGCGGATACTTGAAGCGTGCGGGTTTGACCGACGATGGTAGCCAGGGCCCCCCAGTCGGTGCTGTCCCCACTACGCGCACCCCCATGCGAAGCCGAGATTCTGATCCTGGCCCTGACAGTGACGAAAGGGACAACGTTACTCTCGAGAGGCGAGCTCCGAGAGTGCCGCTGAAGAACGTCGAAAAGGGAGGAGGATTGCTACTGATATATGCAATGTTCCCAGAAATTCCAGAGTCGGGACATATGTCGCCGCTTGCCGCGCGTGCGAGGGAGAAACACCGAGGATGAGCATGCAGCCCTTTCGGTTGATTTATCCCGTGCCACTTGCGTCCCTGCGAAACGTTTGCTTCTCCTGCGGTTTAGCAGACCCTAATACCTAATAGAATACACCCTGGAAAGATGCGGAATAGAAATGGGGGTCCTGAATGCACGACACCTCCGCATTTCCTGTAAGGGCGGGGGTCCAAAGTACTCCGCAAGACCACCATCGATGACCAGCTGATAGGTTACTACCCAAGTACTTCAGGACTTTTTGTCAGCCGCTGGGCAGCAACAATCCCTCGATGTTGAAACGTGCTCGCGTCGCTTAATGTAGGTCGAGTACGAAATAGACCGAAGTGCCCGTGCCCACAGTACCAGCCACTTGCCTGATCTGATAAGGCACGGCCATCGTAGTCAATGAAACGTATTCAATGAAACGAGCGATATTGGCTCAGAACAGGGGTGTCGAGAGGGTAGAAGCACGTTGTGTTGCGTATTCTCGGTCGTTGTGAAAGGATTGAGAGTCTTCCCCGTATCCTACCGGTCCTCGGCAACGAGTTGATCGACTGCCTCGGCAATGTTGAATTCTCCCGATGTTCCTCGACCTCGATGGTCTCGTAACAGCAGATGTGTATTCGACCGCATTATTTCAATCTTGACTTTAGCATGTGTAAAGTACTTATTGCTGTCAGGAGATGGCAGAGGTGATCATCGGATGATCACACAGCCTGTAGTGGTGAATTTCGAGCACGATCTTGGTTGACTGATGATGAGATGTTGTGGAGGCTGTCAAAAAGGGCAGGCTGTTGACGTTTTTATATGCGCGAAAGGCCACACAGAGAGAATGGCTCTTCGGGAAATGACTGGGGGCTTGTCCAGTAAGGCATGGAAAAGGCTGCCCGGATCACATTATGCTACCCACCACCTTAAGACAACCTGTGCAGCTGCAGATACCTACAGGTGCTACCCCTTTACCATCCAATCGTAACATAGACTCCGGTTTCCAAGCATCAAGGATCTTAGAAGCCATGCGCGATTGGCGCCGCCTTCCCATGCTGCAGCCACTTCCCCCGATGTGCTGAATCAGAAGGGTATTATCCCCCGAAACCAGTCTCGACCCACGCACTCGAGTTCATTATTCCTTGTCAGCGTTGCCTGTCAGTCGGGCCATTCGTAAATTACCGCATATATTATTGGTGTTGCCATCATCCAGTTGCTCTCATTGACGATTGCGGACGCAAATGCAACGCCTGTTCATCATCGCGGGCATTAAATGTAGTAAGTACGAGGTGCCGTTGCGACCCTCACATCAGAGTCGAAATATCCTCCTTCTATTGTCGAAAAGGCAGGCAAAGTCGCAAACCTCGTCGTTCCACAGTCATAGGACTGGACAGTAATTCCCCCTTACTCCCTTTTCGTGATCGCCTGGCTGGAGTGATCAGTGCTTCCATTGCAGCGGCTGAATCTCCTTATGTGGCGCTGATCGTTGCTTTCAGCTCGAAGCATCGGAACGGGGGCTTCATTTTGATGTTTACATTTATCCAATGAATTTAACGATTTCAAGAGCGGCATGTTGCCTTTCCGAGCGAGCGCTGAGACCCCTTTCTCATCGCGCTCCATCCCGACCAACATGTCCATCCACTCGTGGCTAGCTAATCATTCGAGCCGACACTTTAGAAGGGCGGCATGTGCCATCCACGAAGAGGGTCTGGGTAGTGTCAATTGATCATCAAGGGAAAAGGCTGTGCTTACACCTAGGGGCAGTGTTTACCCCCGTGAAGGAGGTGACCGCCTCATGCGCTCGGAAACGCAAAAACACGCGCAGTGATACAGGTCTACGCCGCGATTGTCTTCCTCTTTACGAATGGTACCATGGAGCGAGAAGAAAGACTGGTCCGCCCCTGAGCCTCGCTGATGCCCAATCCAAGGTGACGATACTGGAGAGGGCGGTGATCTCTTGCACACTTCAGAGACTTGGTCTGTCAATCACCACAGGCTTGTATGTATCATTGTGACCGGACTCTATCCCAAGAAAGATGCTAATAATCAAGTTTCTTGTTCCATTTGGTCGTATGGTCGTGTACTGGCCGTTTAATATCGATTCGTTTCGGCCACAACGCGTTAAACCTTCGACAGATCCTCCTCCTTCAATAGCCTGACGACAGCGACGACAGCGACGACACGAGGCGCGGACCAGGCATGATGGCAGCCTGGTGGTCGGATGGACATCAATATCATGCATGAGATGCCCAACTCGTTATACAGATGGTGGCTAGCATTGTGGCCGTTGTTGTTGTTCACACTGATCCAACACACGGGCCGAGAACAACAGAGCCGCTTCCACCACTCTGTTTGAGAGGTAAGTGAGGATAGATATTATACAATAATTCTGCGCCCTGAGATGAATTTTTCCATTTTAGACTTTTATTCTTCGTAAGAAGGCAGTCGAAACGTCTAAGGCAGTCCCATTCGACCTGTGAATATCAGAAGTATCCGGCGTAGCCTCAAAAGACCTTTGGAGAACAGAGGGGGAACAAGGCGATGTACCTGTTCATCACAAGAATACATCTTGTCAGAGTATTCATCCTTCACCGCCTCATTCACATTCCATTCGATCAACCATGTTGGGCAAAAATGATCACACCAACTTGTTTCTGAATCTCGGCTGGCGGCCCCGAATCTCGTGCCAGTCTTGTTCCCCAGATACCACTTTGCCCAATTGCACAACCGCTCGACCAACGCAGCTGGTGTGTTGCGGGGCTAAGTCTGATCTTGTCGACGATGGCCGCCTGCACATCATAACGGGCTGTGTCGTGCTCGTCGTGCATACTGAAGGACAAGTTCCCCACCCCCATCAATATGAATGGCTTGTTGGTTCGATTTGAGTCATGTTTTGATGCTATTCACAGTGATCCTGCCCGCCAACGCATTCTGTCGGTCTAAAGCAGACGTATTCAACCCATCAGATTGACGACCATCACACCCCCTTATAATGGCGGTCGCCCCACTAACGACCATACAAGCCGAGCCACATTGGCTGACCGGAGAGATAGCGACAGAGCCTTGTCTTCCTCCGTGTCTGGCTTCCAGAACTTGCAGTTAAAGAAGCGGTCAGGACTTACAACGATGGTGTATATAAGACAGAGGAAGGTTCGTGTTGCAGAAAGAAAAAGACATGACCAGGCTTGTCACAGACCATGCAGACACATTCATCGATATGGGGAACTTCGCTAGCCATTTCTCATTCTCTCGAAAGACTCTAAGTCGGGAGGCACCTCCAGTCTCTGACTTGGAAGACCGTGGTATGCGTATGGCTGACAGTAAGGACCTTCCAATGGCTCTTCAGTATTTCAGATAGTAGAAAGCTGATCAAAATCTAGTTACCAATCAAAACGATGCCAACGAGGAGCATCCTTCCATACAGCGTCGCGATAGTAAGAAGACGTCCAATTGTATTCACATCGAAGAGTAGCTAACGTACTCAGCAAACATGGTTGCCGGTTTGGGTCCGGGTTTACGAAAGCTCGTTGGCGAACATTACGTCTACGGGAACATGCGTGTTCAACCGCGCTTCAGTGAACTTGGTCTAGCCTATCGTTTCTATGAACAGGAGAAATTAGGCTTTTATGATGCAAGAGAAGACCACATTCAGATAATAGCGAACATTCTGGAACGGCGGAAAACCACGATGCCAAGGTCCAGTAACGTCACAAGCAGTGATACCAGCGATCACAAGGCTGTATATCCTCCCCCAAAACATGATCAGCGTATCGAGAACGGCATCGAAACTTTGCTTAAATATGGTACGCTACACCGCTCGGAACCATCTTGTAACATGTCATGTTGCTTACCATTTGAACAGACCAACTGTGTAAAAGGGAAGATGAGTCGTGCCATTTCCCCCAGGTCGCGGATGAAACACTTGAGCGATACATCGAGTACTATCGGGACTTTCATGGTCTATCAGACGATTTCTGTGCTTCCATGAGGAGGTTCGGAGACGTGGTCGAGATCAATAGGGACCACCTAGACGTCTTCATTGACTGGTTGTTTGCGAAGATGCCTAAGGTCATTCGACATGTAAGACCCCCTAGCCTGTCTATATACTAAGTGTCGATTAAATAATGCTAATTCTTTGGGACTCTACGATCTCAGAAGACCGAGGTAGCTCCAGATAGCGTTCGCTTTATAGGGCGAAGCACAGTCAAGTCTTGGTGTCGAACAGCAACTGTTCTGGTGATCCTAGCGTTGCTACTATTGCCCATCGGTCTCCTGTTCATCGAATCAGCATCCAAAGACTTGAGCTTGTCCGTTGTTTTCGTCTCGGGCAGTCTTGTGACAATCCTCGTGTTTGCGATGCCCAGCATGTCTAGTCAGCACCGAATAGTATGCATCCTGGGCTACATGGCGATCATGTCTCCATTTCTCAACCAGCTTCAGAATGACTGCACGTGTACAGTCAGCCAACTTTGAGCGACTATAAACATGATAGACTATAGAGCGATGGAGTCAGTTCTATAGTCGTTCATCAGACAACAACAAAGTCACTGGATGCGGTGAGGTTGAAATTGCGTGTGGCAGCATCCTGGCCTAGTTATCGGCCTCCTACAGATCAGTGGATCATCCAGGGGTGCTCGGCACAGTGGAGCCCTGTAAGGCGTTCTGTTACGCATACCCTACAGGGCTTATTTCAGGGACAGGGGTTGAGGACAGTGCCAAAAGTTATTGACAGTTATTTCTTTGCAGGTACCCCATTGAGTCGTTGCTTCCTTGTTTGTTTCCTTCCTTTCAATGCTCACGATGTTTCGTCTGAGTTCGATGGCTTCGCAATTCACCCGATGACGGCCGCTTTTACGCTTCTTATTTTCCTGTTTGTTTTCTAGGATATTTCTTGTTTCACTTCAATCAATCGAATGTTGATATTTCATGCAGAGACTATCCTGGCAGTTGTGATGTACACCTTGACCTAGCTCACCGAAACTGCTCACCGCTAATTCAGGTACCATCATGACCTTTCTTGATCCACGCCCCCAACTCACGGTCTCCGCACACCCGCCCCATCTCCTGTTCGTCGAGACTGATAAGGACCTCCCAATCACCATCGCTGGCAGTACGAGGTAGGATATTGGCGGCGCCGGGGTTGCAAGACCATGTCTTGCGCACCCAGTCCGGCCTCCCTCCGGAGTATGGCAAGCCAAAATCGACTTCACCCCCAAGAGTCGCCCAGGAGCTGAAGTCAATTCCTGTGTTGGCACTATCAAGATGTTCCGGTGCCGTCATTCTCGACTCGGCGCGCGCAAGAGATGCGAACTGGCGGCCGACATAGGCGTCATCGACACTATGCACCGCTGCCCTGATCCGTCTCGCTGCAGCTGCCAGGATCCCCGGCTCCTGCATATCCGTGGACAGAGCCTCATCGCCATCCATGCCTTTGTTATTGTATCCACGGAACGCGGGTGTCGTGCATGGGAGACTAGACACTTTCGGTAAAGGCCCATGTCTCAGCAACCTAAAGGGGAAGATTTGAGATCAGTTCTTTGCATATGGACCCTAGCTTGTTACGCCCGACTTATATGGGGGAAATTTCTTTCCACAGTCCAACACGGTGCGCGGACCAGGGTGAGAATTTGTACTCCCGATGAGCAGTGTTTGCCTGGCTGCATCGAAAAGGGGTCGGAGAAGGTTTGATGGATCTAACTTACCGGTTTTTTGCTCCTACAAGTTCTCCCACAGGCGCTGTCGCATGAGCATGTACGAACATGTTGCCGAAGAACGAGGAGGAGAGACCTTCAACACGCTTGCGAGCATCAACTGCAGTGGTGAAAGTCGTTATTGTATCTGCTGGCAGCCGATGGTAACGCGCACGCATGACTCCGACCCAAACGAGAGCGCAAATGCAGTCGATTTTGGACACCCACGCGTTTTTGGATCCCTCCTTCACGAGGCTATTGATCATTCCATTCAAGCTCGAGATTCTATCGGCATCGAAGACGATTATTCGACAGACTCCGACTGAAGAAACAGTCTTCGGCAAGTTGACTTGATTGAGTCTTCCGACAGCAGACTGGCGAGTCTCGAATTCGCCCTCCCGCTTCTCCAAAGAGCCTGCCTTTTTGGCCAGGGCCCATATCGCAGATATTCCCTCTCGAAATGAGTTGCTCAAGTCAACTGTTACATGATTAGATCATCTGTGCACTCTAATGTCATTGACAGCAATAGAATAGGTACATACCCGGTCTCGATACAGCACCACTCCGGATGTTTGCCGCGAATTCCTCCAAGAATATCGATATCGATGCGCCATCGAACACGGCGTGGTGAAAGGCGAAACACAGCACGATCCCGCCACGCTCCAGAAAGCTAGCGGTCAGGGTCAGAGCCGGATTAGTCTCGTCAGGCCTAGGGTGTCTGGTAGAGATGGTGAAGATCTCTTTCTGGCACATAATCGGGTCAGGTCCACCAGCCTCCTCGAGGTCTTCGTACTTGTGAGGCCATTCGTCGTACCAGATGATCTGGGATCGAAAGATTCCCAGGTCCTGGTGCCTGTGTCGCTCGCCTGGAGTCCATCGGGGCAAGTTGTACTGCAGCTGCACAGCCTCAGGATTCGTCGATGTCGGTGCCGGGCACACCTTGCCAGCCAAGAATGGCCATCGGTCGAGTGTTGCATCCAGAGCCGTGCGTACTCGGTTGGTTGTTTGGCTGATCTTCTCGAGTGCTACATCCTCGAACGAGATGAAATACATAAGTCGCACATAGATGTTGGACATGTGTTGATCCAGGGGACTCAAGACCCATGTGGTTGTTGCCTTTGGCTCTTTGTTCGGCGCGGTGCTGAAGTCTGAGGAGCTTCGATGGTGACCATTGACGAGTGCCATTGTGGACGTGCTGTCTGCGAAGCCTATGCTGGTGTCTTGCACGATACAGTCATCATGGATTTGATACTTCAGGAGCAGAGATATCGGCGCAGTTGTGATGGAGGTTGACAAGCTCATGGCTGGAAGTTGCTCGAGTTAAGCTGTCTCTTGTTGTCTGAGCGTGACAACACGCAGACGCGTCAGGTGTGATCAATTTCATCTGAACTTTCTCCTGACAACTCTGAAACAAGTTGAAGCAACCAAATGAGAAGTGAATCCAATATTCACAAGGTTCCTGGCTGAAAAGTGCCCAGAATCTGATATGTAGATGAAGATCTCGCTCAGATGCAATTCATCAACAGCTTCAGCAATGACTCTTCTTATCATGTAACAGCGATGGCACCCCAGTTTGGGGGGCACTAGGCCTCAAAAGGAGGCTGCATGTGATATGATTCAGCATGCAGTTGGGGGAATGCTTCTTCTTGCTGCAGCAGTTCGCAACAGGACATAGTCCTGCAAGATTATTTGCTTTTGACTGCACGGTAAAGTCGAGATGTGAGCAACATGGAAAACCCTTCCCTCTCAGTTTCTCACCCCATCAAATCCAGCGTTTTAGACGAAGCGTGCGTATTCAGAGATCCCATGTTGATAATTGCTTTCCTGCAATGTTCTATACTCTCCAAGTGCCTTGTCGGCCGTTGACTATTCCTATCTGGTAAGTTGAGTTGCATGGACAAATCAAATACCTCCCCTTGAGTTATTTCGAGACTTAGAACTCTATGGGTATGTACAATCACTTTACTTTGAAGATCGGTAGACAAAAGAACAGTCCTACATATTGAGACAATGATCTTCAAAGCCTCATGGCAAATGACAATTACGGCAGAGTTGATTGTAAGAAACGGCTTAGGCTACCGCAACGAGGCAGCAAACGACAGCAGTCTACTTGTATTGTCGACCAAATGATCAATGGCATTTTGATACAGCTTCCAGACTTTACTTGTATCCTGTACTGAAACCTCAATTTTGCTTTCTATCCATCAAAGCGTGACTCATTCCGCATACATTTACCAAGCTTACTCGGTTTCCAGGTGACTACACAACTTCCAACTCCATCCGTCAACGCTCCTCAAACAAGCTTCCACACACCATCCTTGGTCTCAATCTTGATTTCCCTGTTCTCGTCGATACTCCTCCTGCCAGCCTCGAGGATTGCCGTGGTGGCGACGGTGTTGGCCAGCGTCGGCAGCCCCTTGGCGTCGAGGTCGGCGGGCTTGAGCTGTCCCGCGTTGACGGCGCGGCAGCCGTCGACAAACTTCTCCATCGAGACGTAGCCGTAGCCGCCCTGGCCGCCAAAGTTGCCGTCCTCGTCGGGCGCGTACTTCATGTAAAAGGGGTTGTACCACATGAGCTGGCCCGCGCCGTCGTCGGCGACGTCGTAGCCGCGCTTGGCCTGGTCGATGCGGATCTCGCCGTTCTGCGCCAGGTAGTGGAAGTACTGGTTGGAGTGGACTCCCGCGCGCTGGGGCGCCGTCCACGAGGCCGTGTAGACGCCCGTGGCGCGCTTGGACGGGTCGCCCCGCTTCTCCCAGTGGACGAGCAGGGAGATGGTGTCCTCGGTGGCCTCGTTGCAGCCGAGGCCGACGGCGACGCCCTTGGAGGCCGAGGCGGAGACCTTGGTGGGCACGTAGCCGGCGTCCGAGACCATCGAGTCGCAGATGTCGATGTGGTGGCTGTTGAGGTAGTACGAGATGTCCGAGTCGACGCCGGCCCAGGCCTTGAAGGTCTCGAGCTGGGACTTGGGCTGGGACATGTAGCTGTAAAAGTAGTTGAAGTCGCCGAGCTTCTTGGCCTTGAAGCGGGCGTCGGAGTAGGCCGGGTCGAAGCGCTTGTGGTGCTCGATGAAGACAAAGACGTTGTTCTTCTTGGCGGCCTCGATGAGCTGCAGGTGGTGCTCGAGGAGCTTGGTGGCGGGCTTGGTGATCATGACGTGGATGCCGCGCTCGATGGCGTAGAGGGCAATGGGGAAGTGGGTGGTGTCCGGGGTAAAGATGGTGATGGCATCGCCGGCCTTGAGGGCGTCAATGGCGGTCTTGAAGGCGTCAGGGTCGACGGCATCGTTGCCAGGGAACGACTCGAAGGAGGTGTCTAGCCCGTTGTAGACCTCGGTGATGTTCTTTTGGAGGTGTTCCCCTAAATTTGATGCGTCAGCTTCCGCATGGCGCTGAAGGCAGTCCCAGACGTGTTCCAATGGTGGACTTACTGATGGCGGGAAACTTCTTGCCGTTGACGCCGGCCATGCCCAGCTTGCCGACCTTGCCTCTCCGGCGCAGGTCAAACATGGAGAGACCGACGACACCGACCTTCTTGTCCGATCCAGAGGCACCACCACCAACAAAGCCTGTGGTGTACTCGCCAGTTCCCACCTGGACATTGTGTAAGTGACAGTCTCCCTGATACAGCGGCTTGAAGCATTTCTTACCATCAACACGTTGAGAGGCTCCATGTTTGCTGAACGTCTTGATTGGACTGGTCAAATCTATTCCTTAGAGACCAGAGATTGTTTAGACAACTCTAAAAGCCCAATGCTCGTCGCTTCCGAGCCGTTACGGTGGTCGAGGAAATCAGGATGTACAACCGCTTGGCTGAAGCTTGTGCAATCCAATTGAATGAGAGGAGTAGAGTCAATGAGGAGAGAAAAATTCCAGGAGAGGAACTGAACGAGAACTGTACAAGAAAAAGTCTTGGTTATCTAGGGTCTAGGCCGTGGACGTCAATTATCCGCACCTCACAGGACTACAGGTTGCTTTGGAGGACGGAGAAATTGAGGGGGATGGGGGGTGAGGGGCCATGAATTGGAGCGCGTTGGAGACAGGGCGAGAAGGCGGCCTTTGCCGTTGACCTGCCTAATGAATGGCTACTTCATATAGTCTCGGCTTGTGTTGTACTAGTATACTAATTCTTTTGGAAGTCTGGGGACGAAGTCCAAGAGTTTCTCCGCTGAGAGATCTCATCTGAATTGGAGCCTTGCTGCATCGCGGAAGCTCCAATTCTGGAAGCTGGCAAGGCGACAAGTGTAGATCTCTGCGACCGGGTAATTTCTAGCTCTGCACTGAGGCTCATAGCTTGAGCAAAACTGGTATCACGATATGCGCCGCGACCTCTTCTTGGTCCTCTCTGAATCGTGAAGCCAGTGGCATCTCGTGGAGCTAGGTGGTCCAGTCAGACCTTGTCGCATTGGCATCCGTGTCGAATAACGCGGCAGCGTTCTTGATCTGGAGCGGCAACCCGACGGGCGAATGAGCAGGGTGGAGCATGCGCCCCGCCCCCACGCGAGCAACACTACAGACGTGCCCCGCATCGTCAGTGCATTACAGCATTAGGTACAGCAATTACAGGGGAGCTCTTTAGCGCCCAGCCCTGAAATCGGACTTCGGCGTCTTTGTCCGGCGACGTGGTCGTCGGAGCAGCGCTATATGTTGCTCGGGGCACCCGCTTTCGATGCTCGGGACACCGCTATCGTTGAAGTTTTACTCGGATCGCCGCTTTTGTCACCTCTCTTCGTCCGACATGGATCTTCTAAAAGAAAGCAGAACGGCGTCCTCCTCTCCTTTGTACTCGTCACCCATTCCACCGGCTAAATGACCCGCCGTTTTCTTGAGGGAGGACCGGACGAAGTCTCGGCGAGTGGATCTCGCGCGGTTTTGACGTCGGAAATCCACCACCGAAACTCTCGTCACCCAAGCAAGCTACCAGACCACCTTCGAACTAGACCCGACTAAGAGGCCAGAAGGTCCTCCGTCCAAAGGAAGGTAGCACACCATGCCTCACCGTTCTCCCTATTGGTGGCTTTTATTTCGCCGTCTTCTTAGTCTCCTTGCGGCTTAGGGAACGCCATCGACACTGGTCCTACTCATACGTACTGACCACTTTGGATCCTTCTCATTCAACTGAGCGCACTCAACTGAATGAGAGAAGGCCGGCCCCAGTGGGGTCCTTTCGCTAACTGGCATGTCGACGAGAACGGCAATACCGCCCGGAGTGGCTTTTCTTGAGTGCAGCTGGTCACTCTCTCCCAGCTTCATGGCCAACCGCCGCAGACCAGACTCGCTGCATCTGGCTTGGCCTGCTCATTCCAATGTCTGCTTCCCACCGCCTGCCTTGTCAAGCTTCCTCTGCTCTCGATCTCTGGCACACCCCGCCTTTTCTGCCGTGTCCTGCTGCCCCTCCTCCATTCCATTTCTTTTCCGTCCAGACGACACCTCAGTGCTCTTGCCCCACATCGGATATTTCCAACTTTGCTTTCCCAGACTCACTCGCTCCCCGTCCGCTCTGGTCAACTCCACAGACCCTGGGCAAAGTTGCCTTGCAGTCGCTATGAACGTCTTGGATCACAGAGCCGGAGAGGATCTTGTTTCTGCACCTCGTGCCCGCTTGGGTCCTGTTTTGCACACCCTCCAGACCCAACTATTCATACTCTTCCCTCTGATTTATTGGTCACTCTCCTTACTGATCATCCCCAACCATGCAAATAGCTCTTGCTTGTCGCTCGGGAGTGCGAATGTCAGATGGTCTCCATGTCCCTACTCTTCCCGAGGGACCACCTCACTCTTCCTTTTACTTGTCACGAATTTCCTTCGTCTCGTGGCCCAAGGGTAGCAGTTGCAGCCTCGCTAGCATCCTGGCATATTGTGTTCTGGACTGACATGCAGACCCGATTTGCCCTGTTGCATGCGGCGGGGTCCACTCTTGCCGTCGTCCCAAGGGCCCGGCCATTGCCAACGGTGACTGACACTGAGGCCTCTTCAAGTCCCGATGCAAATCTCTACCCTTTCTGGCGTGCTGTGAACATGCCATGACAATCAAGCATACAGACACAGGGGTCACTGCTTTTGCTGCCCGCGCGGTTGACCAGTCTTGTCTGAACATTGTTGACCAGCTCCGGCCTCGCAGCTACCGCCGAGGTCGCTAGGGCATCCGGCCTACCCCACGCTAAGACTCTTGCCCTTGTCTTTGGGCGTGCCAGATCCGGAGCGCGCGGGCGGTACTTGGCCCGGGCTCCAGGAGTCACTCCGGCGCGCCCTGTCCCAACTTAAGCAAGTCCTGGATCTGGTCCGGTTGACACTCGAGAACATCAGGTCGATCGGAAAATACTCCGCTTCGTCATTGCCTCTCCGGACGGACCGCATGTGCAGCCAACCTGCTCCGGCAGAGGGTGTGGATGCGTGATTTCTTTCCGCATGCACTTACGCTCTTCATTCGCTATATATTGCCTCGCTATATGGATCTGGGGGAGGTGCCAATGATCAGGTCTGCGTCTCTGCCGCAGTGCCGTCGAGGTACGTATGTTTTGTGTGTGGATTTGGGCCCCTCTTGTGCTTTGTTTTAGTCAGTCGTTGGACGAATAAAGCTAGCCGTCTAACTTTCCGATCTTCCCCCAGCCCGTCGTCTTGGTTCCTATTAGCCTCCCCTTCTTGCAGCTGCATCCTTACCTCACTCCAAAAAAAAAGTAGCAGCCAGACTAGCTCGCGAACAAGACCCCAAAATTTGTGGTGCCTTCGGACCAATGTCTTAACGAGCCTACCTCGTGGTGTAAGGTAGGTCAGACACTTTTTACTTTCCTCGAAGGACCCTTCCACCCCTGCTGCCCGCTATTCCTGTACCCATTGGCTTGTGGATGGGGTGAGGTCCCCGGGGAACCTCGTCGTTCTGTTTATAAGTCGGAGGCCGTCCGCTCCGTCATTGTCCCTTCCCCTCGCCCTCCTTTACTTTCCTGCTTGGTGTGCTGTCTCTGATCTCTCCCGTCTCCTGTTTCTTACGCTTGCTTCCTTCGAAAGCTCGAAGTGCTACCTGTCTCTATCCTGATTACTCTCGGCCCGTTACCGACACCTCTCCATTCACCATGACTGTCCCCAACGGCTCTTCTGCCAACGGTCACACGACCTCGAGGCGAGACCTTCCGCTCGGCATTTATGCGCCCACCATGACTTTCTTCGAATCTGAGACGGAAGAGCTCGACATTCCTGTCATCAAGAAGCACGCCGAGCGTCTGGCACGCGCTGGTCTGGCTGGTCTTGTCACCATGGGCTCCAACGGCGAGGCCATCCACTGCACGCGCGAGGAGAAATTGGCTGTCACGAAGGCCACTAGGGAGGCATTGGATGAAGCTGGATTCAAGGATATGCCGATCATCATTGGCGCTACCGAGGGCAGTGTCAAGGGCACTATTGAGCTGTGCAAACTCGCCAAGGATGCCGGCGCCGACTACACACTTCTGCTCCCGCCCTCGTATTTCCGCGGTCTCATGGACGAGGAGGCTGTCTCCAACTACTTCACCGCTGTGGCCGATGAGAGCCCCCTGCCTCTCGTCCTGTACAACTACCCCGGTGCTGTCGCCGGTATCGACATGGACTCGGATCTTATCATCAAGCTTGCTGAGCACCCCAACATTGTTGGAACCAAGTTCACCTGTGGCAACACCGGCAAGCTGACCCGCGTGGCGCTTGCCACTGACGCCAAGACTCCTGGGTCACCGGGCTCAGGGTACATGGCTTTCGGCGGCATCTGCGACTTTACCGTGCAGACTCTCGCTAGTGGCGGCAGTGGCATCATCGCGGGTGGAGCCAACGTCATGCCCAAGCTCTGCGTCAAGGTCTGGAACCTGTATGCCGAGGGCAAGCGGGATGAGGCCATTGCGCTGCAGAAGAAGCTGTCCAAGGGCGACTGGGTCCTGACCAAGGCTTCCATCGCCGGTACCAAGTCGGCCATTCAGAGCTACTACGGCTACGGCGGCCACCCCCGGCGGCCGCTCAAGAGGCTCGAGAAGGCGCGTGTCTCAGCCATTGCTGAGGGCATCAAGGAGGCTATGGACATTGAGAAGAGCTTATAGGTAATGGGTGATACGGAGACTATATGAGATTGGATATGGCCCGGACCTGACGTCCTCATTTCAACCTCTCGCGGTCATTTGAGTACACTGAGATGCATGCATCTTTCCTTTTTCTCGTTTGCATTTTTGTCGAGCATTGTTTCGTCCATGTATGGCATCGGCCTGTGGACTGTTGAGCTGGATGGAATACCGGTCCTTCAGCAAAAGGAAGAATGGAAGGATGAGGAGATGGGAAGGACATCAACTTGCATTGGGTGCTGCGTATATGCTGTCTATAATCTTGGAGGAGAAGACGGATGGCTGCTGTCACATAGAATGGAAGACGGCAGGAGTAAAAATCGGCATGTTGGAAGGCAGATAGATGAGGATTGAAAATTTTATAATGATTCTAACATCCCCTTGCTTCAACTTGTCGTGCCAATGAAATTTGATTCTGTATCATCATGGTGCTCTCGCTCTCGCGCTTCCGCGGGCGTCCAGAAATCGTATGAATCTAATTCGCTAGGATACAACAGCCTCGAACCTGATCTGGTAGGGCGATGCAGGCCATCAGGGTCAGCACTGTGCCCAACTTTGACGTCGTGCTGTGCACGGATGGTACCGGGCCACACCCATCTACCTAGCCTCATCCACCCATCGTTGCGGAGCGGTCCTCCCAAGACCGGTAAAACTGGCCATGCATGCATTGGCGTACCGGACCACCGGGTAACGGGTAGGGCTACGACGTGTGGATGGAAAGGGCCGGGCGAACCCCCCATCCTTTGGACCCAGTCCCATCCATCCACACTGCCGCCACCACCACGCCTGACCAGGGCATGGGGGTCCCCTCAAAACGATGACGGCAAATACATCCCACGCCCGGGGATAGAGGACTTGCTTATTCTTTGCTGGCCCAGACTTCCCCCATGCACGACACCAAAACAAACGTATACCTTGCCCAATCTAACCATCGTTGGCATGGGCCTGAATTCCACTGCATCGGTGTGTGTCCGTTAGACCTTGTACTTCCTGGGGTCTAGCTTGTCTATATTCGCACTTCTTGCCTCTCCCTCCAGCAGCATTTCCGCCATGAGGCAGCCTGTACCGGGTCCGTTTTGAATGCCCCAGCAGGTGTGGCCGCTCGCAACCCAAAGCCCTGGGGTCGATGTCCGGCCGATGAGTGGTGACTTCTCGTCGCCCATGCGCATGTGGCGTGGCAGGTAGCACGCCTGCTTCTTCTTGACGGGGGCGGCAGCCAGAGATGGGCTTATGGTAGCGACGTAGGCGACGAGGTCGTCACACTGCGCCTCGTCACACTGGACCATGTCTGCCGTGGGCGGGAGGGGGATGGTGGAATCGGGCTCGCCTGGTGAAGGAGTTAGTTTGGAGCCTGTGCGGGTTGAGCATGGAAAACTGACCGCAGGCGTACACCTCGCCTCCCGGACGTGCGTATATCTCCGGGTCCACGTTCCCTTTGTGTTTTCTCCCTTGACCCAGCTTTGCCCTGTGCTCGGGCACATAATCATCCGGCAACTCAATGTCGGTAAAGACAGCATACGGGCTGACATTGGCCTTCCATACGACGCTGTGGGCACGCAGACCCTCGACCTTGGTCTTGGGCAGGACCACGCCCGTCCAGGGCCCCGCGGTAACAACGACATCGGTGACATCATGTATCGTCCGCAGCGAGTTGGTCCGCCGCTCAAGATACTCAACACTGGTCACCTTGTCGTTGTCCTGGTTGATCTTGGTGACTTTTGCGCCGAGCCGAATCTCGACGCCTTTATCTTGGGCCAGGGCGGCTATTGAGGTGGTGAACAAGAAGGGATGCACTTGTGCCGTCTCTGTGGCGCCGCGCCGGCCCATTTCGTCGTAATGGTCGACGAGGTCTGACCGTATGTAGTCTAGATCCTTGGGCAACGGTGACTCATGGAGGAGGCTCGACGCCGCAACGTCTTGCTTGGGAAGCTTCTCCCATTGCTTGGTCTCCTCCTCGACCTTGGTCTGGATAGGCAGGGGATTCGCGCCGTTAGCGGTGCCGTTGCCATTGATGTGGCCATTCTCCTTGCTGTTACCGTTCGTGCCGTTCGTGCCGTTCGTGCTTGCAGGTGACGGGAATTTGGGGACCTTGACAGGGGTAGCTATTCTCGGCGTGCTGGCCTTCAAGGCCGCCTGAGCCGCAATGTCGGACGGCTTGACAGTAGCACTGAGGCTCCCGCATCCGACTCTCCGGTAGCCCCATCGGTCGACTCCGCCGTGCTCGGCCGCTAGCTCTTTGTGGAGACGGTAGGACAGGGGCACGATCTCGGCCGGGTAGGCCCACAGGGCGAGGAGACCGCCGGCCTTGCCCGAGGCCCCAGAGGCGATGGCTGTGGCTTCAAGAAGGGTGATCTTGTGGATGGCTGGGTCAAATTTAGGATGCCGCGTGAGGAAGTAGGCTGTTGTACAGCCAATAATGCCACCACCTATGTACGGTGGAAACAAAACGAGGTCGGAGGTCAGTAAGTCTTATCTCGAGATAAGGGTCACGTCACGGGGAGAGTGCCTCTGCGAATATCGCATCAAAGGGAGAGAAGAGTGAGAGAGGCCGAGGTGATAGCAAGCATACCTACCGACAATTACAATATTCCGAGGCTTCTGCGGCTCCATAATGGCGTTTTGGTAACAGACTACACCGGTTTGATGATCTGTGCTGGGTGAGAAGGTGGACGACGGGGTGGATGGGTGAGAGGCGTGCTGAGCAAGCTGGCCTCTGCTCCTTTTCGTGCGCCGCCAAAATGACAACTCGGTGGCTTTACTGGTTCCAATGCTGCAAGGGAATAGCGAGGGTCGAAGACGATACACTTGCCGCGCTCACGATGCATGTCACTTGGGCCGCAGCTGCTTCTCGAGTCCGTGGACTGTGGTGAAAATGAGGGCATCCATTCATGAGGTCAGGCTAAGAAGCTGCCGGTTGTGGTGCACTATCTCCACCCCAGCTTCCATGCCAGCCCCTCACGAGGCACGCCCCCAGTGGCCCAAGCTCTCCCTAGCTTGCCAGCTGGAGGGCGGTTTGTCAGAGGTTTGGTGACCTGTCAAGCGCCGTTGCTCTGGTTATTAGCGGGGTATTTTAGTTACTGTACTCGCCCGGCGCCATCCATCATCAGTCAACCCGGCAGGTGCATTTGCCCAGTCATAACCAACTTTGAGAACAGTCATGTCTCGATGATATATATTTGGAATTTGCAAATCAATAAACCCTCCTAAGTGCCTAGGTAACTTGGAAAAAATACCTCATCTGTCCTCTAGGCGCACATGGGGAGCTTCACTTTGCGAAATGGTCGGCGCAATTCAAGCTCCGATTCGGCAGTGCCGGGGGAGCCACCACGGTGGGCACATCCGATGAGGCCATGAGCTATCCGCCGAGCTCCCACCATCTACGGAACGGGAAGATGCCGAGGTTCACTAGCACAATACCAGGCATTCGACCGGCTTCTACGTGCTCTACCCGTTTCCACAAGCTCGCGGATGCGCACATGGCATGGCAGACGTCAGGTACTCTGTAGAGAGAATGACCCAAGGAAAATGTGCACACAACGCGACCAAGCAACGGAGCAAAAGATATGCCGTGGTGAAACGTCCGATGTGGTGATCGTCAGGCCTTCGTGTGTCACACATTCTCCGAGCCCTCCCGTTCTGTCGCGAGCTCGATACCAAGTCCAGGCCTTCCCCACCACCGATTTCAAATTCCTCTGAACCGTGGAGCTATCGGACCCCGAACTATTATTTAGCACGGACGACAGTGACGTCTTTCCTCTACTAAGCATCCCGCTCCCTCCATCCTACAATTTACAACAAACAAAAACATCAACAACGCTTCATCCTGCGCTGTATGTCCAGCAACTGCTTTCGCTCGCCACTGCTCCTGCACCAACTTCAACGACTTGGAACGACTTCTACAAGAACTGTCATCAGACACTTCCGCCCTGCAAACACAGCGCAAGTCAGACCACTAGCAGCCATGGCTTCTGCAACTACCTTTTACGACTTCAAGGTCAAGGACAGTAAGTTTTCCCACCCAGCCGAACCCGCCATGCCCTTTTCGCAGCTTCCGCGCCGGTGGCCCGGGGTGCGCATTGCGCCGGACAGGACCCGCTCCTTCCGGCTTGTGTGCGCCGCAATCACGCGCCGCAATTGAGCTTCCTTTGTGACTGGTGCGCCATTGCACCAATCGGTGCGATCCCGGAGCACCGGATATCGGGTGTCATATTGGAGCTTGATTGTCTCATTCATTGCGAACGCTTTGTTGAACCGCACGCTGACCATGTCCACTTTTTGCAACAGAGAAGGGTGAGGACCTGTCGCTGGGCGACTACAAGAACAAGGTTGTCCTCGTCGTCAACACGGCCTCCAAGTGCGGCTTCACCCCGCAGTACGCCGGCCTCGAGAAGCTGTACAAGGACATCCGCGCCAAGGAGGGCGGCGACGACTTTGTCATCCTCGGCTTCCCCTGCAACCAGTTCGGCTCCCAGGAGCCCGGCTCCGACGACGACATCCAGCAGTTCTGCCAGGTCAACTACGGCGTCAGCTTCCCCATCCTCGGCAAGACCGAGGTCAACGGCGACGCCGCCAACCCGCTCTACACCTGGATGAAGGAGAAGAAGCCCGGCCTGATGGGCCTCAAGCGCATCAAGTGGAACTTTGAGAAGTTCCTCATCGGCCGCGACGGCGAGGTCAAGGGCCGCTGGGCCAGCACCACCAAGCCCGAGTCGCTCGAGAAGCCCATCCTCGACGAGCTCGCCCAGGGCCAGAAGGCGTGAGTGTTCTCTGCCGCGCGTTTGTCGGTGTTGGGAGGGGATGAGGATGGGGAGGGAGTTTCGTGCCGGTTGGCTTCGGATGGATCCGAGACCAAGCTCGCACAGCGGGCGGGCGACTTGGGAGGATGTGGTCTTGATGCAAAAACCACGAAGCTAATGTGTTGTCAAAGAAGAGCGCCGCCGAGGCTATAGATGATGAGATTCCATGATTCCCTCTCTGCGTTTTCATTGAGATTTGGTTATCGTTCTACAACGACCATATCGGGGCAGGACGGCTCCAAAAGGATAGTGAGAGATTTGGTCTAGAGTAGTCATTCGTTACTATCACTTCCAAAATTAAAGACTCTTCACTCACAGCCCCCAAGAGATCTGGCCATTAGTAAGGTCTTGTGCGTGGTGGTGAAGGATCTCCATCTTGTATCCATCGCTTTCTCCGCAATCCGACATCTAGAGCTCTCTCTAGCTGCTGTACATGGAGATACATGTCCAGCCCTTGCGTCCAGAACCGATCGCCATCATCCGAACTGCCCACCATTATGCACAAGCAGAGTTCCCTGTTCTTTCTCAACTTCACACCATCCAACGCAACAGTACCTTAGTCTCCGACCCGGATCCAGCAAGAGATCGTCCTCGTCGGACCTCGGGGTGGTCGAGGATCATTACCTGAATTTCGAGAGACAAAGAGGAGACATGATAAGCCCATTGGGTTGCAGCAATGCTCATCGCGCTTAGCATCGATTAACCATGGACAGTGACCGTCCAACCAACATCGCGGAGCCCCGTCCATCTCGTCACTGGCTCGGCCGCCGCCGCACACGCCCACACACGCACACGATGAAACCCCCTTCTTGTGTGCCCCTCCTCCGATCCCACGGCCCTGGACATTTTGCAATTCCCCAATGGGCGGGAGGGGTTCGCCCGCCGATCATCACTCCAGCCCGCCCCCCGGGGGGATGTGCAGTGGTGGTGGCGGGTGGCCTTGAGCTGATCGGTGCGGCGACCCCGTCCGAGAAACCCGGTCTGTCTGATAGCTCGCTGAGGCGGTAACGTTGGATCGGCAGGGTTCGCATCCCCGCCTTCGCCTGGGGGTTGCATGCACGCATACCTAATTGTCCCAAAATGCGCAGCAAGACAAAAGGACGCAATTCAGGGGTAAGCTTCATAGAGAAGGCTTTTTAACATCTTGCTTCAGACTGGGGTGTCGTGCATTGGGATGAAGATTAGGATTAAACGGGAGGGGGTTCCACCGGCACACCGAGAAAGGATCGATGCCTACCGGCCGGTAGATCCAGGAACCGTCCCGGGCTGAGTGCCGGTTCCCAACGGTGTGGCGTTTTTAGGGGCATGGCACTCGGCTGGCAAACGGTATGTACTGTTTGCTTGGGCTTGGCTGGTGGCAGGTTACTTTAGAGAGGGGAGAACCAACAACGTGCAGTGGTCAAGCCCAAAGGGGGATACCGCAATGCTTGAAGCTCTCGACGAGGTGCACCACTTTGGTCGACACTGTCACATGAGAGTCTTGCAGTATGTGACAAAATATCACCCGCTAGCTTGTGAGCGTTACTCGGAAGGTCAGACAGACCCCTTTGTTTGAGGTGGCCCTTGTTGATAGATGGGTGTAAGCCGGTTGTGGAGTTTCGTCAAGTGTAATCTATTACGGTGGCAATACTACGAGACCATGACACCAAGCTTCGCCCAAGTGTGCTCGGAGCAAGGTGAGCATATGCTGACAACTACTAAGGTTTCGTCTCATGCCTTGCTTGTGATACAATTCTTGATTGTACGCATGCACAGTTTGTCGTATAGACATCATCTGCATGACCTGCGCGTTATTTGCACCTCAGATTACGAAAGCCATTCAACATAATGTAGATCACCAAGGCTGCCACCCAATTACTGCAAGTCGAGATTTCAAGCTATGAGAGTTTCCCTATCAATATACCTACGTGTTGTTGACCTCGTGGACTGTGTTGCACAGCCTACATATATGTAGAACTCGGGCGAACTCGAGGATATTTTTATCAGCTCGGTCTATGCGGTAGTAGAACATATATCGCGTGCAGTCCGGGGCTGCATAGTTTGGGTCCGTAAATTGCGTCGCGGGCTGGGTTGCAAGTCTCTTCTTGTACACGCCGAGTCAACGAGGTGGAGGGAGTGTCACAGATATCCGAAGCTCGTCTAATTCAATCAAGAGTCCCTGGAAACGGGTCCTCGGAAATCTCGTTCTCTTCAGCTCGGGCGATTCCGAGCCGTCTCTCTTCGTTTAGCAACGATTAGGCAGCGGCTTTGAGATATGTTCATCAGATAACTATAGTGCGGGAAGGGCCGCACGGCTGAGGGACGATTCGGATGAGAAGTGAACCGGGTCATGTGGGTGGCCGACATTCAGAGGTCGAGGGCCCTATTTGCTTTCTTAGCCTCAGTCATCGAGGGATCGCGCTTTCGTCGCGGTCAATGGCTAGCATGAAGGACCCTTGATCCTTCAATCTGGTACTTTCTTCGAAGGCCCGGGCGTCGAAGGATTAGTGAGTGATGCTTGGTGACCTCATGCGAAGAGATCAGAGCCACGCCGACGTGACCATGGCTGACGCCAGCATTCGAGAGGGCTAATTAACCTGTGCCACGAGTGAGCAGTTGAGGAATGGAGGGACTGTTGCATAGGCGAGGAGGAGAATAAATTAAGCTTCCCGCGTGAACCACGCTTCCATCTCTCTGGTAAGCCCAAAGGCGAATCAAAGGCGTGCTCTTAGGGTTTGCAGCAATGCAGGTCTTTTCTCGTGACCATTTTTGAGTGCGTTGAGTTGATATCGAGGATGTGCTTAGGCTGTCCAATCCTCATTGGAACTCTGATGTGCAGGTTTGTCTGAAATCTCGACGAAGTCCCTGTCAACCGCACCTTTGCCAATGGCTCGATTCTGGTATACGCTCTCATGGGCAGCCCGACTGTATATGATGCTGGAAACTCTGGTGGCCTTCAAGGAGCAAGTCTGAGATTCCATCAGCATCTGCCAACGGTCTCCGGGCGGGCAATCAGTGAGACGGCAGACAACCGGAATGCAACGCTCCCAGCCCGCGGAGTGATCGGTATTTCCTCAACTGGGCTGACTGGCCATGACGCTCCTGGTCTGCCGCCGCAATAGCCGGGAGGGCTGCAAAGAGCAGTGCGTGCAATACCAGGTAACAAGAGAATACAAACCGGGAAAGCAAGCTAGCAGGGCCACATGCTGTCCTGCTCTAAATTACAAGATTGCAAGTTCGTGAGTACCTTCTCGTACCTGACCACTTGGTTCTTCCCCAGCTTCCATGGCCTACCCTGACCACCCATCTCTGGACTAGTCTGATGTCATCCTGTCTGCCATCTCGGTGACGGAAACGGGAAAGTGTGCACTTGCAAGGCTCGCTTAGTTTCGCCCAAGAGCCCCTCCGATAGATAGTAAGGTTTTAGCTAGAGCACGGTGGTACATTTTGTTTGGTAAGTGACAGCGTGGGCCGGTGATATCCTGGCCGGCGCTATCAAACCTCACTTGGGGAACCAAAGAACATTCGATGGTGAGGAGCGGACCGCGTATCGCGTATGAGACTTCTCAAGGTGGTGCTGTAGGTTTCCTGAACTCATGACGATTTATGCAACCCTTCATGCCCGAACTGTGCAGTTGCTCAACTGGCACGAGACTATGTCCATATATGACCACTCCGTTACACACAAGACCAACGCCTGTCTGTACTTGTAGGTGAGGGTGCGAGAAAGAGAGAGAGAGACAGAGAGCAAGCCTGCAAACCCGCCGGGGAGTTCAGGGGTGCGCGATTGGGCAGGTTCTCCAACGACGAGCGGTGGTCAAGGCTTGATTGTAACGTTGCGTCCAAGCACCGTACCAGGAGTGCCAGGTATTTAGTCCACTCTGGCGGCAGGGTTCTCGATACGGTTAGCTCTCCGACGGACTTTCGGCGGAGTGATTGCTGGACAATTCGACAGACAGCAGTGCTCCATCACTCGTTGTGATTCTGAACGCCGTAGATGCAGACTGCCAGATCCCGGTGATGAATGGCACTTTGCAAACAGCAAGATGGGTACAATAATTGATGCAAGATATAAGTCTCTGTGGTTGTCCTAATTCGTGGTGGGGGGTGACCTGACAATTTGGCTATCCTGAGAGTGAGTGCTGTAAATGGGGTGTAATTGCCCCAACGACTAGCCCTGAAGAGGGTATCAGTGATGCGGTATCCAGGTCTGTGCTGTTCCATTCCTTGTCCCGAGTCCGGTCCGCGGTAGACATAGCGAACAGACGCCAATGATAGCAGCAAGTTGGCGCCTGTCTCCGCCGATCATCTCGCTACCAGACCAGTAAAGACGGGTGGTTACGACGTGCTGCGAGACTCAGCTGTTCCGTGGTGTAGACCGCGGCTGTTCTATGTTAGGGCTCACAGGGGTGATGGTATCCAAAACGTCGATATCTGCTAGGTTCCCGGGGGGCTTCTGGCGGCGTGATCGCCTTCATGTCTGGCGCCATGCCTCGGGGTTGATGGACCCGACATGGGGATTCGAAAGAGAGACACAATACAGACGCCGTTCTTTTTCAGAGTGGATGAATTGCGGATTTACCCAATTAGCGCTCGGATTTGACGCTCAAAGATTGGAAAAGATTGGGAAACGGTTCTCGATACGATAATGGCGAATCACGTTCAGTCAAACGGCGCAACCGCGGCACTGCTTTTTTAGCTTGCTCCTGCCAGCGAGCCCAGCGCCCCGTGCCCCTCCCACCGGTGGACCGTTCTTCGATGCATGCTTCTTCGGTCCTTCTAGCGTCTGGGGATGCATGCTCTTGCAGCCCTGTCCGCGCTATCTCGTATCTGGTCAAGGATGAGGGCTAGTGTCTTGCATTTGGTGCGCCGAGTTCCAGAGCAGCCAACTGTCTGGTCCAACTGGGATCAAGGTTGCTGCTAGGTGCTGCACTTGTATGTAGTTCCTGTTTCCACAGACTTGTCCAGGGAGTGCAGCGTGTGCAGTTACTCCGTACAGGTAGTTCTCCCTCACTCCTTGAGATAGGGTATTCTTACCTGACCTCCCTAAACAGGTAAAGAGAACAGGGCTTTTGCACATCAGTGGAGTCCAGGAAACCAAGCGGCAACCTCTTCTCCTAGCGTGCCAGGTCCTGTATGGTAGACAGCACACCGGCCTTGCAGTAGCTGCGACCTGAATGACGAAACCAACACGTAGACGTTGCTCGCCATCGATGGAGAGACGGAAGTTTCCAGAGCGCTCATCCTCCTGCAATGTCGCACAGAGTAAGCTGATGAGATAGATCCCTGTACTACGAGATAGATCAATCGAGTTAAAAGCACCTCTGTTTCGTACATAGCAACGATTACTGAGGGCTTGCGGCGCAGCCATGACCCATCTCCACCTGCACGCGCGCCGATTCACCGCTCTCTCGATCTCCATCTCTGTATGTATGATCGTCCTCTGGGATGTTGCGGGGTCTGGTGCACCGTATGATAGCGATTTAGCAGAGACGCACATGCAATTAGAGATACTCCGGTCTCCGTGGATTGTTGGTGCCCGGCGATTAAAACCCCCATCGTGCATGATTTTTGGAGACATTGGGTCTTCGGCCGAGTAGGATTCGCCCTTTGGTGCATCTTCCCCACAGGCTAACAGAAAATAGCAAACACAGTTATCGACCGCCGTGGAGGGGGTCGGGGTAGTTATGTGGATAACGGCGGTAAGACAGGCGCGTGCCTTTCCACTAACCGAGGCTACCCTCCCCTCAATCATGGCATCCTGGCATCATGGTCGACAGTGAATTGCCTCGTTTGCATGTGGTCCATCTCACATCCCACAGAGTGACGTCTGGAAAAGGTTTGGTTGAAGACTTGAGCAACGCTGGTCATCATCGACCGAATTGTGGCTGGTTCTAGCGCCAAATTCTGCTTCCAATGCCTGTTCGTAAAGACCTGAAAGAGGTAAAGACTGAGGGCGCCACGGGAGCCAAGGACACACCAACGCACCCGCAGACCGAGCAGTGCCTGGAGCCGACCTTGGCCTAACAGAGTTAAAGAAGATTGGGGTACCTGGCCCCCAGAGCTGAACTGACAAGAGATTGGACAGGACGGACGCAGTTTCACCAGGGCTAGCTTGGTGCCGGCCTTGCGAGTGCCGATGGTGCTTCCACCGCAACTATTTGCGGTACTTGTCGGTACCTTGTCTACCTCTTGTTACTGCAAGGAGGCAGATGGCTCGAATGGTTCCAACTTGGTCAAGATTCCAGTGGCTGATCGCGGACTGTCGGGTGTTCAAACTGTCCTAGTCTGCATCTTTAGATCCTGGGAAACAATTAGCACGAAACAGTTGTATCTTGCAGAATTATTTCGGCTCCGGAACAGGCTCGGCTCCTTCCAGGGCCTCCGGTTTGAACATAGTTGGCACATGCTGGTCCGGGAGGGAGATGCCTCTGCCGCACCTCCCGCCGGAACGTCTCTCCCAACAGGCATCTATCTAGTGGATAGCCTGACGTGAGAAGGAGGACTGAACGAATGACCATACGGAACGACACACTCAACGCTGCCCTGCAATTGGGCACGACCCCTCAGGTCAATCACTGGCTTCCAACTCACCTCAGCTGAGCGACATGAAAGCGGCTCGGGCAGTTGATGCACACACCAGGCGAAAGCACTGTCGCACAACTCAAGGATCCCTCTCCCAATGTGTCAAGTTCTGCTCTGTAGACAGCCAGACGATCACGCCGCGGCGCAACACAGCCCTACTCGTGTGCGCAATCAAGTCACAACCTGGGCAGTTCAGAGGCCCGACAAGCTTTGATCGTCCCACAGTGGGACATTGTTGGTCAAAGCCAGGGTCTTGGTCGGCTCCGAATGATACTGCGATTTAAGGTTATTGATCCCCGGCACCTTGGCCTCAGGAGCATTGTTTTGATCGCCACTGCGCTTGTCGTCGTGGGCCGGCAAGCCGTTCCGACACGACGCCCCGAGGCTGGCCCTCCGTTTTCTCACCACGACCGAAGCACGTCTTTGGGATGGGTCCTGACGTTCAGTTGGGGGGCTCGCATCCCGGCGCATTCCAGTGGGGGTTGACAGACTCCACTGAATCTGGATTGCACAGCGCCATGCATGATGTCAATCACAGTGATAAGAGGCGTCGGGGTGGACCGAGAATGTGAGGCCCTGAAGGTGTGAAGGGAATGCAGGTGATGGCTTTCGAAGCCCATTGGAAGCCTGCAAAGAACATGTACGACCATACGATTGAAGGAGCGGGCAGGCGGGTAGGTACTTTCATTTCCCCGGGGTCAGCTTGCGTGCTGGATGTGAGAACCCGAGGCACACCTTTGGTGAGAGATAATTCATGGGTGTTGTCAATTCCTCTGGTACAAGGCCACCATCGCTACCAGATGACGAAATCATGTTGGCATCACCGCCGCCGAGATTGGTGAGAGTAATGCTGGGTTAGATTAATGGACAACGCTGAAATGAGATTGCTGCAAGGCGATTTGCACGAGCCACACCCGGGCCAGCCGCCGTGACAGGACCGAAACAAGTTGAAAGTCGAAGGTCGAAAGTCGAAAGTTTGTTCCTTTGAGCAGAAAGAAATGAACTTCACTCCACTGCGCAAGTCATGCCTCGCTTGAGCACTTCTCCAACTGCATGCCACTGACAGCATCAAAGCCCCCTTCGTGACCTCCTGGCTGTCTGGCTCGTCGACGCTGTGGAATTCTGAATGGCCCGAAAACCAAGATAACACAATCTCGTAGATTAAACCGGGCTGCAGGTGAGCGAAATATAAATTGGTTGACAGCTCACAGACCAAGTGAACAAATAGCAGGGTTTCTGGTGGTCATGCCCATCAATTTGATGCCTGTCCTCATGCCTGCCCTCACCGATACGACCCCCACATTCAACGTACCCAAGTACAAGTACGGCAATAACGAACGAGACGACTCCTCCAGTTGCTTCCCCCCCCAGCATCCGGATTTTTTAAATGAAAAAAAAAAATCCTAAGAATAGTTTTTGATATGGTTGACGTGCTGTACTCCTGGAGATTATCAAAATGACACCAGTCTGGCTTCATAGGTTATTCAATGCACGCGCCGTCCATCTTACACACCCAAAGCTAGCAAAATCAGTGAAATACTCTATATACAAGCAGCGACTTGCTTGCAGAAGTCACGGCGGGAGGACCTGCCAGACGGTCGTAGCGAATGTCAAGATTCCACCGGAATCAAAGACCCACAGTTGGTCTGCTTTTGTAAGTCGCCCTGGCTCCACGTAAGTGTTTGTGCAGACTCTGGCAGTCCCTACTCATCCTCATAGGTCAGAGGTCACACCAATTTGTACAGGATATGGGTAAGTAATTTGTATTGCCTTCTCACAGTGGTTGAACATTTCAAGACAGCTCGTCGCGGTGATGTGATGGCTGAATGGGGAGAAGGGGGTGGGCTGCAAAACGGACAACGCAGCAAGTACCTAGGTAGGCTAGGGGCTTTGGGGGGCACCCTTTCAGCACACCTCATCGCCGTTCAGATGCTCGCAATGCCGAGGCTGGCAAGCACTTAGTGCTCGACTCCCCGAAGGTACTGACTTAGCTCTACATCTCTGACATGGACAGGGTCGCAATTGATTCTAACCGGTGCAATTTGTTTTTTGCGGTCTCACCTTTTTACGTACAAGCATGGCCAAGGAGTACCTAGGTAGGCTTTGAGTCTAGCATCTACAGGCTCGTAAAAACTTAGTCTCTGCTGATAAGACATGCCCGGGAGACGAGACACCCTGGAGCAACACTGACAGAGGCTACCCGAACTGCCGTTACATTTCCTACTTGTACATATCCGATGGTCCTGATGGGCTTGGCTGTCGTATCGAGAATCAGTGTGGAGAGCCAGTAGGCACGGCAAGGCAAGGTTGGCCAGGCGAGTATTAGTCGGTTGCGGTTGTGCTTAAGCCCTCTTGCATCAGCATGCAACTGCATCTCACGAACCGCCAGGAACGACGTAAATCGGGCATCTTTGCTGCCGACCTATGCACCCATTTCAAGGAACCTCTAACGACTTCTGAAGACTACGTAGAAGGGAGCGGGGGGTCAGCCATGTACCCTGGATCCTCTGGCACGTTGCGATTCTTCCCGCGACTGTGCCACATGGCAAGCAGCAAATCTACCCGACTCTCGTCCTCTTCTCTCATCCGACCTTGCAAGGGGGCAGTAGATTGGAAGGATCAGAGAAGAGACGGAAAGACAGACAAGACAAAGAAAAGATACGACTGCACAATGCTCGAAGCAGGCGTCGAAGTGAGCCAGCAATCTGCAGACAGAGCCTTGTTCAATGCCCCTTGTCGCCACGAAGCAACGCTACCAACCTAAAAACCGCAGATTGTGCCTGCAATAGCCCTGGCAAGCCATGATGGTGCACGCCTCAGGTGGAACCGCTGTGATCCCCACCCCAGTCTTGAGCAGCCTAGCAGGGGTCATGTCCGGTCCCCATGCTTAGCTTCAGAGGTGGGTGGGCATGCAAGACAGGGGTGCAATGGTGGTGGAGGGCGACATGGGGCGTGTGGAATGGAAATGGCTCGACGAGACAGGACAGTCCAGTCAAAGCCGCTGGCAGATACATCTCGGCCTTTGCCATCTTGGGCCATCCACAGCTCATCGCCCTTCATCTCGAGCCCATCGAGCCCATCTCTGCTTCTGACAAATGATGAGCCGCGGCCGCGGCCTCTAATTCTTAGTCTGATATGCATGCAAAGACGGGGGACAAGGGACAAGGGGGACGAAGCAGTGCGTACTAAGCTGGCCAAGAGGGCTTCTTTTCTCTCTCTCTCTCTCTCTCGCTCTCTCTCGCTCTGTTCGACAAGGAAAGACTTTGTACCTACAATAGTTAGCGGCAACGGTGACGGCAGCCTCCTCTGCACTCTCTGCAACATCCCCAGTCTGCCGCCCGTCGCCGCCCTTGCACATGCACCACCCACACCAACACAACCCCGAGATACCTACGTCCGGACACTTCCTGAACGGTGAGTTCCTGTTCATTCGTCTCTGGGCTCTCTCGCTCGCTCACTTCTACTTCGTCTTCCTCGCTCACATACGCCCACACACACACATCGGTATCCCGTATCCACCGCCACCATGACGGTGCCTCACATCGTCTCATCTCATCTCTTGAATTGAAGTACCACAACACGTACATCCACTCTGCGTTTAGCATGCAGCAAAAGAGCCAGGTTCCTATCTCGTGCAAATCCTCCCTGTCATGGTGTGATAGTTACGGTGTCAGGACAAACCGTATGATAATGAGAAAAGGTCTCTCCTATCAAGATCGCATCGAGAGAGATGGCAAGGTACCTGATCAGCATGCTTAGCTTTTTTCTTAATGCGCCACTTTGATTTGACAAGTACTCTGAGTTTTCCTCTTTTCACGAAAGCGTGGATGCTGGTTTGGTCGGGCAGGCCGTTTTCTCCATCCGTTGATCTTGTTCCTTTCGTTCGGACCAGTTTGCCCTAGTTTCCAATACCCTTCCCCCTCCCTCGTCCATGATCATCCTTCTCCGTCCCAACCCCCGTCTATACCCGCTCTTAGATCCACAACACTCCCAGCTACCATGATGCTCTCCGTGAGACATCATCGCCATCTTGACCGTTCCCAGGGCCCGCGTAGCAGAAGTCCAGGGCCCACATGCTCCCACCCACAGACGCGCCCACCCCCCTGGTCACTCTCTTCTCTCTTCTTGCATCGTCTCCCCTGCCCTCCCTAAACCCCATCGAACCGTCCCTTTGTACCTCCATGTACACACCTACGGTACAAGATCTCAAGGGTGGTCCGTGGTCTCCTACGGGACAGAGAAAAAGAGGTGTGTGTGCGCATGAGTGTGTGTGTAGTCGATTGTACGTCGTAGGATCATCTTGGTCGAGGCAGGCGACTTTTCATAAACATGACCCCTCTATCTCACTCTCTGCCCTGGTATCCCCACGTAGCTTGCTCGTTCGTTCATCTTCCCCAGGTTCTCTGCTCGCTGTTTGAGCCTGCTTGCCTGCCTCTCCCTCCCCGTCTTTCCATATTAAATATCCATTTACCCACACCAGTCAAGCATCGCCATTGATGGCCAGACCTTGTCTTGGACTCATCTCTCAGCCGTCTGATCTTCCCATATGCTCCTTTCCAGAACGGTCCTCCTGCATTGCTTCCGCCCGCTGTCGTATAGCTACCCGCCGATTATAACGTTAACATGACTGTCCCGCTCACAAACAAGCCGCTCCCCTCGAAAGCCCCGGCTGCAGCAGAGACTACTGCCGTCAAGAAGCGGAGGAGGCGTGCTCCGGCTGGCGGAGCCGCTGATGACTGCTTCACTTGCTCCAAGAGGAACGTCAAGTGTGACAGGAGGAGACCGTACTGCTCGCAATGCCTCGAGCTGGGGAACGAATGTTCGGGCTACAAGACCCAACTCACCTGGGGAGTCGGTGTGGCGAGTAGGGGCAAGCTTCGCGGGCTTTCACTGCCCATAGCGAAAGCTCCTCCGGTCAGCTCTCAGCCTTCCAAGAGTCCCTCAACGCGCAACAGAGCTTCCTCAACTGCCACCGGCAGCCATTGGCACGAGCAGGACGCTTTCCGCCGTGACAGCCGTGGCGATGTCGACTACTCCGTGCCGGAGCATCTTGGTTCTTCAGTCCCAACCACTCCCTATGCCAGCTACGACTTCTCTCGCATGGCCCCAGAAGATGCCCATGTCTCATTATCTCAACCGAACTGGAATCACTTTTCTGCGAGCCTTCCAGCGGAAAGCCTGCGCCTCAGTCGCATGGGTCTTCATGTGGCACACCCTGGCGACAATCTCTCCTCCTCTATCGACTCTCTCAGTGATGTCGACTACATGTCCCCTATGAGCCACACCTTCTCAAGGGACGACATCCCCTTTATGCACAGTCCCACGGTCATATACGAGAGTTTTACAGGCCACAACTCTCCCGCCATTCAGACGCCCATCTCGACCGCTCTGCTGAGCGACCAGCAGAACGTTCCGACGTCATGCCCAAGTCTTCTATACCCAAGCTCGGAGCAAGGCTCCAGTCTGCCCTCGCAGGCAGAGCCCTTCGAGTCGCACTTGGGCAGCAATTCGCTGCATGATGGTGACCACGCAGGTACGTACTCTCATGAGGCCTAGTCGAGGCTGCTGTTTTTGACACAGAAAACCCTTCTAGGAACTCCTGATCTAGATACTTACAGTACTAGTGCGCAGTCAAATGGCCATTTTTGGGGTTCATCACTAGACGATGACGCCTCGTCTCACGGTCTTCCGGAGCGAAGCCCGGCAGCTTGGCCGTCACTCCTCGACCCGCCATCCGTCCACATGGACAATGACCTCATAGCAAAGATGCCGTTCTTCCTGGACTACTATGAGAACACCATGTGCCCTTCTATGGTGTTCATTGACGGGCCCAACAACCCTTTCAGAAACAACATTATGCAATTGGCCGGCGGGAGCCGTAGCCTGCAGCACGCCATCTGCGCTCTTTCTGCATGCAATTTGAGAATGAAACGCAAGCTCAGCCTTGGACAGCACACGAGAAACCCCTCAGAGTTGTCAGAGCTCTTGAGTGACAGTCGCACAGACGACCATGCCCTGACAGAGGAGTACCAGCATCGCAATCTAGCAGTTCACCTGTTAAATGAGCAGCTCAATGATGCCACCAAGTCAAAACATGACTCTGTGTTGGCCACCATTCTCATTCTTTGTCACTACCGCATGGCAGAATCGGGCATTGCCAAGTTCCACACGCAATTTGCCGGCGTCAAGAAGATCCTGGCCATGAGACGCTCGTCAACCTTCCCTCCCTCCAGGGACTCGGCCTGGATGGAGTCTCTCTTCACCTACTTTGATGCCATATCGGCGAGCATAAATGACCGCGAAGCTCAGCTTGACACCAACTTCTACGGAGTCCTGCCGGACGCTCAGCTCCTGCCTCCGGGTGCGGAAAACCTCGTCGGCTGTGACCGCGAGCTGTTCAAGTCAATCATCAAGCTCGGGCGCCTCAACCTGCTCTCCCAGCACCGCCAAGTGCAGAACGTGCTCGGCGCGACGCTCAGCCACGGCGCCCAAGTGCGCTCGCAGTCGCCCCTGACATCGCCGCTGGGCCACGCCTACAGGACGCATCTCAGCGGCGACTCGTACGGCTTCCCGTCCCTCGACGACGAGGACCCGCTGTCGGTCGCCCCGGCCTTTGACAACCACCGCACCACCTTCTGGCGCGAGTGGAAGGAGGCCCGCTCCGCCCTGCAGGCCTGGGACTTTGAGCCGCAGCGCTTCCTCTCCTCGCTGCCGGCAGGGCCGCAGCAGCAGCAGCCCACGCCGGCGCAGGTCCGCGACCTCGGCAGCCTGTCCGAGGCCTTCCGGTACGCGGCCCTGCTCTACACGGAGCGCCTCGCCAACCCGGCCTCGCCCTCGGAGCACAACAACTTCCGCAACCTCGTCAGCCAGGTCGTCTACTACGCCACGAGCCTCGAGGCCGGGTCCGCCGCCGAGAAGTTCCTGCTGTGGCCGCTGTTCGTCGCGGGCAGCGAGTGCGTCAACGAGCTCCAGCAGAGCATCGTGCGCAGCAAGTGCCGCGACATCATGTCGCGCTCGGGCTACATGAACAACCTGTCGGCGCTCGAGGTGCTCGAGCGCATGTGGGCCGGCGAGACTGGCAGGGAGGACGAGCGGCCGAGGACGGCGGTCGCGCCTGGGCGGAGCGGCGGCGGCGGCGGGAACAATCCCGGCCGGGGACCATTCAACTGGACGGGCTGCATCGGCGGGCCTGGGGTCGAAGTAGAGTGGATCATGTTCTAAAGGACAGAGGAGAGGTAGTCTGGTCTTTCAGGAGATCATGGTCTACCTTACCTCTCTTGAGACGCTTTCTGTTTAACCCCGTCACGAACCACGATTATCATGTCCTGTCCTGAGCAGGCAGGGGTTTACAAGTCATGGAGCATACGAAACTTGATTATGATGAAGTTTCACGTCGTCATTGTAATTATGTACAGCATACATCTCATCACATATATGAGAGGCGGTCTTTTGTCTTTTCTTCTTTTCCTTTTGGGGGTTTATCAGGAGGTGGCTTCTATCCAGGCGAACGAGAAACAGGGCATCGTCAAAGCATCCGGGAGGCGGGCTTTTGCAGTGTTGGATCTTCTAGGATCTAATATCCCATCATATAGTCGATATATACTTTGAATCGATTCATACACTCGTACCTACCAAACGTTGCCACCCTTTAAGTACCAGTGAAGCCATTGCGAGGACCGATCGTGAGCGGAAAGGCGTGTCACGAGAACCGTCAATAAACGCCCGGAGCCGAACACGACGCACTCGTCCGCATCATGGTTACATGGTCTAGCGTCCATCCCCTGGCATTTGGTGACACGGCCGATGGAAACCGTTTACCTCTTCCTTTGTCTCGTCTCGGGCGCCTCAAGAGTCTCGCCGCAGGAAATCAAGACAAGCGAGCACACCTCGGGCTATGCATAACCCGGGCTCCTCGCCCTATTCTTCAGCCGTCCAGGCCGAGCCCATTGCCCATTATTACGCCCCCAACCCCCCGGCCGCCGCCACCCCGCTCCTCCTGGGTTGACATCAACGACCCCTGCAATCAACTACTCCAGAAGGGGACCCCTCTTCCCGGCAGGGGGTCCGGCCGGGAATCGACGCGCTGGCCCCCCGCCAGGTCTCATCACACAATCACATCGCAACTCGTGCGGCATACCTACTTCGTAATAGAAGCCTACCTCTGCGCTTCGATACTGACACCACGGCCCCGCGTCGGGTTCCCCCCTTCTTCTTCCTTCGGTAAGCGAAAGCGTCCAAGTCTCGGAATGAGTCTGCGGCGCGGCCCCCCCAAGCCAGCGAGATGCCCTGATGCAAATAGAGTGTGGCTGGCCTTGGCTGCCAGCAGGTAGGTACGGGTGACAGGTTGGACAAAAGGTACAGTGCACTACATACATTTGCAGGGCAAGGCAGGGCAGGGCAGGACAGCGCATGGCATGGGGCCGCCTTGCACCACTGTGCATCTCACCTTGTCACTTGCTATCGGGGGATTCTCTTCTAAGAAAGACAAGCAGGGCACGCAGGGCAATAGGTACTTTGTACTGCAGACTTGCAGGCTTATTGGCTGCACGGGGGGTTGCAGTGCAGTATCTCGTTGTGGAGCCCTTGCAGTGTGACAGCTCCCGAGCAGCGAGGAGGGATGCGATAGGACAGAGGGCAGGTACATGGCTCATGAAGGCGGATGGCGGGCCAGCCGGATTGGCGTGCGGGCGCATGCGACTTGTTGTGCAGCGAGCTTCTAGAAGCTCACCGGTTCAGGTCGCCGAAGGGTGGTGAAGGAGGGGCGTGGAAGTTGGCATGTACACGCTTGTAGAGCTTGTTTTGCGCCACAGCGAAGATCTCGTCTGCAGTGACGGAATGCAAGGGTGGGACTGGCATGGGAGGCATCCCGATCCTGTCTCCTGATGATAGAAGAGCGAAGGAGAGGGCATCGATGATGTGTATTGCAATCGCGATGAGATAAGACCAAGATATTAGATAAGAGCACTGGAGACAGATAGATAAGCGCTGACTACATCGGTGATCATGATCGAGGGGGATGCAACAGACAACATTACATTTCAGGATCCTGCTCGTGTTGGAAAAGAGCGGGTGCAGGGGTGCCAGATCTTGATCAATTGGAATTGAGTGATGATGGGGATCGCCTCTCGATCCGGCCTGACGTTCGGGAGGGCTGCCGGTGCCCACACGTGCTGATAACGCCAGCCCATCCCGCTCTGTTATCTTATCCGTATCAGTGCCTGTCCCCACCCAAAAATTTCATCCTGAGAGAGCTGGGGTATCGCCAATATCGAGCAGAGGCAGTGGGCGGTCTACTTGCGCTTGAAGAATTGACATAACAAGCAATCCTTGCAGCACACACAAGATGGGCCGCTCAGTCAGACAAAAGCGGAAGAACCGGTCGTCCCGGTCGACCGTCCAGACGCACAACAAGGCAAAGAAGCTACTAAACCCTCTGGGCAACGACATCATCGCAAAGAACTGGTTCATTCACCTTCCCCAACCCGTTGCCTGCTTCGAGAGCCAATTGTCCTAACTTGAAACACAGGGACAAGAATGAAACTCTCACCCAAAACTACCGCCGTCTCGGCCTCGCGACCCGTCTGCAAAATGTCGCCGGCGGCAGCGACCCCGTCCTGACGCGCACCAACGACGCCGTCACCAAGGCCGCGCGCCCCAAGAAGGACCCCCTCACCATCAACCCCGTCACCTCGGGCGACGTCGGCAGCGGCAAGTCCTCGGGCGCCGTGCTCGCCGGCAACGGCGTCATCCGCGAGGTGCGCGTCGAGCGTGACGCCCAGGGCCGCATCGTCCGGGTGCTCGACGGCCGGGGGCCGAACCCGCTCCACGACCCGCTCAACGATCTCGACTCGGACTCGGAGATGGAGGGCGGCGTAATCGCGGAGGAACATGAGTGGGGCGGGTTGAGCGACCGTGAGGAGGATGAGGACGACGAGAGCAGGCCCGAGGTGATACGGCAGCTGGAGAGGGAGGCGAGGAGGCCGGTCGTGAAGACGCCGCGGCACCTGAGCGGAAGGGAGGTGGAGTGGTTGCAGAGCCTGGTAGACAGGCATGGCGATGACGTGCAGGCGATGGCGAGAGATCGAAAACTCAACCCGATGCAGCAGACGGCGGCGGACATCGCCAAGAGGATCAAGAAGTGGCGGAAGAACGAGGCATGAATTTGTCATTCCCGGTTGAGCATACTTCAGGCGTTATGGGCGTGTTTATCCAAAAGGCAAAGCCGTATGACCCACGGAAACGGGATCCGGCAAGCAGTGCACTTACGAGACAGGCCAAGCATCAGTTCATGTTATAAGGAATAGAGAAAACCTTCATCAATATACATGGTATCTAATGACCTATCAACGCCGTGGGAAAAGAAACCATTTGGCCTAATCCAGTGGCCATCTCAAGTCTATCTTCGTAGCTTGAATGACCGAGCACCATTCACCAGGCTTGTTCTATAGTCGCAATGTCCAAAGCAAATTACATCGTCAACCGCCCGTCCCCGTTCCATTCGTGTCGCTTAATGTTGCACAGTACGGTCATAATTACCAGCCGGGAACTGCGCCGGCTGGTCGTCATCGTACTCGGATACCGCCGGCTTCGCGTATGGCCTGCCAGCGCCAAGGTGACTGGCACCACCGTAGCTCTCGCCCGCATCCGGTACAGAGTAGTGGTTGTCGTCAAAGGGGTTCGGGCTGGGGTTATTGTCACGGCGCCCCATTGACGAGTACGGGTCCTGAGTGGGCTCGCCATAACCATAACCGGTATCGAACGCATGAGGGTCATGCGGGTCGTGGGGCGCATGGTTGTCGTTGTCATGGTCGTTCATGTTGACAGGGGCGTAAGCCTCTTCGTCGTGCGGCGCCATCGAGAAGGCAGCCTTATCAGGGTCGATGTTTTGGGTCTTGGACTGACCACGATCATAGCCAGGGAGGTGGCCGTTGAACTGGTAGTACTTGAGGGTGTAGATACTCAAGAATGTGGTCACACAGAAGAGGATACTATGGGCGTTCCAAAGTTAGTCTGCTGAAGAGCGATAAGCACTGTCAAGGGGAGGAAGAGACGTACAAGATGAGGACACCCAAACCCACGATGGCCTTGCTGATGCCGCAGCGGTTGCCGCAAGAGTTTTTGGTATTGTATGAGGCCTGAGTCGCAAAAGCCGACAGCCACAGGAAGGTAAAGACGGCATCGACAATGATCATGGCATGCGGCTCGGCAAGTTTGCGCGTCCTGGGGAAGCGCGGAGCCCCGATGAGATAGATCCATGCTGGAATGGAAAGAAAGCACTAGCAAATGTACTATCAGTAAAAAGTTCGAGATGCGGCACACGGGGAAAAAACCTTACCACCGCGAATGTCCAGCCATTGTTACCATCGATCTTGGCTCCTTCTCCCCTGAAGACCGCGATTTCGAGACACCATATCACGAAGCTAATAACAAACTGCGTAACATGGAGGATGAGCTTGGTCAAAGGGACGCGCTCGGGGTTGAACTCGAATTCGTCCCACATGCTGGGCTTTGGTTTCTGTGCGCCTTTTGTTGATGTTTGTCGGGGAGAACGATGGTGATGATGAATACGAGAGTCGTAAGAAAAACGGAGGGTTGCTGGGCAGGCTGTGGGTACAGTCTTACGCACTGACGTCGTAGGGTAGCAATTTATCGACGCTCGTCAAGGTGAGGTATCGCAGAGAGTTGTAAGTCGTCGGTCTCCGGTGAGAAGCGATGTTCCAGGGCTAATACGGTCAAGTTGACTGAATGGGCGGGTTTGGAGAAAACAAAAGTGGTGTTTATCCTGGGGCCTGAAGATTTAAGAGATTGCGCAAGATGTCCAGAGCTTGAAGGGTTTTGGTCTGGCTGTGTTGCTCGTTGGCCTGGCTATTGGAGCAGAGACGGCTTGGCGGGTCTCCAAGAAAGGAGCAAAGCCACGCTCGACCTACGAAAGCTGTACCGCGTGCGGTAGTGACTGGTCTAGTGGCCGCAGTTTCTGCGCCACGCTGGAACGGGTGGCTCCAGGCGACCAATCGCACCGTTGGCGGCGGCAGCGGCTGAGGTCTAGTGGAATCTTGGGGACCCTTAGCACCTTCGATAGGCGGATTACATCAGGGAGGCAGCACATGTTGACGGAGAGCCCAGCGTTTTTGCCGGCGGCAAACCTTGGATGCCGCCATGTGTGCTGCTATTTTTGATCGCATACCAGACAGTTACAGTTCAAATTGATAGAATACAGTGTTGAGCATTCCTGTTTGCGGTAGTTATTCGGTAATCAAGTTACTGCCGAGTCAATGCCTTCTTCATTCAAAGGATTTCCCCGATCTCTGCACACTCGCCACATGGTTTCTCCATGCTGACGACACCCTAAACATACTGCGAATCCGACTACGTAATGTCACAGGCACCCTTCACATTGGTGTATTCTGCATCGCCTCAGCCCGTCCCCACAAACGGACAGTCCGGCAGGGGCATCTCCTCCCGTCTTGACGTTTTAGGTCTCAATTCGGCCAAGGCGTACAAGCCTCGATTCCTAACCGCTGACCAGATAGTTCTACATTCCAGCTGTCAAAGTCCAACAACGGAAACAAGGGCTGGGCTAGGTCGAAAACGGAGATGGGCGACCTTGCCATACCTTGTCCCGAAGAGCCTCAAATGAATCAACCAATGATGCATGTTCAGCCTGACCATTCCGATGCCTTGGATTTGCATTGCCGGCCCCGCCAAACCCAAGACAGCGGCTCTGCGGTGGTGAAGATGGAGCATGGCACGACCTACCAAGCCTACCTAGGATCCCAACATGGTGATGTTCTCAAATCGAACAGACTTTTACTCTTGCGGTTAGCTTCCAGAGATGCCTTCTTTCGGCATGATACTGCTCCTCGGTTTGATCTCGCTCTCCCGCTCGGACTTCATTGTTAGTGCTTGACGTCCAGCAAGCGGCAACTGTTCGCCGATCGCCGATGCCGCACTTGATAAGTGAATGATGTTGACCAAGATCCATCCTGCTTGCAGGTGATGAAGCCACGAAAACTCAGGCATTCCACGGCATCTACG
The DNA here is from genome assembly GCA_018873225.1 of [Phialemoniopsis] sp. UDSM-2020. Lineage (NCBI taxonomy): Eukaryota > Fungi > Ascomycota > Sordariomycetes > Thyridiales > Thyridiaceae > Thyridium > [Phialemoniopsis] sp. UDSM-2020. The sequence goes on from JAEILZ010000004.1 coordinate 2,641,757, forward strand.
ACATCGACTGGAGGGAAAGTATCACGATTTTGTTCTCAAGAGTGCAACGTCGACACTGCAATTGGCATTGGTATTCGCTTCACAACGAGCTGAGGAGTCCGGTCGGGTGAACGCCGATCGTGGGCGACTCAATTCGGTCTAGGTCCACAATTGCCTAGCGCCATCATCGGCCTAGGCTCCCCGAACATCGCCGGCCCCTCCAGAGTCATTCCCTCATTTTCAAGGGACCTTTCGTGCTTGTTATCTCTCTCCGCATTCTTTGATCCACCTGGAGAATTTTCCTGCTTTGCAACCCTCCAGAACTTCAGAACTCCTCAGCTCTCGTTGTGCAGTTCGAGCGACATTGCAATCATTCAAAGACAACCTAGTCGATTCGTGCACCCATTCTCTGGTTGATATTCGGCCTTTCAAAGCCGCCCGGAGGAACCGTTAACAAAAGGATGGAGCCGAGTGGTCGCGTGGGTGACGAGGAACAGCCTCACATCACCACCAATGTACCCAATGGAGTTGTCCAAGATGAGAGGACGCCGCTCCTAGCTGGACAAGCTAATGCGGCGCCTGCTCAGGATGAGGAGCACACGGTTGTGGCCGATGAAATTTCCACGACTAGGCTCACCATCATTCTCGGTACTGCCTATGTTGGTGTCTTCCTAGGCGCTGTCGACGCCAGCATCATCGCCACTCTTTCTGCCCCTATCGCCAGCGAGTTCCAATCTTTGAGTCTTCTCTCTTGGCTCGCGACAGCTTACCTCATTGCCAATGCGGCTTGCCAGCCTATCTCCGGACGCCTGACTGACATCTTCGGGCGGGGACCTGGTCTTGTCTTCAGCAACATCTTCTTTGCTGCTGGCAATCTCATCTGTGGTCTGGCGCAGAGCGATGGCATTATGATTCTCGGTCGAGTTGTTGCCGGTATCGGTGGCGGTGGTCTCATGTCCATCTCGACTTTCTTGGCCTCAGACTTGGTTCCCTTGCGGAAGAGAGGTGTCATCCAGGGTGTGGGCAACATCGCCTATGGTTCTGGATCCATGCTTGGAGGTGTATTCGGCGGTCTAGTCAACGATCACTCTTCGTTGGGCTGGCGGCTTGCCTTCCTCATCCAAGTCCCTCCGGTCTTGATTTCCGCAGTCCTGGTATTCTTTCTGGTCAAGGTGCCTCCCAAGGTGTCAAACAAATCTCTCATCTCACGCATCGACTTTGGAGGCGTCTTCCTCATTGTGTCCTTCCTCGTCCTCCTCCTACTCGGCTTGAATGCCGGAGGTAACCTCGTCTCCTGGACACACCCACTGGTCCTCACTACCATTCCGCTGTCGTTTGTCGTTCTCGTGGTCTTTGTTTGGTGGGAGACAGGCAGGAAGCAACCTATCATTCCGGTCCGGCTGCTGATTGACCGGACGGTGCTCACTGCCTGCTTCACCAATCTTCTTGGAACGATGGCATCGATGATGCTCCTCTTCTATATGCCCCTGTACCTGCAGGTCCTGGGGCATTCCGCCACGGCTGCCGGTCTCCGCGTCCTGGCCTCCTCTCTGGGCGTTTCCATCACCTCTGTCGGCAGCGGGTTTTGGATGAAGCGCACTGGTCGTTACCTGTTGCTCGGTATTTTCGGTCTCCTGATCTTCGCCTCTGGTGCTGGCATCGCTGCTACTCTCGACGCCCACTCACCCGACTGGAAGCCTTTCCTGGCCTTCTTTTTCATTGGTGGTGGTTACGGCATCATGCTGACGGTCACCCTGCTTGCGTGTATCGCTGCCGTGGATCACGGCCACCAAGCTGTCATCACCTCGGCCACTTATGCCTTCCGCTCTGTCGGAGCCACTGTCGGTATCACCTGCGCAGGTGCGGTCTACCAGAACCTCTTGCGTGATCGTCTCTGGGACCGGTTTGGCGATGTGCCCGGGGCTGAAGAGATCATCAATCGCGTCAGGGATGATCTGGGTGAACTTAAGAGGCTGCCTCCAGGCTGGTTCGACGGTGTTATTGCCAGTTTCATGGATGCATTCCGAGGTGTGTGGTTCCTTGCGCTGGGCTGTGCCATTGGAGCAACCATTTGTGTCTCCCTGATGAGACAACACACCCTCCACCACAATCTTGAAAGGAGGTAAGCTTTGGTAGCAGCTGGATATGGGGGAAGAATAGATCACTGTAGATAAGCTGCGGTGAGGTACAGGTACAAGACAATTTTTGTACGAAACAGTTGGCAAGGCATACATCAGATATCAGATGTGTAAGAGATGGTTGTCCTTTAATTCCGTAGAGTAGAGTCTTTGGCATAGCGCTGCTGAGAGTTTGTACTAGTTGCTTAAGGTAGTTGATGAGAATTTGGTAGCTGTCTGAGCAGGTACACAGTTCAGAGGATGTTCCCAAACCCTGCTCTCAAAGGCTCAAAAACCTTCCTTTCATTTGTTGCGGTCTTGCCTTATTACCACCAGGCCTATTGATGCATCATTGCCTCATTGTTCCAGGGATTTGGTGGGACCTCGAGGTGTACATCAAGGTGGGTCTTCCACTTACAGCACACTTGCCTAGCGCTTGTTGCTGTTAGAGGGGCACCTGCATTTTTGACTTTCAGTTGACATCAGTCTTGAATCTCGACGCGACGCGCGACGAACCTCCAGCTACATCATCAACGCCATCGTTTCCCTGAACCCCAGAGGTCCCTGGGTCGACAACCCCGATCATATCCATCCTGGTATCGAGGCCAACTGCTACGAAAATGCTCTGAAGCAAAGGATTTCATTTGTCCCCGATCAATGCGAATGCGCCCCAGTCCACGACCATGGAGAAGTTCCTGCGGGACTGGAGGCAAGACGCCTTGAACAAGGCGCAGTATGAATCGGCCATCTTTATCGGTGACAAACTGTATGCTATGACCGGTATGATATTGTCTCCCTACCTCACATTGCATGCATTGCATGGCCTTCAATGGAATTGCCAGGACTGACCAAATCCCCAACGCCACAGCTGATGACAAAGATGCCTTCTGGCTTGCGCAAGTCCATTTTGTCACCGGAAACTACACCCGCGCACAGTCGCTATTGTCCAAGTCCGAACTGATTGCCCGCAATCCTTCCTGTCGCTATTTGAGTGCCCATTGCCTTGTAAAGCAATCGCGCTTTGACGAAGCCCTCGCTGTGCTTGGCGAGCGTAATCCCATACACCTCATACCAGCAAAGGGTAACAAGCGCAAGACACCAAACACCACCTCGTCTTCGTCTGGTCAAGCTGCGACAGGGGAGCGAAGCAAAAATGGCACTTCGAAAGCATCGGCTTCAACGACAGCAACAGAGAGAGGAGCAGCCCCTCCTCAGGATGAGGCAGCAGTAGAGGAGGCCAACAATCGGCGGTATGAGGCAGGCATGTGTTATCTGAGAGGCATATGCTACGCCAAGCAGAATGCATTTGACCGAGCCAAGCAATGCTACAAGGATGCTGTGCTCATCGACGTACAGTGCTTCGAAGCCTTTCACCAGCTCACCAAGAACTCGCTCATGTCACCACAAGAGGAGTGGGAGTTCTTGGATGAGCTCAATTTCAAGTCCATCACCATCGAAGGAGATCCCGATACGTCATCCGAGGCGGGCGATTTTACAAAGATGCTGTACTGTACTCGATTCTCCAAATATCGGAACCCGGAGCCCTTCAAAACTGCCTCGGAATGCTTGGCCACGCATTATGGTCTGGCAACAAATCCAGACCTGCTCCTCGCCCGCGCAGACTTGCTGTACACTCAGTGCAGGTACAAGGACGCACTTCAGATCACGAGCTCCATCCTCGAAGAGGACAAGTATAACTTCAGCATTTACCCGCTACATCTGGCTTGCCTGTTCGAACTCAGACATCAGAACGTCCTCTTCCTCATCGCCCACGACCTTGCGGACAACCACCCAGAGGAACCGTGTACGTGGTTAGCGGTTGGCATCTACTATTTCGCCATCCATAGAATCGCCGAGGCGCGGCGGTATTTCAGCAAAGCCAGCATGATAGATGCTCACTTTGGACCTGCATGGATAGGATTTGCGCACACGTTTGCCGCGGAAGGCGAACATGACCAAGCCATATCGGCCTACTCGACCGCGGCCCGATTGTTCATGGGCACGCATCTCCCACAGGTCTTCCTGGGTATGCAGAACCATGCAATGAACAATATGACGGTGGCAGAAGAATTTCTCAAGACTGCGTTTGGGTTGTGTAAGGAGGATCCCCTGCTGCTCAACGAGATGGGAGTCGTGTGCTACCACCAGAACCGCCCTGTGGAGGCTGCTAAACTGTTCGAGGCGGCGCTGCGGGTGGCGAGTGATATCGACAGCGACCCGACGGCGTGGTTGGCGCCACGGACAAATCTGGCCCATGCATGCCGCCGCATGCGCCAGTTTGGAGATGCGTTGGCACATTTTGATGAGGTTCTCCGCCAGGGAGGTAAGGATGCAGCCATATTTTGTGCCAAGGGCTTGATCCACCTTGACCAGGGCCGAGCGGATGAAGCGGTCAGGGTGCTGCACGAGGCGCTTGCAATCAGTCCTCAGGATCCTATAGCAACAGAGCTGCTAAACAAGGCGCTCGAGGAGACGGCAGATGCCGATCTAGGGGTAGGACAGCCAGGAGCCGCAGGTGAGGAGCCGGGTGCCATCGAGGCCGAGATGGTAGGCTTCGAGAGGGAGCTTCTGCAGAAGCGTCAGGTGGCGAGAACCAAGATAGCGAATGGATCCAGGCACGCGGCAAAGGGCAAAGGCAAGGAGCGGATGGTTGGCGGCGGCAGCAGACGACGCGCCGCGCTTGGCGATGACAACGATGGAGGCAGCATGATGGAAATGAGCTAGATAAGCTGCCCAGGTTCACGCGTCTACGATATCGACATGATTTTGGCGCATCACACAGGTTGGTGATACACTGTAGCTGCAGCCTTAGTAGCGAGAAGTTCGCATATGACTCCGCATAACTGCGCACCCTCACGGTGAGGCAAACTAGCCGAGCTACGCAGGTACCCAGATTTCGAATGACAAGAATAATTGAAATGCTTCACGATCAAACCATCAGGAAGTCTGTGACGGCTCTGACTCTAATTCTGTCTCTGGCCTGACACCGAATGACTGTGTCGTGAATAATACCTGCCGTCGCCGTCGTAGCCTGTCGTGCCTGCGCGAGAGCTAGGTAGCTCATTCGTTTGGTGTAGGCAGGCAGGCAGGCACGAGCCTCAAGGCGCACCCCAACACGGCCCCACAAAAGCGGCAGGCGGTGTTGGGCGGCATTAACGCAGATTGCAGGCTCGCTTAGGCCACCCTAGCCCAGTATAAATGTCTCGCGACCCCCCCAAGATTTTGGAATTTTTCTTCTCTTTTGGTTCTCCATCCTAGTGCACGGGCGTGACGCGAAGCAGTGAGGATTATTCCGAGCTCGCGTTTTTGCTAGTTGAAAACTATACTATGACCACTCCTGTCGGGCTTCGGCCTGGCAGGGAATTTTTGGCAAACTAATCGAAGCACGTTTCGATGGAGATTTTTCTTTTTTTCTTTCATTGCCTACGCTCCCTGGCTGGAGCGTGGTGAAGAAGGGAAGCTGGACACACGAGGGACGAAGTGAAGAAGAAGTGAACACACGCATCTTGTCATGGCTATCTATGGAGGAATCAGGATCATTTGGGAATATCATCTGCTGCTGCGGCTGCCATCGTCGCGATGAGTGTGCGCGGTGTGGGGGATGTTTTTGCTTCGCGTCGAAATTGCTCGTGTGCTTGATCAATGTTTGGGTAGAAGGCTGTCTCGAGCTACCACGTAGAATTGTTGAGGACGCAGCTCGAGCCACCAAGCTGAAGGATCTTTGCAGCAGTGTTTTGTATCCTGGAAAAGCGAATGGAAATCAATATTCTGGTAGATTAGCCCCAAAGAAACCTGATCCCTTCGATACTCGCTTTGACGTGCTGTCAGCTCCAGCCTCAATTGTGATGAAGCTTGGATGTTGAAGCAATGCAACGCCAGGGCCAATCGTCTTTCTCTTGATCTTGCTACTTTACGGTTGAGCTAGATTGACATTAAGCTACCTAGTACATCTGATGAATTCCCTTGGTCTTTACAATGGCCTCCCGAGCAAGGTTTGATTATGCTTTTGCTGAGTAAATTTTGAGCCTCATCGGTGCGACTAGCGTGTCCCGTTTCGAGCTGCAGTTATGCCAGCAGCTGCCGCGCTGTTGGGAGTAGCGCATTAGCAGCAGTCACTGAGCTGTTCACGAGCCCCTGGCTCAATGTGAAGCTCATCTCATACGGCCAATGGTCGGAGGAGTTGGCGAAAACGAGCTGTAGCCCTGTTGGGAAGCTTGCGGTAGCACTGAATCGTGTCAAGCTCTGCTGTAGCTCAAGTATCTTGATCCAAAGGCTCGGCTTCGGCGCCGGTTGCCTGGCACGCCTAGCCCGCCCAGTCAAGGATGGATCAAGATCAGTGGGGTGGCCCCCAGCACTGTACGAATTTTGGCGTCTTCTAAGCCTAGGCACTGTAGCAGCTGGTGTCCGGAGGGGGATGAGCAGCACAGATGGATAGACATCATTACGTCTGTCGCTACCACACAAGGAAGTTCCTCAATCCACCGTATCCATCCTGTCATCACTTGGGCCTGAATCGGCCAGAATACACCACATTCACGGCTCTGGATGTTCGTGGTCCGTAAGCAGAGGGCTGGAGTCGCCGCCGCTCCGATTGGCAGAACACGAAAAGGGAACGCTAAAGCTGAAGTCGCTGCTGGAGTGTCCGTTAACGAGCTTGCCAGGATCGCCCCCAATGAGAAGTCGTGAAGAAGGTGTGGGGGTTCCAGTTTGAGTCTGTCGTCCTCTCTCGGTGCGCAGAAGCAGCACAGTGCGGGCTGGAGTTAGTCTGATGTTCCTCCGTTAGGCGAGGAAATACGCTGGGTCGGGCTAGGCAGGCTGGGCTGGGGGGGACTGACTGGAGGAGCGAGATGGGTGTGGTGTGGTGTGGTATGGTGGTGCGTGGTGCGTGGTGCGTGTGGTGTCTGCCCGCCCGCCCTGCCGCCCGCTTTTTGTCCTCCTCCCTTCTTTGTCACTTGATCATCATCGAAACCTCGCCCAGCCGCTGCTCCATTTCATTTCCTTCCCACTCAAACCCAAACCCTCACCTCTCCGAATCGACCACCACTCGGCACCACGCCACCGCCTCTGCGACAATCGACACACATCGCCGTTGTCGCCGTCTGCGTTCATTCGCTTTTCACACCTATTACGATTTCGAACCGCCGCAAGCGTTGGGGACGAGTGCATGTTGCGGCAAACGGAGCATCCACAGCGATAGCCGTCGGCGGTTTCGCGCGACTCCTCGCCACCACAAACTGCTCATTTGAGCCTCACGACGCCGACGCCCTGCCATCGACCGCATCGCCGAATTTCAGTGAAGCGAATCAGTCGACCGTCACCTGCTTCCTCGTCGCCTTTTTTCCCCTTCCCTGGCCTCCTTTGTCCGACCGGCCCGTGGTCGCACGACGACAAATTTCGCTCCCTCTCCATCCCTCGGCTCATCCGCCTCCACAAGTCAATCATGTCCTTCCACCCTCAGACACCACAGAGTCCCTCGCAATTGTCTCCTAGCACCATGGAGCCTCTTTCAAGCATGAACAGCTCGATGACTTCAATCACCACGGCTTTGCCGACTCCCGCACACAGTGTCAACGGTAGCTCCCTCCCTTCGGAGATGTCCCACGATGTCAATATGGGCGACGATTCGCCTCAAAAACGCAAGCGCGCGCTTGACGATCTCGGAGACCGAGAGCAGAAGAAAGTCCACATCGAGGATCGCAGACTTGGTATCAAAGACCTCCACCAGGATGTCGGTGAAAAATACCTGCTTTGCCAATCTCGTAAGACTCCCTTCACTCCCAGGCATAACTTCATCCGCTTGAGACACCGACATTCTTTTTTGACACTGCCGCTTCATCCTGTGACCCCCATTTTTTCCTGAATGATTGCTTTGTTCGAGATCTTATTGAGGTTAACTCTGCTTTCCGCTAGCGCTCCTGCCGACCTTCCCCAACGTCTCTGAAGACCTGTATGAGGCCTTCAATTTGACGGGGATCGCTGCTGAGGTCGCCCGTACCCTTCCGAATGGCGAGAAGAACGCTATTCGAAAGACATACAAGGGACATATCAAGAAACTAGGCGTTAATGGTCATTTCGACTCAGTGAGGAAAGAGTTGAATGACGAGAACGGTTTCATGGCTTTGATTCACTGGCCCGAAGAAGAATGGAATATGCGCCACGTCAAGGGTAGAGAGATCGAACTTGGCCTCTCGGCAGACACTCAAGCAAGCCTGCGAAAGGCTATGACGATGGCCAAGGGGCCAATCAAGAGGGATATTTGGGACAGTTCCGTGTTGGGTGACTTGTCCTCCGACAAGCTCGCTGCTGCAAGCAAACAATCATCGTCGGCGAGGCCAACTGCGCCCAACACTCCCGCCCACTTCTCAGGTGCTTTCGGATCTCGACCGAAGGCTCAACAGGCCTTGGGCCAAGACGGGCGGCCGCGTCGCAGTATCAAGAAGCGAAGTTATGGGGACAGCAGTTTCGAAGGTTATGGAGAGGGCTTTCCCGACGATGATGGAGGCGCGAATAGTGGCTACTCTACTGGCGAGGGTGAAGGCGGCCAGAAGAGGAGAAAAAAGGTGCTTACTAGCCTGTTTGCGCTTGCTAGGGCCTTTGCTAACATGCCACAGAACACTGGACCAGCCCAGTTCTCCCAACCGCCAGTACGGCAGCAGAGCTATGGCCCGGGCATGGTTGGAGCTTAAGAGATGTCGAGTTAGCTTGACAGACTCTGGTCGTGCGGCGGAGCGAGCTTTCGATGAGCCGCGACTGGTCCGCCGGCAACAGCAGTTTCTGAATGCTTTGATCGATACTCTTTACACACTGGCCGGGGGTGATACCCAGGGTGCTTGTCGTCGTCGATTCGAACAATCAATTACGGCGGCTTCCCACAGCCACAGCAGGCCGAGAGGACCCACGAGTATTCGACGAGCTGACCACGCAGTCATGAGGCGGAAGCCTCTTGGTGACTGCCCAGCACTGGATCAGGTCCCTGTGGTCACTGCACAATCATCACAAAAGAAGACTTTGTGGTTGCAGACATATCAGTCTCATGACAAATTTTGACACACTTAGCATGGCGTTATAGGAGGCTCTTTTATTGCTTTTCATGATACAGGTCGTACGTACCCTCTGGAAGAGCATGCAGGAGGCGGTCAATCAATACTCTTGAAAAGTAAGATACAGAGAGGCATTGTTTTTTATTTCTAATACCCGCGCAGGTTGGAATGGTGGGTTAATCTGCGTACTGTCTTCAGTCTTGGGGCAGCTGAGAGGGCTCTCATTTCGCCCCCCCTTTTTGATGGGCTAGATGCCTCTATTTGAGTTACGCTACATGCACAACAATAAAAAGCGCATTGAATGAAAAGAAATTGTCCGATCTAATAAGCATTGTGAAGTAAATTCGTAAGGCCTTGAATATTCTGGTCGTCTTTACACTTCCTGATTCTGGCTCATGCTGCCATATGCTTCCCTGTCAGAAAAGCGCATATCGTACATCTCGCCCGTCCACGCCCTCGCTTGCTCAGATCAGCCCTCAACTCGACGCCCTCTCTAACCTAGTTCAAGAATTGCCCTTCTGCTCGCATCCTCCTGTACCCAACTGACTATGCGACTGCCCACGTCGCCAATGAGCTTGTCGTACTGCGGGCCGGGGAAGAACAGGCCGCAGTGAGCTCCGACCTCGTCCGTGTCGGCCATGTAGATCGGCACCCATGTCTCGTCTGGAACACCGTTGCGCTTGCTTGGCAGGGTGCAGAACTTGCGCTCCTTGGGCTTCTTCTCAGCCTTGGCTGGTGTTGATGCTTGGTCTTGCTGGTGGCTCTCGCTATCCAGCTCAGGTTGGGAAGCGCTCGTCGACTCTGCAGCCGGCGTGTCCTTGGCCGCCTGATCTTCCCCTGAAGCGGTCCCGGAAGTCTGTTGCTCCTTGGCAAGTGTCTTTTGTCTCTCTTTCTCCTCCTTGTCTCGCTTCTTCTGGTCTTCCTTCTCTCGCTTCTCCTTCTCCTTCTGCGCTCGCTTCTCCTGCTTCTCGACCATCTTGGCCCGCTCCTTGATCGCCTTCTCCCGGTCCTTGACGTTCTTTTCGTAGGCCTTTTGCACCCTCTTGGCTTCCTTTTCGGCTTGCTTGCGGGCGTCCTTGTCCGTGATGCCGGCCAGATCTGGCAGCTGCGGCGGCACTGGTGCATCTGGTACTGGTGGCAGGAAGGACGGCGCGGGGCTGAGTGTCGGCTCTGGATCTGGCGTGGCCTCGGCAGTCTGCTGTTGTTGCTTCTTGGAGTCGAGTATGGATGGTGACTCTGTTGCTGCAGGTATCTCAGTTGCAGCAGCGCTAGCTTCCGTTTCTGCTGGTGTATCCCCCGAGTGGAGAGGGTCGATTTGAGAGTATGGCGGCGGGTGTGCGTCGACTGGGGAAATGGTCTCCAGAACCTGAACGCGAGTGCTGTCGCTGTGGTCCTCGACGGATATTCTCGGCGTCGATGACCGCGAATGCGAACCTCCGTCCACCGAATCACGTCCCCGAGCTGATGCCTCCACTGCAGCTCCTCCTTCTGGCTTCAGGTGCGTTCCCGCACGCGGTCTACCAGGGGAGGGACTCCGGCTCTTGCTCTTCTTGATTCGTCCTGTTGACAGCGTGTAGTAGTTGACAAATCTCACGCGGGCTCCTTTGTCACCGGCCGTCGTGTTGATGCTGTCCACATCCTCGAGGCGGCGGAGCCGGTTGTACCGCTGGTTCATGCCGACGTAATCGGCCAGGCAGGCGCCGAACTCTAGGTGGTTGATGATGTGCTGCCGGGCGGCGCTCACGACGCCCTCTGGCTGGTGCTTCTTTGCAAAGTGGACGATGTTGCTGAACCAGCCGCGGTCCTGGAAAAGCCGGTCGTTGAAGAAGGCCGGATTGAAGTAAGGATCGGATGTCTGCGAGGAGGCGGTGGTGGATGGCGATAGGACGCTGGAGCCAGCGGGGGACGTGACGCCCGACAGAGATGTCATCTCGTTGTACAGCGACGGGTCTGGCGATATTGGTCCAGAAGCATTTGGGTTCAGTGTTAGCCCGTCCATGCTCTGGGATGCACCGGGCACATCTGGCTTGGGTTCCGGGGACTTGCGGAACAGACTGGCAATGCCCGACACGATGATACCGGGGTGGAGGCCCAAGAAGGGCGAGTCCAATGATATGGTTCCCAGGATATGATGCTGAAAGGGGTAGTCTAGCTGAGGGTCTTCTTGAGGCTGCTTTCTGTGAGTGATTTGTATGGGAATACCGAAGTTTTGAGTTCACTTACCATCAGGACCACTTCAGCTGCAAGTAAGCCTCCCATAGAGTGTCCGATCAGGACTACATCCGTGGTATCAAACTCATGGGGCGCAAGCCATTCACTGAAATTGTCCCTGGCGACCTCGATCGCCTTGTACGTCTTATACCGAGGATAGATCTTGGAGTGTACGACATGGGTCTCGGCCAGCGAGACCCGGAGGAAGTTGTGCACATGCGCCGGAAAGGAGCGAAAGGAGCTATCGTTGCCCATGAAGCCATGAATGTAAATGACCAACAACGTGCGCCTCGCGTCAGGCCCCGTCTCGTTCACAGAGGGTACAAGCGACTGGGTTGAGGAGGTGCGGGGATCGTGAGATCGCCATAGTGAGTGTGGCGGCGCATCATCTTCCATGTAGGCCGTAGGAGTGAGGACCTGCAGCGATGAGCGGCTTGAATTTGATGATAGCCTCCCCATGGTGTCTTTTGGGGTGTCGGGTTGGTGAGCAGTATCTGGTTTGGTATCACGGGCGGCTCGTGGTGGAGTTGCTGGTTATCGCAGCGCTATCATGGCAACTTTGAAAGCAGGTTGTGTAAGTACCTCGTCAGGGGCCAATACAGGTCAAACAAATTCCTCGGTGATAACTGGTCACTGGATCATGCAAGCCAGACTTATACAAATGAGAGCCCTTGAAAACCAAAGCAGATCTTCTTTGACGGATGAGGTGGTTGAGTGATGGTGATGTTGTTGGTCGGCGCAAGTGGCTCTAGACTTCCGTTGAGTGTTCCCCCGCTATTAGAGTGCGCTAGTAATTGAGCGACCATCTGGACCTGGATGAGTTGGTCGAGCCTATTACATCGTGACCAGCAGAGCACGCCTGCGCCAGGACAGTGACGTGGCCCTAGCCTGCGTACGAGCAAACGAGACACTGAGATTCTACAGGTAGGTAGTCTGGTCAAGCATAATTGATCCATGAATTCATTAAGCGAATGGGTGATTGAACACCGACAAACAGGGAAACAATTCACAAACTTGAAATCAACTCTTGAAATTCAGGTTTGGCCAGCGAGTTTCCAGGATTCTATGAGTGGCAGGACAGTACCTCTCCCAACCGCAAACGGTCAGGTCAGCAACATTTGCGCTTCGAGTCTTCACCTGCCGGTATTTTGGTCAGTGCAAGGAAGTATTTGAAGCATCGTCCCGTGTTCATGCTGCTGCTTCCGATGGCGTCACCAAACGGCCCCGGGAATCCTGGATTGAGGTCTTGGAGATGCAAAGGGGGAGCGAGAGGCAAACGTACAGCTCTGGACCATGTGGTGGTGGTGGAGTGAAACAACGGTACCTGACGCGAGGGTCCGTAGTCTTTACTCGCCCACCCACACACATGTTAGTGATGTTAGTGAGATGATGGAGGATACCGAGTAACCCCAGGACCCTGTCATGATGAGGAGCTCCGAAGTTAGCACGACATTACAGGACCAACCTGCGAGGAACCGCACCCGCACCCGCACTTGCATCCGCATAATATCTCCCGTGATCCCGTACGGAGTACAAAGGTTATCGGCCACGGTTACGTATACTTTCCACGTAGAAATGTGGACGTCGAATAATTGAGCCTCTTCATTCCGAACGACAGCAGAAATGGCTGGGTCCTCCGGCACACCTGCCGACCGTCATTCCATGGCCCGTCTACCCCCAAGCCAGACGTAGACGTGCAGAGCGTGCAGCGTGCGTCCAAGTCGTGAAGCATGCGGATTGTGTTATTTTAGGGTGCAATTCTCGCGTGGCCCGTGTTCCGGCGTTCATTAATTTTGGGGCGCGGCTTGGCATTTTGGCACAATAAGTACGCCTATGTGCCTGAATACGAACTGGCTTTTGCTCTTGTGCATCGGGAGCTAACTTGAACTTGCTGCTGGCACGCCTCGTGCATATTCTCGCCCCCAGTGGAATCAAGTCTAGTCAGCCAGAGCCAGTATGGTCAAGAGTTGAGCCCCCCCCCCTAAAGATCATTATAGTAGCATGATGATGGGGTCTGGGCCGACATTTGAAAGAGACGATGGTGGACTCGCTTTAGGCGATGAGACGGTGTTTTTAGCTCGCTGAAGAACACCAGGGTTCACAGCCCGAGCGCACAGAGCACCCGCGGACACACCCCCAATGACCCCAAGTGCCCCGTTCTCCCCCCAAATCGCGCTATTCGACGCCATTTCGCGGACACCAGACCAATGGCTTGTCGGCCGTGCCACCAAAAAGTCAATCGCCAGATATCAATCATAACGCTTCTCTCTAGACCCCACCCACTGTACAAGAAGCCAAGCAGACCAAACCAGACCCCCCATGCAAAGGTCCGATGCAGCTGCCCAATCACGACCGGCCGGCTGCAGGGACCCCGGTCTGAAAGTCAGGAACGGGCGGGCCTGATTGGGCAATTCTCTATACGGGTGCCCGTTCTTAGCTTCCTCATGGCCAGCCGACTCCACAAGCGAAATTGAGCCATGGCCCGGCCTTGTCAGAAAACGGAGTGGAATGGCGAGCTCTGGCTCGACTGGCTCGACTGGCAGGCATCTGATGTGGGATCTTTTTCTTTTTTTTCCCTCTTTGTCCCCCCCATCCTCTATTACATCGCGAGGTACCCATCGTGCCCTTGTCCTTGCCCATACTACCCCATGACGACCAAGTCTGTCCACCCGTCGTCTCCAACGCTGCACTCGCAATTTTAATATTCTTGGGGACCCTGTCAACCTGTCTGTTTGCTTGCGGCCGCCGTTTGTTTCGTTTAATATTGGCACACTGAACCCCATCCGACCGACGTAGCTTCCCCCTTCCTCCTCTCCTTCCCTTCCTTTCACCTGCTGACCGAACGGCACGTCGATGCATACGGCTTCCACTGTTCGTCACTTTTCCGCGACGACGAGTTGGTGAAGGAGAAGTGAGGGCCAGATTGAATACCGACGTCAAGAGCAGAGCGAGAGAGCGAGGAATACGGGCACAAGAAAACTAGCGGGGACAAAAGGAGATACAGGATTCGCTCACCCCAGCTTCACGATCGCTATTCACTCCTTTTCGTATCAGCAAACTCGTGGACGAGACCATGCAATGACGACCCAGCCGACGAGCATGGACTGCGCCGACCGATCAAACACATAGCAGCATTTGCCTGCCAAACGAGCGCACAGCCCACCGCTGGGAAGTCTGCTAGACAGCCCCAATCGAATACGGATCGCCGCCGCCGCAGATGCGCAGCCTCCGACGATAGTCTCAATCCAACAAAAAACCACCCTACATTCGTTTCTCAACTCCGCCACGCGCGATGACTAACCACGCTCGCGGGTCTTCACTCCTTCAGACCCGCAGATCTCACATCCACCGTCATTTACATGACCAGCGACGCAACCTACATCACGTCCACCACCCTCGTGATATCCAAGACCACGCTCCTTCTACTACCATTCATGAGGATATCCAAATCCGCCAATACCCCGACCTGGATCACCCGGAGCACCCCGTTGTCACCCAGGTCGTCCAGACCGTCTCGGTCGTCCAGTACGTCGATGGCAATGGCGCCACCATCGACGTCAGCACCGTCTACTCCCCGCCTGTAACCCAGGTGGTGGACCAATTGACCGGCGTCACCATCGAAAGGGCCTCGGACAGCGTCCTGCCCACTGTCCCTGTTCCTGTGCCCTCTTCTCCCCCGAGCGATGATACGGCCGCGCCAACAAGCTCCAGCCCCATTGGTCAAGAGGCAACGCCTCCTCTGACGTCCTCTCTTTCATCTTCATCGGTCTTCCCTTCCTTGTCTGCTGCTAACAATTCTAGCACCAGTAAGCAATTCTCCCGCTTCTGATCCCGAACTGGCAGAGGTATGCTAATATTAGATTGACACAGGCTCTTTTATCCCACACTTTAACAACAGCACGCAAGTGTCGCATTCACTCTTTCCCAACTCGACTCGAACGACATCTTCCATGTCGACTCCTTTCTTTCATTCCTTGACTTCTTCTAGCTCTTTCAAGAGCAGTTCTACGTCCAACGACGATCGGTTCACAGCCTTTGGTGGCGGGTCCAGCTCAACCACAGAGCCAACACTTGCTGCCACAGCTTCAACCACTGCATCATCTGGCTCCGGATCTTCCCAGAACACGCCAACCAGCACGGTTGTCGGGGGAGTGGTCGGAGGTGTTGCTGGTCTGGCCCTTCTTGTTCTTGGTGCCCTTTTGTTGATGCGGTGGAAGAGACGGCAGAACGGAGTCCGGCTCCTGGGTGATGGTGATGCGCCCTCTACTTCGAGGGCTCTCGGAGGGCCTGGCGGTCCTGGAGGTCCCTTTGGCACTTTTGCAGAAGCGAGCGCAGGAGGAGGTGGTGGTGGCGGCGGCGGCAGTGGCAGTGGCGGCGGGAGCGGCGGCGCAATGGCCGAACGGGGTCTCCCATTTGCCATTCCCGCCAGCCTTGCCGCTCTTTCTGGCCACAAGAGGAGCTCTCAAGCGACCTCGGCCGGCGGAACAGACACGAGCGAGAGGGGATTTGCGCGGATTTCGGGAAGAAAGCTACCATCTGTACTCCAGCACGGAGGAGACGGCTTCAGCGACCCGCACGACAGCATGCTCAGCGGACAATCATTCTATCGAGATTCTCACGGATATTGGGGCGGGGACGGTAGTCCTCGTTTCGCGCTTGGTTCTCCAATGCGTCCGGAAAGCGGGATACCTGTCATGCAGCCCGGCCCAGTCAGGACCCCGATTACGGAGCAAGGGCCGATATTTGAACATCCCTCCCCCGGTCGGAACTCGCCCGGCTTGAGAAGCCCGGCCTCGCTCGATCCTCTCGGCCGAACACATATTTCGCAGGATGGATCTCGAGCCTCAGCCTCAAGGTTCACTGAGAACATATGACGACCATTCGATACGCCTAATGCCTGCACACAACTGTCCCATTTCTTGTCACACCTTCCGAAAAGCTACTCTGTATATGGTCGTCTCATTTTACAAACAAAAACCGCATCATAATGTTTGTTGGAATCATGAAGGAGCCCCAAAAGAGATCTGAAAAGATCTATGCTGGCGTTTCCTCCTTACAAAGCATTTGGCCTGGCGTTTCATTCCATTTGGATAGTACCATTTTCTGGCACGACTATTTTTTGCGAGCGAGGGGAAGTAGATAGAGGATGATGATGAGGAGGAGCAAGTGGAGTGTTACGCCACAAATAAGTCTGGACCAGCCTCGCCGTCCTCTCGGCAGCCTTGTCCAGACGTTTCTTCGTCTGTACCGGTATAGCCCTGCTGGTACCAGATTTTCTACTTGTATATAATCTGAAATCTTCCGTTTTGTCGTGTTAGACTTTGTGAATCTAGACACGTAATCTTTGGCGAAGCATTGACTGATGAGCTCATTTGATTGTCGGCTCGTATGTTCTGGTTCTGTAAGACGAAGGCATGATCTCCCGGGTTTCTAGTTCATCATCCATTAGACTTGCCACTGCGTATTAAGATATGCTCGGCTACCCCGATGGCGAACCACAGTTCCAATGAGCCCGGTTGGCGTCGACCAAACTAGACCCAACCTCGACAAGCTGGGACGAATTGCAACGTTCTGGTGGGTGCCTCGAAGAGATGGCACGTGTCTGACATCCACAAGATTGATCTGCCGTGCGGCTGGTACGTCTGCACTTGGGGCGATGAATCAAAAGCGCGAGTCTGGGTTGGGGGGGACTGAAGGCCTGTCGTGATAACCCCCAGGTTTGGATGATCATGAGACGGATGTGAAACCCAGACATACTCTTGTCGCAGCCGCTCGGACGCAGTCATGACAAATTGATGTCCTCGCCCAGCCCACAAAGAAGGGAAATGTTTCGACGATCGGTTTAGCCTTGCTTGTGGCATTTTTCTGGAAAAGATGAATGCAGCCGCAGATACATATCTTGACGATTTTATGTCTGTTGGTAGAGGCATCATCGAGCCAGCAGATGCTGTTAAGCATTGTCGACTAGAAATGCACAGAGGTATCACAGTACCACACCTATTCTAACGACTTCAAGTCCATCAAGGTCTTGAATTACGAAACTCTTCCAAAGCCCACCTTCTTGACCATGGTCTGTGGAGGGAGTGTGTGATGCAGTATGGCGATTTGGCGAGCCTCATCCGAACAAGCTTAAAGCGACTGCAAATCTTGAACCTTTTTCCGGTGCTGGTGCCTGGTGCCCCTCTCGGAGATTATGGCATCTTCCGTGAGACTCTGCTTGCATGTGCGACAGCTACTGCCCGGGGTCCTTGCTTCACCCCGAGATCCGGGGCATGCGGCCCCCCTGCTGTCTCATTGATTTGAGTAACTAGAGGTGTTGCATCACCAAGCTGGCCTTGTCCGTATAGGGCTTTGTCGTTTGGTTTTTGAGAGGCCGCCTGCCGGCCGAATGCACGACGTTAACCCCTTCAGTGAGATGAGTTGCTTCAATTATGGCTGACGTGCGCCGATGCTGAGTGTGTTGGCCGCATTACGCCCATGCCTTGGCTGACATACAAGTACATTGGTGCTTCAGCCGGCAGGCTCTCTATCTGATAGGGTTAGCTGCCAAGGTATCTTACCTATACGAAGTACGACGCTTTTGTGGCCTCCGTGCTGGAGGGAGCTGTCAATGGCCTTGTGGTATTAAAAAGAGACTCCTCGCCCGGCCGCTCCTCTTGCTACCGGATAGCGCTGCTTCTATCTCGCAAGCCGTGTGCTCGGAGGCCGTGAGTGGAGCTGGCCCGTTGGTGTTTGTTGCAAGTGAGACCTCCAAGAATTTTGAGACGAGAGAACCCACCATCCAGAAGCACCCCTGCTACTGCAGGACTGGTCTTGGCATCGAAACACTACCGGATCGGGTTTCGTTCCAGGGGCTCTACGGAGTCTCAATTGGACGTTGGCCATCGTGTTGACGGACTGTGCATATCTTGCAAAGTTAGTCGACGGGTGTCCATATGGTGCCGTAGAAATAGTGTATCGCTTCTGCCATGACCAGAGATGACGAAAGATGGGATCAACAACGGCCCAGCGAGGAACGCAGCCTCGGAAGCCAACGCGGCTGGGCGACCGCCACAGATTGGTCAGTAGTCCGGGTGTGTCCGACGACAGAGTGAAGCCTCCAGAAACTTGGGCTACCTTTTTCAAGTTGTCTATGGCTCTCTGGGGTCTGAGCGCATCTTCCATCGATCGATATTGCCCGACGTATCATGAATGTGCGTGCATCCAGGGGTCCGATGCCGCGCTTCCTACGGAGTAGGTCGCTCTCATCTGTTCTCTCTTGCGCATGTCTTCTTGACGATGTTTAAGAATTCGCACTAGCAGTGCGTATTAATGCTTGCATGGTGACATCCATGCAGTTCAACCCACATAGCACCCAAAGATGAGAGGTGGAAGACAGCAACACACGGGTCGGCCTCGAGACAGTGCCCGACTGCTAAGACAACACCCTTGTCGATGCGCTCGTTTGGTACCACCCATTTTCGCACAGGACCCTGTGACAGTCGCCGCCGCCGCTAGACTTTACTTGTACTCTCTCTCTTCCTGATGGATTACCAAGCAGTCATCATCATGGGCTTGCTTGCCTTGCCCATGGACCCCTCCCCAAGAAAGCGATGCACTGCCCTGCTACATACGTAAACCAGTGTATCAAAAGTCCGTCTCTCGCCCTGTCGTTGGCCTGTCTTTCTTGCCTGCTTGTCCCCATTCGGATTGAGCGCTTCACCCACCCTTACCAGTCCTGTGTGCGCCCAGACATTCCGTCTCGTCTTGTTGGGGACCAATGGGACCTATTCTACCTACCTTGTACTTTGCGTTGTAGACAGGAGGTTTCGTCGCCTCCACTGGAGGGTTCTTGTCTAGGTGCTCGTCCCGGGGTTGCGGCGCACGCACCCTCCTCTTCTTTTAGGCCCATTGTCACTCCACACGCTATCGTCGGGAGCCGTAGCTTTTTACTCGTGCCATCTCCTCTTCTTTTCTCACTTGCCTAACCCTTGAACCCCGACTATTCCGAGCCATCGTCCCATTTTCTTTCATTTTGACGAATTTCAGCCTTCGTTTTCCGCTCTCTCTTTCTCTTGTAGCTCTAGACGGCTCTTGTACTGTCGCTTTATTCCTCCGACCACCGGACCTTTATTGCTAACTCCAACGACTCATCACTTCTACTATTATATCCCGTCCAGGCTCGGTTTTAAGGCAACTCAGCCACGCCCGTCGAGCTAACACGATTAGCGAGCAACTAAACTTTCCCTAAGGAGCGCCCAAGACCACAAGGGACCAGCTCCAACCTGGTGTGGAGGTCCGACTCTGTAGCGGTCATAGGAACAACGCCAGCCATCCGTTCTTCTATTCCTTCGATTCCTCACGACTCGCCCACCTTATTAGCTAGAACCGTCCCCGACTTGTTAGTTCGAAAGTAGCGTGCACACTGGGTCGGTGCAGACAAGTCCCATAATCTCCAGCCTCCCCGAACGTCCTTCCTTAATCTTTTGGTCGCAATCGACGTGACGCGCGCCCGCTTGTGCAATTGAAAACGAGAGCCAAAATAAAGGCAGACTTCGAGGACCAGTTCGTCGTCGCAGGAGGGTCGAACAGACATGGACCACATACGCATGGACCCGGGCTTCCAGATGCCCGGGATGGCGCCGCCGCCCCAGCTGATCAATCAACCGCCCCAGATCTTTGGTGGCTATGACGGACTGTCGCTGCAACAATTGCCTCCGGATATGACGGCGCACATGTTTGGCGACCCGAACACGCTCTTGGACGATGCGAACGAGGCGAAGCGGAGGAGGATAGCGAGGGTGAGTCGCTCATGCAACACCCCTCCCGGGGAGCGAGACTGCGGGCGATAGCCTGCTCGCAGCCCTGCCGGCCGGTCCGGAAATTGTTTAGCTTGTATATGAGCAGCCTGGCTAACCTCTGTGCGCCCAAACTGTAGGCTTGCGATATGTGCAGGAAGAAGAAAATCAAGTGCGACGGCAAGATGCCCGCCTGCACGCACTGTATCAACTACAAGACCGAATGCGTCTTCACGCAGGTCGAGAAGAAGCGAAGTCCGCCGAAAGGGTACGTTCAGACCTTGATACCTGCAGTCCTGGTTTAGGATTCGGCAAGCTTACCGATTCGTATAGGGCCAAGTATATCGAGGGACTCGAGAACCGGCTGGGCCGCATGGAGAGTCTCCTGAGGCTATCGGGTAGGTTACTCTCAATCGGAGCGTATGGGCTACCCGGTCCGTGGACTAACACGATGCTTCAGGGCTACTCGGCGACGACGATAATGGAGCAACAGATTTGGGAACGCTTGAGAAGAAGCTGGCGGAGAAGACGCGAGAGTCAAGGCAGGCTTCGCAAGCAGCCCTCTCGAACCCGACATCTCCGTCGCAAACGGCATCTGCCCAGGACGAGAAGTCCACACCGCAAAGCGCTTTGACATCGCCCGAACCCGTCAAAGATAAGGAAGAGAATCGCAAGTCGGTCACTTCTGACAGGCCCGCTGAGAAAGAGGAGGAGGAGGTCGAGGCGCTATCCGAGATGATGTGCTCGCTGGTGACAAACAACCAAGGAGAGACACGATATATCGGTATGCTCATACACAGATGACCTTGCGAGGCAGAGTAGTGCAAGTACTGACGTGAAGACGCAGGATCCTCTTCTGGCTTCTCCATCTTCTCTCCCAAGGGCATCCAGTGGGTCAATGAAAAGACTGGCGACGCCTCCTTCCAGCAGATGATTTCTGATGTCTCTCTGGAGGACCACAAGTGGCACAACTGGAAGCCCGAAGTGTTCTCCGATTTGTTCAGCCGGCCTGTTTTCAGGCCACTACCTCAAAAGCCGGAAGCCATGTCGCTGCTGAAGGACTACTTTGAGAACTTCAACTGCATGTTCCCGTTGTTTCATCAGCCGACCTTTATGTACCTGGTTGAGAGACAGTACTCCGATAACCCGTACGCAGGATCTGGATGGTGGGCTAGTCTGAATGTTGCATTTGCCATCGCTCACCGACTCCGTGTAATGAGCAAGCTGGTACCGGCCGAAGAAGACGAGAAGGCTTGGGCGTATCTGAAGAACGCCATGGCCGTCTTTTCCGAATTAACCATGCGGAACACCGACCTGCTGAGCGTGCAGGCCCTTCTTGGAATGGCCCTGTTCATGCAGGGAACGCCGAATCCTCAGCCCTCGTTCTTGCTGATTGCTGCAGCCATTAGGTTGGCCCATAGCATCGGCCTCCACAAGCGCGGCACCGGCTTCAATCTGAACCCCATCGAAATCGAGCAGCGGAAGAGGGTGTTTTGGATCGCGTACATGCTCGACAAGGACCTTTGTCTTCGCTCGGGGCGCCCTCCTGCGCAAGACGATGACGACATGAATGTGGATCTGCCCGATGCCGATCCGGAGGATAACATTGGCAATATTCCACTGTCTGATGGAAAGGGCAAGATGAACCTCTTCAGAGTCCTCTGCGAATTTGCTCTGATCGAGAGCAAGGTCTACAATCGATTATATTCGACAAAGGCTACAAAGCAGACAGATGGCGAGCTGCTGAACACGATAGGAGAGCTAGACCAAGAGTTGGAAGAGTGGAAAGACCGAATCCCGATCGACTTTAGGCCCGAGCACGAGATCAAAGCATCTCATACGCCACTGATTCTGCATGTCGTCATGCTACACTTCACCTACTACAACTGCTTGACTACGATTCATCGCATGTCGATCCACCACGGGTTCTGGACGAGTCGTCTGTCCAATTATGCTATCCAAGGCCTGAACACACGGCCGCTAAACCCACGAGTGTTCTCTTCAGCGGCGCTATGTACATCAGCTGCGCGGGCGTCTATCTCCCTGCTCAAATACATCCCTCAAGGTGACTTTCAATGTGTTTGGTAAGTATCCCTCAAAGCATCTCGATCTTTATGAGATATTGTCTCTAACATTCGATCACAGGTTGATCTTATACTTCCCCGTCTCGGCGCTCGTCACCTTGTTTGGAAACATCATCCAGAACCCAATGGATCCAAGAGCTCGATCGGACTCAAGATTGATGAACTTGGTGGTGACATTCCTGTCTATGCTGGGCCAGGAGGCCGAGAGTGGCGGTGTCCACCGTATGCTCGGCGTGTGCTCTGAATTCGAGCGGATCGCGAAACTTGTCATCGACAAGGCCGAGAAGGACAACTCGGGTCGGCGAAAGCGGAAGAGTCACGACCCAACCACAGCTCCCAAGCCGGCAACGACTACTCCTGCGACCTCGCAATCGGCTGCTGCCAAGATGACTCAGACGCCACGGCCGTCTTCGGCAAGCACCCCCAAGCCGCCGATGCAGAATGCGACACCGAGCAGCACTACGAATGGGCAATTATCACCGCCAGTAGACGCCGCGTCGATCAAGAGTACTTTCAGCCCCATGACCGCATCAATGAGCCAGCATTCGTCTCCTGCCATGGCGGCCTCGAATTGGCAACCAGACTTTAGCTCCCTGAACGGCAATGGCGCGCCGCCTGATTTCTCACAGTTTGGCGATATCTCGAATTTCGGACTGACTGGCGGGCTGCACTCGCCTGCCATGCAGAACGGTATGTTTGGCCAGCCGATGCTGCCTCAGGACCTGTTCTCGCTGCCCATGACGCTGGATTGGGACTGGGCAGAGATGAGCGGTGGTGCATATCCGAGTATAGAGAATGGCGCGCAACGGTGACAGTGATTTTTTTCACGGCTGCAAAAAGGGGGTTTCAGGGGGGCATATCGTGGGCATCTACGGAGTTTACTGAGGATTGAGTGGTTTTTTCTGTGCAACCTATGTTTGAATCATGTTTTTTCTACGAAGCAAGGCATCTCCACTATAGGCGGTTTTTTTCTTTCTTCCTCCTGATTCTTTTTTTTTCTCATGATGGATGACACGGCTGTAATGCTTTCTATTTTTGTGTCTCAGACATCTAAGGCGGTGATGATTTTATCTGCTATGATTGCCTTGGACTTGATGTTTTAGCACTGTAATTTAACACGGGTGATACTGCGGTTCAAGGATGTAATGGAAATCACAATCGATGACATGGTTAAGTCACATTCAAAGTGTGAATCTGCAATATGATGTTGTAATAGAGGCTGGGAGGTTTTAAGGTCTTAGCTCCGCGCCGAGGCATCTCGGATTGGCCTTGACTAAGCCGCATCACGTGGTGCCGGGCCAGTTCCTAAACCTCATCCAGCCTAGCTTTTTGGGTCCAATCATCATCACGCCTCACAAGATCATTTCTCGAGCTTTCGCATACCTTCTCTCTGCCTTGCGGATCTCCAAATCACACATTGGTGCACGACGCATCACAGGGAAACAAAGGGCTTTCTGCCCTGCAAGGAGAGTCTTTTTCTGTTGCAAGGAATTGTGTAGGCGCCCCTCCAATGAGATAGCGTCCGTCGCAGCTTTTCCTTGTTTCCCCCTTCTTCCTCAACCTTTTTTTTGCATCGCCTGATTTTCCGCACCTTCCGATCGCCAACCCACAAAGGAAGCAATGACGACGTTTCTTCGCCCAACCACGCGGCAGATCGCGCGGTTGGCAGCCCAGTCCTTCCGGACGACAGCGAGGCCGAGTGTCGGTATTTCGAGGTTATCGAGAACACAGCTACCCGCCTGCGCGCGTCAAATACCGCGGTTCTACTCCTCCGAGTCACCGAAGAAGCCCGAGAGCAACTCAAACAAGAACAAGAAGGATGCTCAGGACAAGAGCAAGGAGGTGAATGGCGCCAAGAAAGAGGAGGTATCTGGCGAGGACGGCGAGGATGGCAAGGTCAAGTCCGAGGCCACCGAGGAGACCAAAGACACCCTTCCACCTGGATGCGTCTACCTCAGTGACGAGGAGCTTAAAGCCTTGATGGAGGCGTTGTCTAGGGTGCCGCCTTCTCAGGCTAAGTTCGTGAGCGAGGTCATCCAGGACATCCGGAAGTACGGCGCACCTGTCGAGCTGCGAGAGCTGTTGGTCAAGTTCAAGGACCAAGGCCTTAGTGTGGCGGATACCATGAAGGTGCTGCGTACCACGCAGCTGCTGGCGCAGCGCATAGGCGAGGCGAAGAAGGGAAAGGCAACCGACGACATGTTCGACTCCAACGAGCCGCGGAACCCTTTCGCCTCCGGCCAACAGCAGCAGCAGGGCAACCAGGGTTCTGAGCAAGGAAAGCAGGGCAAGGGTGGACCGAACAAGGACCAGCCAAGGGTGAGGGTATTCGACGGCAGCGACTTCATGACATGGGCCGTTGGCGCAATGCTCCTTTATCCTCTCTACTCCATGGTCTTCCCTGGCGAGTCGAGCCGCGAGATCACCTGGCAGGAGTTGCGCAGGAATTTCCTGAACAAGGGTCTCGTTGAGAAGCTTGTTGTCATCAAGGACCGTGTGCGTGTCGAGCTCAATCGCGAGGCCACTCAGCAGATGTACCCCGACTCCGTTGCTGCCCAACCCGGCTTCCACTACTACTTCACCATTGGCTCTGTTGATGCTTTCGAGAGGAGAGTGGAGGAGGCTCAGGACGAGCTCGACATCCCGCCATCTGAGAGGATCCCAGTCAGTTACATGACCGAGGGCATGCTCAGCAGCTTCCTTCTCGCATTTGGCCCTACTCTCATGATCGTTGGTCTGCTCTACTGGATGTCCAGGAGAGCTGGCGGCGGCATGGGTGGCGGCTCTAGCGGAGTGTTCGGTTTCGGCAAGAGCAAGGCTAAGCGCTTCAACCACGAGTCTGCCGTCAAGGTCAAGTTCGCCGATGTCGCTGGTATGGACGAGGCCAAGTTGGAGATCATGGAATTCGTCAGCTTCCTCAAGACCCCTGAGAAGTTCCAGCGTCTAGGCGCCAAGATTCCCCGCGGTGCCATTCTCGCTGGTCCTCCTGGTACTGGTAAAACCCTGCTCGCCAAGGCCACTGCTGGCGAGTCCGGTGTGCCGTTCTTCAGCGTCAGTGGTTCCGAGTTCGTGGAGATGTTTGTTGGTGTTGGTGCGTCGCGTGTGAGGGATCTTTTTGCCACCGCTCGCAAGAACTCGCCTTGCATCATCTTCATCGATGAGATCGACGCTATCGGAAAGTCTCGTAGTGACGGAAGCCGGTTCGGCGGCAACGAGGAACGCGAGGCTACGCTCAACCAGATTCTGACTGAAATGGATGGTTTCAACACTTCTGAGCAGGTGGTCGTTCTCGCTGGCACCAACAGGCCCGACATTCTTGACAAGGCGCTCATGCGACCTGGTCGTTTCGATCGTCACATCAACATTGACCGGCCCACGATGAAGGGACGGCAGGATATCTTCAAGGTCCACTTGAAGAAGATCACGACGAACGAGGACCTCGAATACCTGACTGGCAGACTTGCAGCTTTGACACCTGGCTTCGCTGGCGCTGACATTGCCAACGCCGTCAACGAAGCTGCCCTCATTGGTAAGATTCCACCTCCTCACTTTCAGGCGCTACGTTCAACTTACTAACTTTCAAACAGCTGCCAGAGCCAACGCCACCAGCGTCGAGATGATCCACTTCGAGCAGGCTATCGAGCGTGTCATTGGCGGTCTTGAGCGCAAGTCCCTCGTTCTTAACCCCGAGGAGAAGCGCACCGTTGCCTACCACGAGGCTGGCCATGCTATCTGCGGTTGGTACTTCAAGTACGCCGACCCTCTGCTGAAGGTCTCCATCATCCCCCGCGGCTCGGGTGCTCTGGGTTATGCGCAGTACCTGCCCCAGGGCGACGCCTACCTCATGACTGTCAACCAGCTCATGGACCGAATGGCCATGACCCTCGGCGGCCGTATCTCGGAGGAGATCCACTTCCCTACTGTCACGTCCGGCGCTAGCGACGACTTCCGCAAGGTTACCCGCATGGCTACGACCATGGTGACCGAGTGGGGCATGTCGGAGAAGCTGGGCCCCCTGCACTTCAAGCGCGACCAGAACGAGCTGCAGAAGCCGTTTGCCGAGTCCACGGCGCAGGTGATCGACTCGGAGGTCAGGCGCATCGTCGACGAGGCCTACAAGCAGTGCAAGGACCTGCTGCTGGAGAAGAAGAAGGAGGTCGGCATCGTCGCCGAGGAGCTCCTCCGCAAGGAGATGCTGACCCGCGACGACATGGTGCGCCTCCTGGGCCCCAGGCCGTTTGCCGACAACGACGAGTTCACCAAGTTCTTCAACAACGAGGGTCCCAAGAGCGCGCCGCCGCCGTTCCCCACCGAGAACACGGACGAGAGCATCCAGGGCCCCCAGCCCACTGCCTTCAAGGGAGAGGAGACGAGGTAGATATGATTCTTATCAGTGTCTGGGCGAAAAGCCGTGTACAAGTATAACGAGCTTGGAGGGCGAGGAGCAAACCGCTCCCTCGCGGACAGCAGTGGCGGAAATGGGCATTTCCAGGCGTAAGGAAAGGATAAGGAATGAGCTTTCTCTCAACTCTACACATCACCACTGGACATTCACCTTAGTCCCCGCAACGGGGTATATACAGAGGGATTGGAGAATCAGCATGTCACAAGAGAGGAGGATGCAAAAGGCATTGACTCTTCGTAGAGTCGTGTATTGTACATTTATTTTGTAGAAAAAGAAGATTCTCAGACAGAGTCGCTTCATGTTTACACGGTCTGTTTTTAGACTTGCATCTATGTATCTCTTACGTGTGCCTAATCCGTGCAAAGTCATTATCGTCATCATGGCTTACTGTGAAGGCATTGGAGCCTTCGATTCACGGCGGTAATTCGCAATGGTTGTAAACTACAGCGAGCTACAGATACAATAGAAGCATCCAACCCCTGAAGGGCGTGCTGGGTCGTGGGACCGTAATGGCCTCTTGTCTCTCTGAGTTGTACGAGCCATGGTCTTTGTACTTGATGTAGTACAAATATCGACTCTCGTCATGACAGTCTCGCTGTCTTTCCAACAAAGTGACTTGCCTACTTGGAATGGAGCCAAGCACTCACGCCCAGATCCAGTGCAAGAGTCTCACGGCAAACATGATTCGGCACAGAGTGACCCGCAGGCGAGCGTACGTTGTAAGAACGGAAGAGCTGGCACCGCAACACCTCCGGTCCGGGCAGCGGCAGAGACGACGAGTCGAGGCGTCAGCTGATCAAGCGGCAGAAGGGCCTGCCTGCTTACGGGCTTCGTTCCTTGGAGTCAGGTACCTGAGACCTCGGGCAGATCAGTGCCAATAGGAGCACGAGGTACCATGTTCCTGGACCACAGTGTCTGCTGTTGGGGGTCGGCACTTGAGGTGTTCGCAGGGTCCGGAGAAGGGCATATCGGCTCGCATGGTTGGTTGGCCTAGGTTCGCGCCACAGCCACACCTTACGTACGTACATGCATCCCATCACACGGGCTCGAGTGACAAAGGCATCAAGAGTCAAAGAGAAGTGAGGTGCTGGACGCCCTGGGACACCGGAAGCATAGGCATAGCGACGCACGGCGTGGGGACAGGTCGTATAGACAGCTCGCCATGCTGTCCCAGGAAAAGAAGGTGATGATCCATGACTGGGAAGGCCGGAGCCCACCCCAACCTCCTGTCCTCTCGAGACGAGCGAATCGCGAGCCTTCCTCTTTATTGACCTGGCGGGGGCCGAGACCGTGCTGGAACTAGACATTTTATCCGCCGCAGCAGCATCGCCAAAAAGTCCGGCGGCGGATGACGAGAAGAAGAACCAAGACGAGGGGGGCGACCAGGGGTGGACGGGAACGTGATGCGTGGTTGAGGATGGCCAACGTTTGTCAGCCACACACTTTCTGTTGCTAAGGATGTCCCTTCTGGAGGCGAGATGTTCATCTCATCATTCTTTCGCCCGTCATAATAGCGACAGTTAAGCCCTTTGCTGAACTTGTTCGGGCCTTCTACCCTGGGCAAAAAGTTGGCACGAGCAAGCATGGCGTTCAAGTCCATGCGGGCGGCTAAGTGCCACGATTGTGGAGAGTCACTAGATCAAGAAGGTGGACTTGTGCTGGGAGGCATCAAAGTCTTCTTCGATAGGCCATCCTGATATCCTCGACGAGGACTGTCTAATCTGACATGTGCCATGATTTGCATATGCAGCTTCCCATGCCATGCAAAGGTGGGACACTCGGCTCCCCGGGATAAGCTTGCTGAGTATAGTGGTCGCCAATCTAGTGAGTTCGATGAGATATTGCAAGCGTGGTGATGCTCCATCGACGAGTGGTCAATATGCCCAGGCTGTGAGTTTCTGGGTGGTGTAGAGACGGGCGAGGAAAGGGAAATGCTGTACACTCCCGACCTCAGTCCATGGAAACCACGTGCCCGTAAACATTTGTAAATTGAACCCTCATCTATGCAGTGACATGCTGTCAAAGAAAGCTTCTTCCCACCTTCACTCGACGGTCGACGACGGCATCGCTGATGGTGCAGTCATGTGGCACCTCAAAAGTCCATATCGGGAGCATGATAGCCAGGTCAGATCGGATATACTCCATCTCAAATGTCTCTCGGCTCAGAACAATGTGGGCCAGGGGGGAGTGGTCGGTCTCTAGGACATTCCCTGTAGTGCGAGGCTTCAACTCCAGCGAGCCCTTGTCCGTCGCTTCGAACAGCGTCTACGACTGGCCGGCCTTGAGTTGCATGGCTTGACTCTTCAGTCGATGAAGACTGCTGGTGGGCGTGCTCTGAAGGGGATCAGACCGAATCATGCCCTCCAGCTGCAGGCGGCGCAGGTCATTGAGCTTGACGAATAGTGATAGAGCCCTGGCTGTCACCTCTCATGCTTGGCTCTGAGAACGGCTTGATATTAAGACGTGCCTGGTGCATGGTGTTCATTATGTGTGGGGACGGAGTGGTTGGCGAGCAAATCGAGGCACTCGGCGTAATTAAGTGACTCGAAGTGCGGAACGATCTATTGCGGTCAGTTCGACGAACCAAGCATAATCGGTTGGGTTGCTTATCCGCCGTGCTGGTCCTTTTGGTGACTCAAGAAGGATCGTGAAGACGCGTGCACGGGTGAGTTGTGTCAAGGTGAGGTCAAGCCTGAATTGATCTCAGCTAAGTCTCTGCCGCACATGCATGGCGATGTTGTATGTACCTGAGACTCTAGCTCGGCCTGGGCCAGTAAGACCATCTAGTCCTGCCGTCATGTCCCGGAGCGTCTGGGCTTCTGAAAGGGCTGTCCCAGTGGAACTTAGAGGTGGCAGCAGTGCTTTGTGCGCGAAATAGTGATGACAGCCAGTCCTTCCGCAGCCACACGTGGGCTCTGTGACGGTGGTGTGACCATAGCCAGCCTGCCGAGCCGGCTTTGTGCCGGCATGTTGCGTTGTGGAGGGGCGCCTGCCATTCCGTATGGCCGATGAAGGAATGGGATTTTGCCTTTTTGGAACAACCGTTTGCATGAAGCGCGACCAAGTAGATGTGCCCCAGTAAACGCCGACTCATGCCAGAGGAGGCCTGACTGCCTTATTGTATTACTGTGACATAAGTCTGTGATTTCTTGAGGCAGATAGCTTGCTGAAGTTGGTCTGAAGGTATTACGAGAGCCCCCGGGTTCAGATTGATGTTGCTCATAGAATGCCTTCGTAGGGGAGAGATGGACTCTTCCTGTAGTTATTTGATTAGTATTTGCACCCCAAAAGCGATACTACCGAGGCAAGTGTATGACAAGACTGACTTTGTTGTGATTTACGAGACCTTCCCATACCTTCGACCTGAAGAATGCCTTCACCAGGGCGTTTTGTAAATCTCTCACTCTGTGTTTTTGGTATTACGAACACATGAAGGTGACTCTAGGGTTGTTCTCCCCGGGGCCCAAAAGGGAGTCCCTCTCGACCCCATGCCGTGTGTAAAGAGCGGAGATTCGCGATGATGATGGAAGTATGCCAGACCGCATTCGCCAAGGGACCTGGGACATGAAGAGCCTGTGTCAGGTTGCAAGGACAGATATGGAAGAGAGCGCCGGGCTGGCCTAATTTGGGATACCTGTGGCTAGGCTGCTGACGACCTGGATGCTAAACAACGAGCGTCTCAGGCTCCTCAAGCTCGAAGTCAGGATGATGAGCCGTGGTCATGCGGTCCGGATCACCATCTAAAATCATCTTTGACGGGGGTATCTGTGAACTGTTGTGTATAGGATGGTCGCGAAGGAAGAATGCAGTGCTCTAAACATCGTGGATAAGCGACGAGAAGCAGCTGGCAGTTCATGCTCGTCATGTCACCACTTTTCTTCCTCCGACAGCTTGAGGCAGATATCGAGTATGTGAGACCTACCGAGAGGTCATTGTACCAAGCATTGGCCTAATATGATTGACAATGTAGATGGCCTGTGAAGTAGAGGCCGGCCACGCCAAGGTCATGCACACGGGGAATGCCAGTTCAGTGAGAATTCGCATCGGGCATGACTTACAGAAAAGAGCAGAAAATACAACAACAGACTCGGACACTGTCAGAGTCGAGATATTTGAAAACGGTGGCACAGATGCCATTTAGTATTGGTACTGTCGTTGGTCACATCCGAGTGGCAAAGATAGGCACAGGGTTGCAGGTCCAGGTGTGAATCGTTCCTGGTTGAAGCTTTCCAGGATGCGAACAGTAGCCGCCGACATGTGAAGATCCTCCGGATCGCCTACCACATACCGACTCGTCTTCCAGGAAGATCAGCATTCAAACGAGGCCGACAGCCAGCATTGCGATTGTCTCGCCCAGACTTCCTTCATCAGCCCAATCATGAGGAACCTGGTTCTGCTGCTGGAGGCGGGCATGTAACCAAATATGACAAGATTCTGGCACGAGATGTATGCATGTGGCCGAGAAAGGAAGTGTGATCGTGGCAGGCATGGTGATGGCAACTTTGGCATCTCCCAGCCCAGACAGTGAAACACCATGAATCAAAGCTCTGGTACAAAAACATTGCAGCCACCAAGAAGAATAACTCCAAATGACGATTCAGAAAAGACGGCTGGGACGACTCATCACAGTCTACTAAGATAGGTAAGTAGGCACACACCAGACTGTGCTGTTGCCCAAACTGGCGGCAGTCCTTACGAGGCAAGTGCTTCCAGACACTTCCCCAGGGCTACCTACCTACCTAGGTATTGAGTAAAGTAGGTACTTTAGGCAAGTACAGACACCCAGCGAGATTGATGAGATTGATCAGAGCTGGCCAAAAGACAAAATTCCACTCGCAAGATCGGTTGATGAGAGAGGTCCATCTGCTCACGAAGCCGAGTCGAAAATGAGAAGCCAAATTATTTTGGTAGTCAGTCATTCGACCAGGAAGGATCTCAAACCTCACACAACCCTTTAATTTCCTTGCAACACACCCACCAACCATAAAAAACACAGTCCGCCACGAGGTTTACTTCTCCTCCGCCCAATGCTGGTGCGATGCGAAATTCGACTTGTTTGACCCAGTTGACCCTCTCCGGCTTCGTGGTTTTCATTCGCGTGTTGGCGACCGCAGAACAAGCATGCATCCCAGCCATGTACAACCTAGACATGCCGCGTACCTGCATTCTCATTTCACTCAAACCATGGACCAGTGTCTCACCAGCCAAACCCGAATAATAAGCTCAAGCTTGGCCTCTCCGCAGGGTGATACAGGCAACGCGACACGGACAAAGCCGCTCGAGAGAGCAACATGAACGGCCCCTGAGAGACTTCTTCTTAGTCGTTATTGCTGCCATTGTTGTCATTGGAATCATCCGCCCGGCCCGGCTGCTGGCGTTTCAACTCCGTCGCCTATGCAGCATACCTCATTTTACGCGGCTGACATCATCCTGACCGATACGGACATCAAGTTGTTGATGGTCCATTGACCAGCGAGCCCCCTCTCGAGGTCGCGATGCCACAATTTCATCGAATTCTACGCTTGGGTGTGACACGGGACATTTAACGTCCGTCGTCATCGATTTTCTTGTGCTTGCCTGTAACTACCTCGGTCCAGGTTAGACAGCACGCCACAGCAAGGCTCATCTCCGATCACTTGGTCCAATGTTGAGTGGTCAATACACAAGTGTTGTTCTTGGTGGCGTCCCTAGCGCGCCATGTTATGCATAGGTAGCAGCTCCAAAGCCGCAGAAGCTCCGAATGTAAGGAACAGCACCCAGATGGGGAAATCGAGAGCCAGTACTGATGATGTGGGGGGTTCTCGGTTGGTCGTGGTCCTCTAATTACACCGTGCCGCGTTCGCTCCCCGCCGTTATCCCGTGGTTTGCGTGGCCTGTCAAGCCTTGTACTCGTGCCAAGACGGATAGCACGCCTGAATGCCTTCGTGCTGTTCAGAAAGACTTAGGTACGGAAGTACGATAACAAGCTTAAGCCTTGTGCCAACTCGCCATCCAGGCAGCTGTCATTGGCGAGTAAAGCAATCCTGGCGAGTGATATTGTTGTTGGCATACGAGGGCCTTGGTGTCCATATGTTACTCTTCTTTTCGGAAGGCTCAAGGGCTGGCCAGATGCAACACAGAAAAACGGCGTCGATTAACTTTCCTGAGCAGACACGATGAGATTACCATACCCAAGCTCCTCGACCCGGGCACAGGGCCAGCTCTCCACCGCGCTGTTCGAGAACATTGTGGGGTCTCATCTGCGGACCCGTGGCTTTCCCATGGCTGTTACAGATTATCTTACCAACTGCAAGGAGCCCTGCCCTGCCGCTCTGCACACTCATTGTGTGTACATAGAAAGCCCGGGCAGCAGAGACACCAGGGCCGTTCATTTGCCGGTTGACTAGTCTGATCTCGAGACAAGGCACTTGATGTACAAAACAGTAGGCCGGAAGCCCGCCTCTGTGGGTTAGGGCTGCCCCTGGCATAATTACGAATGCACGTTCTCCACGCTCTGCAAATCCACTACAGCGAGTCGGAATGCTCTGTTTCCTGCCGGTCAGGCCGTATTGGGTCTTCCATCCCGCGTCGCCGTTGGGATCGCTGCAAGTGGGTTTCCTCAGTGCCTACATCCTCGGGGAATCCCTGTGGCTCATCGACTGCGGCGCGCTCCTGACCACTACTTGTCTTCGAAAGCCCAAAAGTAGACAGACCGACGGTCACTTATGAAACAGTGGGTCCTGTATGTCCCCTGTCTGGGGGGAACGACATGCCGTACCTGGGTTCGGTACAGAGAAACAGCAATGCAAAGTGCAGGTCGATGAGTGATGCGCACCTGCGATGCACTATGAGCATCGAAATGTCCGCGCCGCACCTGATCAAGCCACAGGAAGAACGGTATTCGCCGTATACCGTACCTACGACAAAGAGGCCATGGGCTCCTTTCTTAGTCTCGGCTGATACTGAAGGTCCTGGCCCTTGCAGGCCTCAGCAATTGTGTCGCCTGCAAGCAGCACTGGCACGATGCAACTCCACGATGCACGACACCTTGCCTACTCAACCTTAGCATCACCCTGGGCTAAGATCTCGCGCAGGATTGGGAGAGGAGGCAGTTGGTGTAGGATCAGCCACTCCTACAGGCACAGCTTACCCACACCAGACGACTTGCCGTCCACCTCTCCAGCGACATGCCGAAGTAGCACCAACCCCACTGCTGGCTAGCCCTGTCCGTTTGTTCGAAGTCGGTTTGCCCTGCCCAGCAGGTCGCACACCATATCAGCCTACGGCTCCGTCGGCGCAGCTTCCCACAACCCCTACACTAGCTACCTTTGACGGATGATGCCACGATAGGTGCCTTTCTGGAGCCATATATCGTTCTGGCCGGTATTGAACTGTCTGGGGTCGGTCCTGGTATGATGACATGGTGCCACACCCGTTCAGATGCCGTTCCTAATTCACCTCCCATCCTCGGGGCCAGCCGTCAAAGGTAGGCCATGTTGTGTCAGGCCTTGACATGCACAATCTACCACTCCAAGCCGGAGGGTCGTCACCCGGTGCACCGGTCCCTCAAACTGACGGTGAAACTCTACGCTACTCACGGGCTTGAGAAAGAACACACACATCCAGCTTTGAAGGCTGCAGGTAGACAGCCCTGAATGAAATAGGAGCAGCCGAGTCCCAGGCCTGATGAACTATACGCGCAGGGAGAGGATAGAGCGCGTTTGGGGCCTGGGTTGGCTTCAAGAGACTCCCCGCCACCTAGGTATCTCGCTTCTAGCTTACGGCTCGAATTGCCAGACTGGTGCGATGGTCTTGCATCCGGAGTAAGTCGTGCCTCAACGTGGAGTGTACCATTCAACTGCAAGCTTTCTCATACCCTTGGCGGTCGACAGGGGTGCAAGATCTGCCCAGTGATCTTCCCATCGTTCCCTTGCCACCCTGCCAGGGCCAGGCAGGAAGGTACTTGCAACCTCGCCCGATTTCTCACTCCCCCACATATACCCTTTACGGCAATGGCAGTCTATCTCTCACATGCTCCGCTTGCGGTCTTCGAGAGTACGACGGGCAGGCAGGCCAGAATCTCCCAGTAGGTACGTAGCCACCGCTTCGTACCTGGCCTGACCCCCGAGCTTGCGGCAGTGGCTCGTCCCTTGTCGATATCGCACGGCCACCTGCGTGTGGGTATGTCTTTTCACCCAGACCAAGGCCCATGGCTATTCACACCTCCCTACCATCGCAGAAAAGCGACACACCCTTTACCGAAGTGTGCATTTTCCTATTGGCCTGTGTCCAGAGCAGTCTCGACAACGGTCATGCTTTCATCCGTGGAGTCAACACACAAAGCTAATGTAGGAAACAGCCAATGAGCAACACCCAGATATCCCAGCCGACCTGCAATGCTGTTACCCTGTTCCTCTCCACCCTCCGAACTTCATATCCTCTTGCACGAGCGGCAACACAGGGGACAACATTGAGACTGGCGGCTGGGTGACATGGGTCGACTGAGACTTTCGTCTATGTACCTGGTCCACCACCGGGCCTGTTTGCGACCCTTCTGGTCCTTTGAGACCCAGTCTCGAGCTCTTCCAAGGTCGGACGCCTCCCCAGTCCCATTGGTCCTCCATAAGTCGCGCCATGTTCTCCATCATGCTCCCTTCATCATGTTCAGGGCATAAAGTGTTCTGTGGAGGATTTGATAGCATTGCTGGGGATGTTTCTCAATCGCAACCCGCCGATATATCTCAGCCTGGTTCGCAAGTTGTATCGTCGATCTGGCGGGGGCCTAGCAGGTGTCAGTGTTGGTTCTGTGACCCTCCCATGACACGGCATTAGCCATTCAGCCGAGAAGCCTATGGTCCAGGTTGCTGTCATATACCTCTCTCTGCCTTTCTCTGTCCGCACCTGACAGAAACGGTGCCTGTGGCTCAGCATTTCCCTGCTTGGAAAGTCTGATATTACTATATGCCACTGGAGCTTAAGGTTGCGGCCTTTCTTCATGCGACAAGTCTTCAAGTCCTTCCGAGCGCGGCACCTGTCGCTGTCTACCAGCTAAGGTCAGGTACCAGGTACGAACCGTTTCCTGTATTTGGTCCTCAGTAGACCTATCACCTCACTGCGATCGCCCGTGCAGAGCATGGTCTGTATTCGGATGCTAAGTCGACATTTCTCCGCTTTGGTTGGCGGTACCGATCGGTATTAATTCCACCTCTGTCGTACTAAAGGGCAGGGTTCGAAGGCTGTCTTCCAACCTCTACAGCTACCCTTCGCGCCTTATACTTAATAGGGCTCGTGGGTACCGGAGAACTTCTTAGATCCATCAGCCCTGCTCAAGTGTCCTTCAAAGCCCTGAGATCTGGACCATATAGCTAGTGTCTCCGGGGTCTGAAGCAAGGCATATCTTTCCTTCTACACCTCGTCTTCAAGACGGGCACACCTTATCTACGACACTGCTGGACACGTCGATTTCAAAGCGACAAGGAACCAAACCGCCAACTATTCTACGTTCATTTCTATCTCAAGTGTCTTGGACTACACTTGGACAAGATCTCCAAGGGCCATAACAAGATCCGAGGTTCCGATTATTTAGGAACGATACACAAGCTTCGGTGGCCGTAGACTTGAGCACGTCCACAAGGTTCTTTGGCAACGACTTTCTCTGCGGCAAGGTGACTTGGGTTGGAAAGGCTACCAGTGTCTCGACGATTAGCCTCTCCGTGTATTTCAGCACCAGAACTTGTGAGATAGATGCCAATTCGGCACTACAGCCAGTCTTGAACTCTGCAGAGCACGACAAAACCAAGCAGGTACGATCTTCTTGGCTGAACAAGTACTCGGTTCTCGCCAAAACATTGACAGGGCAGTGAACCTGGCATGAACGAGAATTGTCACCGGCACTTCTATCAGGGTCGAGCATAGGCAATCCAGCAGTTGCTTTTTGGCGTGGCGATCTCCGTCTGAACGACACCTGATTGCAGCTTTACACTGGGAGTGCCAGCTTCCATATTCTTCACAGCAGACGTACGCTACTCGCCGAGAACACCCTTTCCAATGCTTGTTTCCAGACACAGCGATAGCGAGCAGAGCCTTTGGTCCATCAACAAGTTTGAGGCCACCTACCAGCACAAATCAACGTCCAGTCCACGCATGTCGAACAGCTTTGATACACCGTTGTCGACACAGCCCGACTGGCATGGGCAATACTCGTTTTTGCCGCCAGGAGAAAATATATTCCCCCAATCCTACGATCATGTAACGTCGGCTAGTGACAACAACCAAGCGCAGCCGCGATCGGCGGCTGTCGATAGCGGATTGGATATCGAGGTCAAGACTGAAGGTCACGGTACGCTCAACCATCGCCGCAGCCTCGATCCTCTCGGATTGCGCCAGCAAAAACCACCGACGCCGATCCAAGAGCAGTCTCAATCCCATGGTGAAGCTTTCGCGCAGAAAGCTGCTGAGTCTGTTCACGAGGAGTCTCTGCTTTCCTCGGACACTCCAGGGCTGTCGCTTACTTCAAACCCGCTGAGCTCGGTCTCCTCGACTGGCCAGGGCCAAGACATGTCCTCGAGTCTTCCCGGCGGTGGGGATCTTATGGCAAAGGAAGAAGATGAAGATGTGATTGATGACGAGGATATGGTCGAGGGGGAAGGCGATGTCGCTGCCCAGCCGCAGACCGCAGCAGAACGTACTGCCCAGCGAAGGAAGATGAAACGTTTCAGACTCACTCATCAGCAAACTCGTTTCCTGATGAGCGAATTTGCCAAGCAGCCGCATCCAGATGCGGCACATCGGGAGCGCCTCTCTCGCGAGATTCCTGGGCTGAGCCCACGACAAGTCCAGGTCTGGTTTCAAAATCGGTAGGTTTCCAGCAAGTGTCGTTCAGGGTCCAGTACTAACATATGACTGAAGTCGCGCAAAAATCAAGCGGTTGACAGCGGACGACCGAGATCGTATGATCAAGATGCGAGCTGTGCCAGACGACTTTGACAATGTGCAAGCGCTACACTCTCCGTACGGCGCGGTGCATGGACTCGGAACACCATTAACTTCCCCCATTGATTTTGGGGCATCCTCCTACACAGACCACATGATGAGACCACTTATGGTGGATGTCCGGCGCTCCGACGGTGATGAGCATTTGTCGCCGACCGGCTTGAGCCCGGCGTTCGGTAGCATAGGGTTCAATCCCTCAGCAACGATGAGCAACCCTGACATACTTTCGCCACTCTCACCAACCTCGAATGACCGATACGGGTACTCAAGTCATCTGACAAATCCTCTCGGAGGGTCTCGAACTTCCAACCCCTTTGCTCGCCAGAACAGCCTCGACACCGGGATACCAATACACAACCCTCACCGTGGGCAACAGATGCGTCCCTTGCAACCCCTTCAACTTAGGGAAACGATGTCCAGGTCAAGATCCGACAACCTCCAGTCTCCATTGAGATCCAGTATGTCATGGAAAGGTGATTCGATCGACTACACCAC
Organism: [Phialemoniopsis] sp. UDSM-2020; assembly: GCA_018873225.1. NCBI lineage: Eukaryota > Fungi > Ascomycota > Sordariomycetes > Thyridiales > Thyridiaceae > Thyridium > [Phialemoniopsis] sp. UDSM-2020. The sequence continues at coordinate 2,679,836 of JAEILZ010000004.1, forward strand.
TTATCAGGCAGGGAGCGGGAGTCCTCAGCTCGGCGGCCGCCAGCACTCCTTGTATCAAACCGAAGGTCTCGGCCACACACCAACCAGCATTGGTGGTTATGAGTCAAGCACATATTCTGGTGAGACCCCATAGCCCCATGACTTCTTCGAGCAAGATGAATATTAACATCTCGATGTAGGCTCGACCGTGCAATCGCCAACACACATGAACTACCCAGGTTTCCCATCTGCGGGACTACAGCAGAGCCCTCAAGGACGATCAAGATTGCGCGCAGCCTCGGCCACCCTACCTCTCGGGCTCGACATTCGAACTCAATTCCGATCGGTGGGGGGTGCGCACGGGATGCCATCTTCTGCACACTCACCGACAAGTAGGCCAACGTCGACTTCACAGCTGGGAGTAACATCTAGTTACACAGCCAGCTTTCCGTCTGCCCCCTTGACAGCACCTCACGACTTTTCCTTACCACGTACCCCGGGCTTCAGGACTTCAGGACAGGATTACACAATGCCTCAGATGAGCGCCCCAATTGCGCCGCCCAATGATTTCTCTCAGGCTTTTCAGGCGAGCATGTCTGGGTCGTCCAGTACCAGGACGCCAATGCGCGATACATTTGGGGGCGGTGGGCCGTTGAGTGGCGCCTCAAGCGGAGACCGTGGAGGTGACGACTTTTCCCAGGACAGTCTGGGTCCGGCGGGACTCAAGCGGAAGAGGAGCTTCACTTTACCGCAGAGTGGGTTAGGCGGGACCTCAGCAGGAGGCGGAACGGGATCTGCATCAGCATCGAACTCTGGGCCGACATACGGCAGTGCGACGTAAAACGTGCGAGCGCGTCTACACACAGGCAATTGTCTGTGCATCCAGGATACCACTCACGGCCCAGTCTGTCTACTACCTTGTCTAGACTGCCACTACCGATTCGGGTAATCGAGTGAGAACGTCATGGAAAGAAACGAGTTTCTTTTGTCATTCATACTTGTTGTGTGTTTTGGGGGCAACTTATACGGGCAGAAAACCATGCGGTTCTGTTGGGGAAAATTGGCCTACGGTTTCAATGGTGATATCTTCGCTTCTCGAGTTCAAGGAAATACCCAGTGATGGCTTCGTTTTTTTGGTTCATTGATTTTCTTCTTCTTTTAACTTCCTTCTTCACCACCTCGTGAATGCTCGAGGCCATCGCCCTGGCGATAATTTTGTGTGCTACTATAGTCTTTCTACATTTGTCCACCTCGCGGCGCGGATGTACATTGTCCTTTTCTTTCACTTCTACCAACTCCCCTGTTTATCCTTCTTCACCACGACCTACTTAACCCCCCAACACCCCCCTTTGTACCGAGATATTGACTATTCCGGGTCATGAGAGATGGATATGACACACATACAGAACGATATGGGCAATACACGAAACAAGACTGACAAGACCTCTGACGCCGCGCCAATGCTTACTTCTTCACGTTCTACCATGGGGATTTTTTGGTGAGACGACGCCTCTTGGCGAACTCACAGGTGGATTGCGACATTTATTGTCGCTTGTTTTGTTTGGGGCGTAAAGGAAGCGAGGGAACCACAAGCCAACCTCGCTTGTTGGGAGGCGCAGGATCGAGAGTCGTCAACAGGAGGGAGGGTACAATATCTCCACGTTGGTGGGGTTGATGCGAGGGCAAAGCGAGCAAAAGTGCAAGCAGAGTAGTGAAATCTTAGATGTACATAGAGAGAATTTTACGATTGCTGTATCGGCAACGCAGGGAAGACGTACCGGAAGAGCAGCAGCGTGTCCAGTGGCCTGCATGGGCTGCATGATCTTGCAGGACGAGCGGGCTGGCCGAAGCTGGGCAGTCTCCTGTCTCCCAGTCTACTTTACTATGTACGTTGCAATGCTGCCGGGCTCCACTTCTGCAGCTGTGTGCGCTGCAGAGCAGAGGTATCTGATCAATTCATACCCTGAACAAGAGACCACAGCCTTCCTCTCCTTCTCGCTGTGACTACTACTGCCACTAGCAAGAGGTCTTGGGGGATGGTTCGTCATGTGGCCGGCTGTGCAAGCGGCCTGATCGGGTAAGAAGGTCAGTGCCCCAGCACCAGTGAATGTCAAGACTCGGTCCAGTTTAGGCCAGCGAGGGCCGGCCATGAACCTGGCCCCAGGACCGTGGATGAGACGCGGGATCCGACTTGACGTTTTGAGCCCATCAGTAGCATTGTCAAGATGTTGAAAGTCGCTAGAGAAGTCTAGCCATCCGTCTTGCAGAATGGTCGGTTGAGCCAATCTCGGCCCAATTGACCCAGAGGGCAAGTTTTGACCTTTTTGATTTGTTTCGTTTCAAGATTGTCGTTGCATTATGGTTGGCTGCGACTGGCGCCGGCTTCATCTCGGTGACGGGGCCGACGTCCAATCTCCCCAACATTGAACGCCCAAAATTCCAACCCTAGGGGCACGACGACAACACATACACACACACACACCCAAAGTTGCATTGTTTCGGCACCTACGAAGGCCCCGTTTCGCTACCTGACAAACAACAATGACACAAGAGAAAATCACGCCCTGATCGAGCTTGGCTGGACCCACGATCCACCACAATTCTGATGCTCGCTCGTGTTGGCAGTCTGGAGTGAACCATGGGCGGTAAATTGACGCTTCTCGAAGCCATGCTACCCTATGCTTGCCCAGACCGGGAATTCAAGCGTCGCCGGCCCGGTTCTTTCGGTTCGCTGGACCCCCCCTGGCCATGGCGAGATGAGGAAAGGATGCTGTCGATCATCCGGGGGAAATATGGTTGACCGCGACCTTTTGATGCTGCTTCTGGGTAGTATGCCGGAAGGAAACATAAGGGTCCTCCACACTGCTGCTGGCTTGCCATGGTCGCTGACATCAGCCCCTCGGGTTCTATGGTAGCGGCCATCGAAGAAGGATCTGCACGCAGCATCTTCTTGGCAAATACTACGCTTCGGCGCTGTTGTTGTCCCTTTGCTGTGCACTGAAGAGGACCAGCTACAGAACAATGGATCTACGGAACCCAATGCGAGGTGGAGATGGATTCACGCACACTTGTAATGCTTCTCTCAACTAGCCTCCCACACCGCCTACCTGGTCATCTCTGGGCCACGCCCGTCGTTCCCGGAACTCGAGGGCTGCTGCTTCGCAACTCGCATCACATTGACCAGCCGGCACAGCGGTATGGTTGGCAATGCTGGCGGAGAGTTGATTTGGTGTCTTCCACGGCATATGGGGGCGCGAAGGATACCTACAGTCACACGATGGGGATGCCCACGACTGTGGGATGCACGCTTGACAACCAAAAGGGTGGCGACCCGCATGGCTATCAGACCTAGACACTGTATGGTGCCATACCGCATGGCAGGCACACGGTGGCCACGCCGGCGGAGGAAGAGGCTGCGCATGTTCAAGCGACCTACAGCAGACACCTACAAGGGTAGGTAGGCAGGCGAAGGAGGGGTCGATCCATTTTGCCCGCTCGATTCCACCGGCAAGGTCGTGCTCACCTTGTGCTTGGTACCACTTCAACCAGCAGAAGGAGAGAATGATGGTTGTTCGATTACCTAGGCTTGTGTCGTGAGGGTGGGAGGCTGGGGGATGCAATAGTGTGCCCCAGAAGCCAGCCCATGTCTTTCCTTGCGGAAGATCGATCTTGTGTTGTAGGTAGGTGTGTCTTGTGAGACTCGGTATATCACACATCGCGGTATATAGGCGAGTTACACGGCAGCAGGCTTGTGCAATGGCTCAAGGTGGTTTTGCCGACACCATGCCTGGATGAGACAAGCACCTGCCCGCCATCCATACCAGCTACCAGCGAGAGCTTCCCTCCGCGCCTAAGTGAGCTATCTGTCAGCATCATGCAGGGGGCTCAGGAGGAGGTCGTATTGATTGCCTTGGATCTGGGTGGATGAGAGCTTGTACCGCCTACGGACAGGCGTTATGTCAATACCGCAACACAAACTTCCCCGGGCGGCTTCTACACAACCCGGCCGGGCGGCTTCTACACAACCCGGCCGGGCTCTTACGCAGTATGTGTATGGCATATTTACTCATGACATGATGCTCAGCAGTCTGGCTCCTCGTCTTTTGAGGCAGGGTAAGAGGCGCCCAGAGAGGATTTTCAACAGTACTGATCGACCGCACAGAGGTGGTCGGGTAGAGCAACGCACCTCTTTCGAGGTATTGCCCTATCCGCATTTTGGTAAGGGGAAATTACTAGCGAGGGGGTTTGAAATTCGAGCCTGTGCGGCTTCCCGTCAGAAAACCTCAACGTTTGATAAGGTATACCTTTGAGCCTGTACCTGGAGATGGCACCAGGTGTGGAACTTCACACCAAGGCGTACTGGCACATATTCACAAGACCCCTATTCCCGCTTCCCCGCAGAACTTTGGCCATGAGGCTAAGGGGAGGTCAGAAAGGACGGTGTTGCGGAGGAGACCATAGGTAGTGGGATCGGAACGAAAATTGTATCTTCGGGCCACTGTAACGAGTGAGCTGTAAGTGGCCGGCCGAGACAAAGTTTGGTTGAGCAGAGATGCAGCAACCCGAAGGCTATGAACAGACCCTGTGCCCCTTGTCAGGACTTGTAGACCTGTAATTATGAGGGGTGGATATATCATACAAAGCTTGATACTGAATCGTGACGAAGCTGTCTAAGCTTGACGCGTTGAGCAGTGTGGCGTATCGGCTCTTGTCACTGCCTGCTTGGATGAGATAGAATTCATGTCACTCACCAAACAATCGACTCGGGAGGACGAGGCACTGGAGCCACTGCCGCGGATGGGGGTTATGGATCAAAGAACCAATGGATAAATTCAATGCAGGTAGGGCAAGGCGGCCGGTATGGAAGCACTGGAATCCTGGAAAATGATACACTATAACCTCCGAGCCGAACGAGGCAATTGGCGATTTCAGGGTCAGGGCCGTTGATATCGCCGTTCTCTAGGGGTTAGAACAAAGTTCCCCGGTTCACCGTTTCGACCGCTTGTACGAATTTTGGCAAAGGAAAGATGATCAAAGGAATTCGTGAACCTGGTGACGGCATCCTACCCTTTGGCCAGAAGATAAGACAGCAAACAACATCGAATTCGAGATGGTCGAGAAAATCACGACACGTATGCCACTAGATATCGCTACTTTGATATTTTCAACTTCAACTCTCATAGCATCCACGTGGTCTCCGTCTGCTGCCTGGTCCCTGGCGATGCTCATCCTGACGAACCATCCCCGGACTGCGGAGCGTCGAATCGACACGAGTGAATCCAGACCTACAATCTTTCCCCTGCCTCTACAAAAGGCAACCTCGATTTGCCTGAGAATGGCAAGGCTCGTCTGGTGGCCGGTATAGCCTGGTTCGAGTCGAGGCTTTACCCGCTTTTGAAAGTGCCGGAGAGGAAGATACATCCAAAACCGGGGTGCGTTGTGTGCTTCACTCCGGACTTTCCTGCCTGTTTTCGGTCCTCTTGGTCATTTCCTGGTCCTGCGACAGTAGCAGATTCCTGTCCCTCAAAGCCGGGCTCTGTGCACCATTTTGCCTAAACATACATCGTGCCTTGACGGAGGTGCGCGATACAGTCCTCTCGACCCCTGCCCGAACGCAATTTATCTCAGCCCGGATTCTGTAAGAAGTGGTAAATCCATTGCTCGAATCTGCGAGTCGGGCAATTATTCTATCTTTCCAACCGTGTGGCCTCAGACCTCATCCCAACCGCGACGCCCATCTTTCCGCCTCGCAGCAGTACCAGCAAAGTCTGGCTAGGAGTAGCATCTAGGCCATTCAAGCTTTCCAAGGCTTTGTTCTCCCTTCTATTTCTCTATTACATAGATCCCAGTATTGAAGCGGGGTTTTGACAGCTATTGATCCTCCTTGAGATACATACTTTGTCACTTACGCGCGAGTGATTCCCAAGAGACGGACAAATTGTAGATGCACAATTATTTCACGCAATGACGTTGTCGGCTTATGAAAGTACCTTGGAGTCATTGATTCTATGATGAGTGTACTGATACCTGAAGAGCTCCTGGTGATATGTACTCCTAGATGCTGCTCAATTCAAGCGATCTCTCTTGAGAACTGACCAATATCGGCATTCCACCGCCGCCCAGGCTCTCGGCCAGGTCTCACCTACAAGCCTGCACCAGCCAAACAAATGACCCGCGAGCCCACGCGGGAGTAAATGAAGTCACACAAAACGTAGGCACCATGGCTGCAGCAGCGGTGAGTTCTGCAAGCTGAGAAGCAGGGCACGGGAGGTCTGGACGCTGTCGGCACACGCGGCTGCTGGTTACTTAGCTAGAGCCCATAGCGAAGCACACCTCCATACGAGATTGAACAGATGTCCCGGGCTGAGGTTTCCTGCAACACTTGATGACGTGATGTCGTTATCATGGCTCTTCAAGGGCTCGATTCAGAGGAAGGGTATTCAGTCACACTTCGTGTTGTCTCGCTACGAAGTGGTACCAGGATATACTGAGACTTAATCAAGCCCAGCCACCATCCATGAAGCCTTAACATGCTATCTCTACTTCGCGGCTAGAACGTATGGCCCGAAGCTCAAAGATCCCTCACTGGGCGGCATCTAGGTGCCCGATACCTCGATACTGTGCCACTCATTGCCGAGATGGTGCGCGTATTACTTCATAAAAAGCCGCCGATGAGTTGCAGGTGGCTGGCATATGCACAAAGCAGACATCAGATCTCCGCTTACAACCTTGACGCATGGCGAGGTTGGGGGTGGTGGGACACTTTTTTTGATGATCCGTGAACACCGAGGCCGGGACATATCAGCCGATCAGGGTGAAGGCGACAATGGAGGTCGCCCTCCCCTGCTTGCTGCTGCCGAGAGTGTCGAGTCTTTGGGGGAGGAGGAGGAGGGCATGCCCGCTACTGCGTGTAGGTGGAGTTGCCGGGACCGTCATGCCGGCCTGCCTACTATTCGCGAGGTCGACCCATTGCCCTACTCGCTCAGAGCCCAGTCCGGGTCAGGGGTTGCGGAGGCTGGTCCGGCGGAGGACAGAGGCTGCCAGACGCAGCATAGTAAACTTCGCTCCTACAACTCACAAGAGACGTTGGAAGGAAGGGGTACATTCTGCAAAAGGGGGAGATGGAGTTTACCTGGGGATATTCGCCAACGTCATGGCCATGCGAGCCAACAGGTTCCTAGATATTGCGCTGTTAGCCTTGCTCATATTGAATCTTCCTGTAGAAGACATTGTTTCATATGCTGTTAATCAAGTGATATTGTCTGGGCATAGTGGTTTAATACATGTCTCGCAAGGTTGAGTTGTATGGATAAACGATTTGAAACCCGCTGTATTGGGCTTCGACGGGCTTACGGTCAATCGAAAACCTGGAAAGCAGGGCAAATCAAGATTGATCTAGAAAAGAAAAAGACCTGTATTGTCTAATATCTTGTCTCTAGTCTGTTCTGAGAGAGTTTATATGACGTGGATCGCACACTGATTCATTCCTCCTGCTGTTGTGACTGATGATGCCCTCAAGATGGCCCTTCTCGGGCATCTCTCGCTCTGCGAAGTTCCCAAGGGATCAACCATCTTGTGGGATGGGACCCCGTGATCCATGGCGAAAATAATAAAGAAATACTCATCTCGTTCTGATCACTCTGACCTGCCGTCTCTATAGTGCGTCTAAGGTCTTGACGATTGACCCCTTCGATTCACACCCATCCTCTGCATCTCGATCGCGACACCTTCGTTCCTCGCATCCTGTCCCGCGGCGCTGGCTCTTCTCCTCGTCGTACCCGATCCTCCTATGCCTGGAGACGCCAGCATGTTTCTATTCTCGCCCAGCTCCGCCAGTTCCTCCTCGCTGTGCCGTCCGCTGCCTTCACCGCCTCCGCCCAGGGCGAGCTCGCTCGCCGACGCCGTCGTCTCACCACTCCTAAACAAGCCTCCACGCGCCCCAGCATCGGCACCGGACTTCCTGTCACTCTCGTCGCCGGAGCCAGAGCCATCGGCGGCATCCAGCACGCCTCCGAAAGCACCGCCCACGCTCTCCATCGTGAAGGGGCTGGCCGTGGGCGCGTCGAGCAGCGCCAGCTCGCGGGCGTCAAACCAGCGGGGCAGCAGCAGTGCACGTACGGGGATCAGCGCCAAAATGAAGACGGGGAAGCCCACGGCGGCTACGGTCTGGGTGATGGCAAAGGTGGCACCGAACGCAACGAGCTCAATGGCGACAAAAGCCCAGAGGGCGCCACGGCGAGGCAGACGATGCAGCGGGTTTGATGCCGGGGTCAGTGGTGCGTCGCGGGCTAGGAAGAGCAGCTTGGCGGTGATGCCGTTGGCCTCGAGAGCCTGGACACCCATGACGAAGAACAAGCCGGCTAGTACACCCTGAGGAATCAGATGGAGGACATAAAGGAGCGGCCCAGTCATGGTACCGAGAGTCAGGAGACCTTGGGCGAGGTTAGACACGCGTTGTTCGACGACATGGGTGGCCTTGGGGCGGAAGTGGCCCTTATTCTCTCCCCCTTCGTCCTCATTCTGAACCATGCGTGTCACACAAAGGGACTCGGTGTGGAAAGGAGCTTGAGGGATGAGACCGTTGGGAAAGGGGAGACCGAGGATACCAGCGACGCCCGTGGTGAGCCCTAGAAGAAAGATGTCCCAGTGAAAACCAGCCGGCTTCTTGAGTGGGAACTCGGTGCCCTGAGCGATCAAAGAAGACACTATAGACATCGTCAGTGACACAAGAACAAGATGTTCCCTGCAGGACGGGCCTTACCGTTGTGGTCGAAGTAGAATAGGATGGTGAGCAAGATGGCAAAGGGGATAGCAAGGAAAACATCAGCAACCCCAATATTCCAAAAGTCGACAAGCCACCCACGATCGGCAGTAGGAAAGAAAGCTTTGGAAATGGGCAGAACCTCCAAGTGGACATCCTTCATCCTTCCAATGTGGACGAAGCCGGAAAAGAAGACAAGTGTCAAGGGAGTTCCATAGTCCTTCAGGAAGACCCGGATGGGATGCTTGAAGAGACTACTACCACCGAGCTCACCACAAACATACGCCACCATAAAGACCATGATGGCGACGAATATGGACAGATAAAAGGGCTCCTCTGAGCCGAGGCGCTCGAGGACCTGGATGCCCTTCTGCAGATAGATGAAGGCAACGTAAAAGCCAAAGATGTCGCACGGAAAGCGGGTGACATATCGCAGCCAGTTGCAAGAGTTAGTAACGGCCAATATCCAGTGGAAGACAAGTGACCACAGGCCGATCCAGCACATGAAGGCCAGGTAGTTGACGCCTGTCGGTTTCATGATGTCGTATACCGTACTGGAGTGACGAGCCTTATAAGTATGGGTTACTTCTCTTTCTCTGGGGAAGTACATACTAGTTGAAAACAGTGATGGGGCCAGTGACGCCTACAATGACCAGGGGCTGGCAGGCTAGGAAGGCAAAGACGACGGCGCCGAGGACCGATGCAAGAAGTACCTCGTTCACGCCATAATTCTCATTAGTTTTGGTGAACATGTCGAGAGAGAACGCCAGCGCGGGCAGGATGCTGGGGAAAGTCAGCTGAGCGTCCGTGATGCGCCACAGATTACGAAATGCGCGATATGAGCTGGACGTACTTTGCAAAATACATGTAGACAGTGGCCGGGACTACGCGATAGTCCCAAGCATCTGTCCAATCGCTCCAGTAGTACGGACCTCGACGCCGGAGATCGTTGATCATGCCACGAAAGAAGCGGATCTTCCACCAGCTCGCCGAAGCCGATTGAGAAGGCTGGGAGGAACCACCGGCCAGGCGGTCTCGAAGGCTGCCAGCCTCGTTGCGAAGAGAGGCAGACCAACTTCTGAAGTTGGGCCCGGAAGTCCCTTCGCCGCCAGTCCTGTGGCCGCCGTGACCGCCGGGCAGAGATAGGGTCTCTCCGGCCGAGGAGGCTGTGGGTCCGGCCATGGTCCGGTCTGGGGTAGTGTAATCGGGGGAGTCAATTAGAGGCTTGCCAGTTACCAAATGCTGGCAGGTCGGCGGCCTTTGGAGAAATTGACTGGACTGCGCAAGGGAATAACAACCTTGCAAATGACTTTGCACGTCACAGCATGTTTTTGATGCCGCTCAAGAAGGCCAATTGGCAGGGACAGCCAGTATATGTTGAGTGTGTCAAGGGAAGTTTGAAGGTATGAAAGGAAAGTATTGGATCGAAAGCGATTGCGGATGCTACTTGCCTGACTAGCGACTAGGTCTCTGAAAAGCGCGCCAGCGCCACCTGCACCCCGTCTCGCCCGTCATCCATGGATACTTTTCCAAGTGTCTAATTACAGCGAACGGCCTCATGGAAAGCTTGGTCGCCGGACCACTTTTTTCCTCTTCCCGACAGCGGTTGCAGAAATTCTCCATGTGAGGAAGTGGAGCAAGATTGGATGCTTCCTGATGGCGGGATCCACTGAGGTTTTCGGGCGTTGGACAGCAAATGATGTCAACCAATCCGGCTTCAGGCCGTGGCCGTGATCGGTGGTACCCGGAGCCCGCCGCTCCTTGGTCCGGGGTATGCCTGCATATGCACATCATTACTTTTGTAGCAGTCACAGGAAGATCTCGAGTTGCGAAAGAGGCCCTTGGCAGAGGAAGACGAATTTTAACAACCATTGGAAAGCCATGTATGTATCTATTTACAACCAGTGATTGGTGGTGAATCGTATCCAAAACGCCCCGTCTTGAATTGCAATACCGCTGAACACGGTCCATTGCGTCTATTACCACGAGCCCATGAGTAAGAGGAACTACGCTGAACCCCATATGAAGCCAGGGACATGGTACTAGTAGTCATAGAATCCCTTGCCGCTTTTCTTTCCGAGCCAGCCGGCATGAACCATCTTCTGCAGAAGGACACTCGGCCTGTACTTGGAGTCACCAGTCTCTGTGTGCAGCACCTTCATGATAGCCAGGCAAGTGTCAAGGCCAATGAAATCAGCCAACTGCAGGGGACCCATGGGAACATTGGTGCCGTTCTTCATGATAGCATCGATTGAGTCTCGGTCTCCCACGTTGGTCTCGAGGCAAATGACGGCTTCGTTGATGTAGGGCATCAGAATGCGGTTGGCCAAGAAACCAGGCGAGTCGGCCGAGACAGATGCGATCTTACCCATGGCCTTGCAGAAGGCGATGGCCGTCTCCAGGGTCTCGGCGCTGGTCTGGAGACCACTGATGATCTCGACGCCCTTCTGCACGGGGACGGGGTTCATAAAGTGGGTTGAGACGACTCGAGAGCTGGCCTGGGTGTCGGTGGGATCCTTGGTCGTGGCGGCAGCTATCCGAGTGATGGAGATAGACGATGTGTTGGTTGCTAGGATCGCATGCTTGGGGCAGATCTGGGCGAGCTTGCCGAAGAGCTCAAACTTGAGATCGGGAATCTCGGGCACAGCCTCAATGACAAAGTCCACCTCGGACAGATCGTCTAGTGAGGTTGTGGGAGTGAGAAGAGACCGGGCCTTGTCGGCCTGCTCCTGCGTGATGCGCGACTTGGATACATCCTTCGCCAGCAATTTCTCTGTTGTGATTGCGTTAGAACCCATGGGCGAATCTATGTAAATAGAGAATGGCAGCACCACACACCTGCGAAAGCAACGCCCTTGTCCAGGGATTTTTGGAACGAATCGACCAATGTTACGGGGACCTGAGCCCTCTGTGCTGCCACAAGAGCAATGCCGAGACCCTGCTCACTGTCAATAACGGGACCATTGTCACATGCGTGGACCGTCGTCACTCACCATCTGCCCCGCGCCGATAACACCCAAACGCTTGACCTGGGCGGCATTACGGGCTGGCGAAGTGCTGAAACACCTCAATTGGGAGGGGAGCCTTACGGCCTGTCGCGATGCCATCAGTGCAGCCATTTTTAGTTTGCGGATGGGGAAGGAGGATGATGATGAAGGGATGGGAACGGGAAGCGTATCGCAGGTTGATGAATGAGACCAGACTGGAGCTCTGAGATGCTGCTGGTAAGCCGAGGACGGCTAACCTCGGCGTTCAAGGGTTAAGAAACGGCCTCTCCGCATTCGAAATCGCCGGGATGGACCAGCAACCTAGGCTCACCTTACAGTGGCCGACGCTGATCGTTTTAGTGGGTCGGCCTTTGCTAAATTGATTGATGCGCGCGCTACCACAGCTCACTAACACTAACGCGTCCCGACGCGTCTCTTTGGCCTGCATCGTGCATCCGAACAATTTCCACTTACTGGCTGAGCTATGGGCTTAGCAACAACGTCAAAGGTTTGCGATTGAAGCCAGCAAACTTCCAAAGGACCTTCAGTCAGCTCATAGAGGACGTGTTCCTAACATCGCCCACTATGGACCTGAATGATGGTGCCAACGACACTGTGCACCCGGAGGTTCGGGCGCACATCAACAGCTTGGTGTCTGCGGTAAGTCGTTGGCCTCTCAACTCCCGCGACGTTCCCTGTTGTCGTGACCATACGCTAACATCATCAAAATACAGCTCGGTGGCAATAGCGCGGACGACGATGGACTGTACAAGCTGGGAGACGATGCGCTGGAAGTTCTACGCGACATCAAGAAGTGGATTCGGTTCTACGACGAAAAGACGAACCGCATGGATGTGGCCCGGTGTCTAGCGGAAGCGAACCTCATCGGCGGCGATCTACTACAGATTCTGGCGCTCTGGCCCGAGAATGCTACCGACAACAGACTCAAGGCGAGGCTTGCCTTGGCCTGCTACGAGATCATGGCTCCCCTCACCTGGCCCATCGAAAAGGATCCCGAAAAGATGACCATCAACCACCACCGGCATCTGCCCGTTCTCCAGCTCGCCCAGCTCGGCTACAAGCGAGACATTATCAACTATGACGGCGCACAGATTCTACATACTGCCGTCCGCGTTGCTCTGCCATCGATGGCCATGCCCATTGGTGACAGGAGCCCGCGCGACCAGGGCATCATCCGGCTTGTGCTGTTCTTCTTGAGGAACATGGCCATGGTCGCGCCGCCCCCAGGTGTCAAGTACGACGGCGATGAGTCCCAGATATCGCGTTCGGCTACGATTGATGCCTTCTCCTACCAAGACATCTTTCTGACGCTGTTGACTATCGCTTCGAATATGGGCGACGACTTTAGGTCGGAGGATGTCATTGTCATGGAGATCATCTTCCATCTTGTCAAGCGGGTCGAGGTCGACAAAATCTTCCTCAACGAGCAACAACTCAACAAAGCGAAGGCGAACGAGCTGACCGCGGTCATGAATAAGGAAGCCGCTATGCTTCGGGCGTACAATCGCAAAGCGCCCACTCGACACAACCGCTTCGGTACCATGGTCTGGGTGAAGAGGGACGATGGAAAGATGAAGTCGCTCTCCGGGCAGGACGCCCTTGCTGACGCCGCCTCCCGCGAGTTGAAGATGGACAACACAAAGACCTTTCGACCACCACGCAGGGCTAGAAGAGACGATATGGAGCCCAAGGACCTGGGTCCGCCAGTTTCCCTCAACCCGAGAGCCAACGACCAACTCCGAGGCTTTGTTGAAGAGTTTCTAGACTCCGGTTTCAATCCACTTTTCCAGCAAGTGCGCAAATCTCTCGACCGTGAGGCACCGCACGTTCTCCATTACCACAGAGCACAGTTCTTCTACCTGGTTGCATGGTTTCTGGAGGCCGAGCGAGCACGGAGGAAGAGCAAGAAGGGGTCAAAGGCTTCCCAAGAAGATATAAACAGCTTCAACCTCGTTGCAGGCGTCCTGAACCAGGAGATGTTTATCACCTTGAACCGGGCTATCGATCGTTCTTACAATGAGAAGGACTGGCAGGAGCTGACGACGGTCATGCGCTGCTTCACCCAGATTCTTCTGACAGTGCAAGAGATGTCCGAGTCGGGCAATGAAGATGACGAAGACATTGCCGAGAACACGCTCAACCGTCTTTTCTACGAAGAGACAACGCATGATGCTGTGGCCAACATCGTGAGAAGCTATAAGGACCAGGGTTTTGAGTACCTTGACGCTTGCACAGAGCTCACCCACACATACCTCCGCATACTCGAGGCCTACTCGAAGCAGAATGTCGACCTTCAAGTACGGTCCAGGCGGCGGACAAGAAAGAAGAAGAAGGCGGCGAAGGCGGTAGTCGGCGAGGGCGAAGAAGGCGAACAGGAGGACGCAGATGATGATTCGGCCAATGACGAGGCAGACGCACAGCGGACAACAAGCGAGCGAAAATTCGACTTCAAGCGATTTGCCAATCGTTTTGTCCCTCAGGGCGTGGTGGACACATTTGTCAAATTCACTAGGTTCTACAAGGACCTCAACGATTCGCAGCTGAAGAGGGCACATCGGTATTTCTACCGGGTGGCCTTCAAGCAGGACATGAGTGTCATGCTTTTCAGAGTTGATATCATCCACCTCCTGTACAACATGATCAAGGGGCCGGAGCCTCTTGACAAAAGTTGCGGAGTGTATAAAGACTGGGAGGAGTTGGTGAAGCAGATCATCAGGAAGTGCGTACGAAAGATCGAGGAGCGGCCGGCTCTGATCATCGAGCTGCTCTTTTCCAAGATCAACAGCACTGCCCACTATCTGGAGTACGGTTTCGAGAAGCAGACAATTAGCACGAACCCCAAGCCCGGCGCGGAGCTAGTTTTCCGGCATATTCTAGAGAGAGATCGCCAGATCGCCGTGGCTGTTGGGGTTTTGCTCGACAAAAGCCAGAATCACCACATCGACTGGGTCAAGCAGCAGCTTGCCACGGCCGAGAGTGAACGGCGCGCATTCGAGACCAGCGAAACAACCTTGCCTTCAGTGGAGGGAGGCGAGACAAACCCGCCTGAGGACGGCTCAGCTCCTGCACTGCCAAAAGAGGTACCTGGCATACGTAAGTAACAAATCCTTGCTGCCCGATCCTGAATCTTGCTGACCGATCTTAGCTCTACGTCCTGGTGAAGACTCCCGTCGCACGGCCATCTTCAAAAACTCGCACTTGCGCCTTCTTATGAAGCTTGTGGGCTTTGAGCGCCTGACAAACCTGTCGGACGAGACACCTGATGACCTTTGGTGTGTTCCTGGCAGCATTACTGCCGATGAGCTGAAGGAAACTCTGGATCTCATCAACAAGGCCGAGTTCGACCCTCCTACCTTTGACAACGACGAGTCCGCCGAGGATCAGCTGCGGCGTAAGTCTGCCGTCCGCAAGAAGGCCACGTTTGACGATGACGGCGAAAACCTCGACGACGACGATGACATCCTTTTCCCTGTCGGGCCTGCTGCAAGCAAGGTAGCCGATGGCTTCATCAACGACAGGCCCAAGAAGCGCAGGCGCAGAAAGAAGGGCAGTGAGGAAGCTGAAGAGCTTACGGAAGAGCAGCTCGACGAGCGGGCGCGCCTGCGCAGGGATAAGGAGCGCGAGAAGGCGCTGAAAATCAAGAGTCAGGTCTACGTTAACCCGAGTGACGACGAGACGGATGACGAACGTGATCGAGAGTTCTTCCAGCGCGAGGAGGCCCTCAGGCGGAAGAACGTCAAGACGATACTAGGGGAGCTGGACGATGCGGAACTCAACTCGCAGCCGCTATCGCAACAGCAGCAGCAACCCACAAAGAAGAGAAAGTCTACCGTGCTCCTAGATGATAGCGACGACGAAGACTTGGAGAACGCATCGGATGGCAGCAGCGACTCGTCTCAAGCGAGGAAGAGGCGCAAGTCCAGGGGCCCCGCTGCCGAGAGCAGTGACGATGAGGATGCGGAGGCCATTTCCCTTGCCAAGCCTGCGACGAGGAGGCTTCAACAAAAACGCGGACCGTTTGTTGATAGCAGCGATGAGGAGGAGGATGATGATCTGGCCGTGTCAAGCCAGCTCAGCGCTGCGAAGCGACGAGCTGGTGGTTCAGATGACGGTGTCGATGATGAAGACACGCCCATGTCATCGAGCCCACATGACGATAAAAACGCAGGCAAAGCAACCGAGTCAACCCTCTTCAAGGACGTTGCCGCTGCTGCGGATGTCGATATGGACGACGAGGACGATGTAGTTGCCATTGCCCCCGCGAGAAGACGGGTGAAGAGTGGTTTCGTGCTTGATAGCAGTGATGAAGAGTAAATGCGGTCGAAATCACTGCTTTGCAGTTGCGGCATTGACGGCGTCTGGTTATGATAGGATATGGCACATTGTGTTTGGCGACCACAAATCGGAATGGGGAATGATAATGATGTTAGCAAGACCACCAGGGCCGAGGATCAGCAGTCAATAGTAGAGCACAATGTGGATCTGCATAATGCAATTACGTTGGTGAATCAGCAACAAATATTGCCGGACATTTCGTTCGTAAACATGGTCTATGATGGAGACGCACGTCAGAATGGTATCAAACATGAAATCCCGGAACGCCATCTATACCCATTTTCGTATGACTTGTCGAGCCCGTTGGTTGTGAAGCTGCTCTCACAGACCGTCATCATCGCTTTCAGGCGGTTGCATCTGGTCCCATGGCATGTCCACGCCCATGCCCTATAAGATCTCATCCGACGCTCCGGGTCCCGCCTTGCCCGCGCCCACACCCTCGTCCTCAGCCTCGTCCATCTCCTCGTCCGTGTCCGCGTAAAACCTGTCAACAGCCTCCTGCTCCGCGTCCCGCGCCTTCTTGACCCGCTGCGTCGCAGCATCCTTCTTCTTGGCCCGCGTGATCGACTCGGCCGCCTCGGCCTCGGCGGCCGCCTCGTCGACGTCGCCGTTGATCTCGTCCCAGCCCCTCGAGCGCGACTGTATCGTGCGGCTCGAGGCCTTGCTGCGCTGCACTTTCGCCTGCGTCCGGTCCATGATCTGCTCGGCCCTGTCGGCGCCCTTGTCCGCCCTCCGGCGCGCCCGGGCCGAGAGCACGGCCTTGCGCCCCTGCTTGCGCGACTTCTTCGTCACGCCGGCAGACTGGTGGATGCCGAGGATGGACGGGCGCTGGTCGGCCGAGGGCGCGGGCGCCTTGACGTCCTTGAGGGACTTGTCTGTGTTGATCGAGGGCGAGGTGGCTCGGCGCGCGGCGCGCGAGTGTTTTGAGGGTGCTGTTCTCAAGTTTTCGTCTTGTTAGCGATGTGCATATTTGTGAGCTTGAATTCGAGGAATTCGAATCAAACTTACGTTTCTTAGCCATTTTTGGGACCTTTTTTACTTGAATGAGATTGTTGTAATCGTTGTGAAGCTGGATTGGTACTGACCGCACATTCAAAAGTCTGTACGGCGGGGAGATCGATTCTGCCAGATTTCACCGCTAAAATTTTATGTTATCGATAGCGACTGCCTCAACTCGATAGACCGGGCGAAGGACGGAGTATCTACGCGCTAAGCCAGTCTGATAATGGACAATCCGGCCTGGATGTGTTTGAATTGATAAAAATTCGTGATAATAATTCTTTGAAATATTTGTTGATCGCGAAGGATGCCGTCATGTGCACTGGTAGATTTGATGCTCCGGCTGACCCCCGTGTTTTCGGCGCCGCCCCGGCCCCACATCGGCCAAGTCTTCCGTGCCACATCTCCGACTCTGTTTGCTAGGATCGGCCGGCTCCATTTAGCCAGTAACTTCATCATTATGTTCATGGTTATCATGTATATACATCAATAGTACTCATTATCCGTAGTTCATGGCCCAGCATGCTGTCTAATGTAGCCCACGGCGCGGACCCAGAGACCAATCCCATTGCCTGCACACTCTGGTAGATCTTTAAAACCTTGCCAACAAGAGAGGGGTCTCTGACAGTGTAAAGTATTTTCTTGTGTATCTACAGCTTTCTTCGCAGCTTTCAGCGTTGAGCATCGATTTTCTTCCCTCAGCATGTTTGTGACTTGTAGTTCTTGTCATACGCGATGAGGACACCGGTGAGGTGTACAGCCATGGCAAAGACAACCAAGATATGGAAGAGCTGATGTGATGAGCCATAGATATCAAACATTCCCGGTTTGATACACTCTGGGAATCTCGTCTGGTCTATGTATCAGTATACATGCAGTAATAGCGCAGTCCATCGTAACAGCATACTCACCGAATAGATGATGACACCAAGCAGAAACAAGCCTCCCTCCCCAAAATAGTAGGGCAGGCCGGACATTTGTAGCATCCTTGTAATCCCATAGGCTTTAATACCGTGAATAATGGGGACCAAGCCAGAAAACCCTGTCCCGACAAAGCAGCAGAGTCGGAAGGTGCGCCATTCGAGCCCCTGGAACTTGGGCAGAACCAGGACTACAATAGACAGCGCTCCCAATGCGGCTATCTGTTCGACCCACCGTAGTCAGGCATGTGGTATCTTCGCAAAAAATGTAGAGCGATTCGACTTACCATCCCCCAATAGGCGGCGCGCAGAGTCATGTTACACCAGAAGACAACATAGACGCCAGAAAAGAAGTGACCAAGGATGAGCACGACGATGCCAACAAAGTCAAGACGTAGCCATAATTCTGATACGTGTTGCGAATGGTTCATGAGGGTGTGGTAGCTGGTCGACAAGCCCAAACATATGGCTGCTGTCAGGAGAAAGCATGCGAGAACCAGGTAATCTCCGACAGACGCTTGGGGATATTTCAAACGGATGTATGCACAAATGTAAAACTCGCCCAATAAAAAGGCTATCGCAGGAATGCCGTGGCTGTAGATGTTGATGGTCTCATTGTGCATGTAGAACCAGCTCGCGAAGCAGCTTTTGCTAGAGTCTGATACAGACCGGTAGCCGTGCTTTAGGAACTTGTTGTCTTGGTACCAGGCTGGAAGGTCATCGTATGAGATGAGCCGCAGCCTGAACTTTTCCAAGCTCCCCTTCCTGGACCGCGAAGGCTCAGACTCGGAGTCGGTTCGCGGGCACATGCCCGGCACAGCAGTCATTTTGAGATGATGAGGAGAGGAGACATTACTCCCGGCCGCCGCAACGAGAAGTGCTTGCACCTGCGCAATTTAAAGGGAGCAATCCGAAGAACGGAGGTGGGACGGCCCCATCTTTCTTAGCCGAAGGTGGGAAGAGTGAACCCGTTGGGCACGCGAGCCAACCGCCGAGCGGAAGTAAAAAATTGGGGCCGATGGAAAACTGGGACACCTGCATGAGGGCATTCCCAACCAGGCGCGCGGGGGGGGGGGGGGGGGGGGGGGGGGGAACACAAC
>JAEILZ010000004.1:2698947-2897937 GCA_018873225.1 [Phialemoniopsis] sp. UDSM-2020
GGCCCACATCAGTCAAGGTAGTAGGTGGTGGTGATGAGGAGCTAGCGCTGTGGGTGATACTGAGAGCTTTACGAGCATGGCCAGTAGGCATTCGGGTTTGTACTGAAAGAACATCCAAGAGGCGAAAAAAAGACTGGCTTGAGAGGCGGCGGTCCCTGTCGCAATCACATGTCGCGACGGAAGAGAATCACGGCACCGAAGGCCGTGTAGCCGACAGCCCCAGCCTGGTGGAAAAGGCTTCCAGTGCTCTTTTTGTCTTTTTGGGCGATTCTTTTACGTCCAGTATGCATGACGAGCCTTGCCTAGCGAGTGTGGAGAGGAAGATCAAGAGAACATGTGGAGAAATGGTGCAGAAGGCGTGTGAACGGATGAGGGGTTGAGTGGGAACACTGCTTGCTCTTCAGTCAATGATTTGCGCCTGTCATGAGCTGCCCCCATACTCCCCGATCAAGATCTCTGATCAATGTGGGAAGAGGCCGGGTCACTGGATCTGGACACTGCCGTCACATCCTCGCCGTTGTTTCGGCAGTTCACCTGGGCAGTTCCTGAGAGCCAGCTTTGGCTGCTTCGAGCTTGGCTGAGCAAGTTGTCGAAACGTAAGAGACCATGGGCCATCCGTATATAGAAAGGAGACTTTGAGTCCATTAGCAACATGCAACCACCCCTTGGCTGGTTTGCTTGAGTCGGGAGGGAAGAGGAGACAAAAAGGCCGGGTAATACCACAACATGGAAGTACTTGAACCTGCAAACAAGCATCTGATTATTACGTGCATTGGCGATGTCGTAGGGAGCAGAGATTGATTGCAGGGGTGGTGGGTTTGGAGAGAGGAGCCCCACTCGAATCGCTAATCTTCTAACTACGTACGTACACGACGCCAGGGCCAACGAAACGATGCTCTTAGTAACCAGACCCGTTCTTCACATGCACCAAAACATTCCAACACTCACGATAACTCCACCGTGCGATCCTTCGAGTCCCTTGCTCTTGCTCTAAGAGGTAAACAAGGGAGAACAGGACGTTTTGCTGACAAAGGTTCAACATTGGATATGGCTTTTGTCCACAGGGTGACCTTCGCGAGATCGATCCTACCCTCCCTAGCATCGACAACAGTGTCCTCCTCGCAGACTTCCTCATAAGCCCGCCCTGGCGCGACGGCGCTACCAATCGTCGTTCAGGATGAACGCTCACGAGTCGAGATTCCCAGGCAACTACAACCCAAATCTCTACCAGCATCCTACCTACCTGAGCAGCCTTCCCGACAGGCTTCGCGAGCCTAGCATCGCTGTTCCCGTCATCCTCCTCCTTCTAAGCATTGTATACAGCTCCTCTTGGGGACGTACACCCGAGTCGACGCCCATCCGGCAGCGCCTGTGGGACACTACTGTTACTTTCCTTCCAGCAAAGCTGCTATATGCTGTCGACGACTGGATGAATCCCTTCCCGCGATCCATGTTGGTTCCGCGACTATCCAGCCACCAAGCTAAAAGCGAGGCCCTCGCAAGAATACTGGGAAGAGACAAGCATGGCGGGATTGTCGCATCAGTCTCCTATGCAGGAAAGACAGGTCTATCCAAGCTCATGGCCAAAGGCAAGCCAGATGCCCCAGCTGGTCTGGGCAACAGCAGCAACTCCTGTTACCAGAACAGCATTCTGCAAGGCTTGACCGCTTTGAAGCCTGTACGCGAGTATCTGGCCAAGATCGCGTCCGACGAGGAAGGCGCCCTGCCCAAAATTTACGTAACGAGGGCACTCGGTCTTCTGATACAGGACTTGTACAGTCCATCGAAGAACGGACAGACGTTATGGGCACCGCCCATGCTGAAGAATATGAGCACCTTCCAGCAGCAAGACGCGCAAGAATACTTCTCGAAATTACTCAACGAGATGCAAGAAGAGATTGAGAAGGACTTGAAGGCTAATCGCAAGAAGCCCGGCTACGACGTGGAACCTGAAAGCGAGGTCACAGGTGGCAGCCAGCATAGCGATGACAGCGGCTACCGGACCAGCTCAGCTGTGTCCAAGGCTGTGTCTGAACTAAACGCTTATCGGTTTCCGCTCGAAGGTCTGACGGCCCAGCGTGTTGCTTGCATGGCCTGCGGGTACTCGTCTGGCCTGTCCATGAGCCAGTTCCAGTGTGTTACCCTCGGCCTCGAAAACAACCGCCATGAGTACGAACTCGAAGGCATGCTGGACGACTTCACAGAGATCGAGACCATTGAGGGGGTGCAATGCGCAAACTGCACCTTGCTTAAGTTTCGTGATCGGATTCGGATTCTGCTGGATAGGCTCCGAGAAAGTTCTGGCAAGACCGACGAGGAACTCAGACTTCAGCACCCACAACCTTTCGAGAGGCTGGAAACGATTGAGCTAGCGCTCGAGGAGGACGACTTCGAAGAGCAAACCATGGCCGACAAGTGTAAGATACCCAAGGACCAAAGGATAGAATCTACGAAGTCCAAACAGATGGCGATAGCTCGAGCGCCACCCAGTATTGCTTTCTACATCAACCGCTCAAAGTTTGACGAGTACAGTGGGCACTTTTATAAAAACCCGGCTGCCGTCCGCTTCCCGAAACTACTGGATTTAGGTCCTTGGTGTCTTGGTAGTGCTCACTCCACGCTGTCTCAGGGAGTCTCTGAGAAGGAGGATGACAGTATTGGCACGAAGGAGGAGCAATGGCAACTGCCCCCCAGGCTGTCAATCGTCGCAGGCTCAACAAGGCGGCCTCACATAACGGGACCTTTCTATGAGCTGCGAGCTGTACTAACCCACTATGGGCGCCATGAAAATGGGCATTATATCTGCTACCGCAAACATCCTGTCAACGAATTGGAACCTGATCAAAGCCAGGACGAGAAGCACAAAGACGAGCCTGCAAACCTGGCATCGGAAGACGCAGCGATGGACGATGTGGATGATGTGCAAGCAGAAGAAGACACGAAAGAATCTCCTGAGACTATTTCTGAAACTCCAGAGCCTTACTGGTGGCGTATCAGCGATCAAGATGTCACCAAGGTCGAGGAAACGACAGTCATGGCGCAAGGGGGTGTCTTTATGCTTTTCTACGATCGAGTGGATCCAAATTCCGTCCTTATCGCAGATGAAAAGTCTGTAGATGACAAAACCGACGGCGAGACGTTGGTGGATGTGGAGGAAGTGTCGGGCATCATGACACCGACAGACGACGGGCCACTCATCAAAGACGAAATTGTGGTGGACAGCGACGGGCTCAAGGCTGCCTCTAGGAGCGTACCTTTGCCAGTGGAGCAGTCCATCGAAGTAGCGCCCACTGAAGTCAAAGCCGCATCGAGGCAAGGGCTCGAGACATCTATAGAGGTCGCGCAGGGTGATGTGAAGGCGGCGTCGAGAGGAACACTGCCTTCATCGATCGAAGTGGCTTCTGGCAAGACCAAAGCTGCAGCGAGAGCCCCGCTTGCGTCGTCAATAACAGTGGCACCTGCTCAGGTCAAAGCTGCGTGGAGACAAGAACTACCATCGTCCATCGAAGTAGCCTCGGGCGATGTGAAGGCTGCCTCAAGGGCTACTCTCCCATCACAAGCAACATCTTCTATCGAGGTTGCGCCGAGCGAGACCAAGGCTGCATCCAGGCAAACTCTTGACTCGTCGATTGATGTTGCACCAGGCGATACTAAGGCCGCGTCAAGACAGCCCCTCGACTCGTCCATCGGCGTGGCTTCGGGCGATATCAAGGCCGCTTCGAGGAGTGCTCTCAAAGCGGAGCATTTGCACTCTATCGATGTGGCAGAAAGCGAAACCAAGGCTGCAATTCGGAGTGAGGTGCACCCCGTGGACGCCTCCATCTCTGTAGCGTCTAGCACTACCAAGGCAGCAGTCAGAAGTCCTCTAGAGCCTGTCAAGGCAAATCCTAGACATCCTACGATACCCGAAGAGGTTGTAGAGGCCAAAGAGGCTTAGGCTTGGGCTGCTGCTGCTGCTGCTGCGTAGGCCTACGGGGTTTCTGGCTAGGGCTTGGGAAGAAAACATTGTTTTTTGCATCAGCGTCGGCGTCGCACAGAGATTTTTGTTATACATACATCTATATGCAGTTTGGGAGGAGAGAAGGGACCTACGTATGGTGAGCCCCCGAGCTTATTGTTTGATATCCGAAGCGCATCACAAAATCACAAATAGACATGCCCAAAGGGAGGCTTTCGCAAGCAAGTGGCCATGGAGCATAGTTGCTTCACACGATTCGCGCGTTCTCTTGCATTTGAATGATGATACTATGCAACAGACACACCCATACATACATGAGATACATCTTCCGCCTATTCTCACCCCTTGCTATCGACTCTCCCCTTCAACATACCTCCGTATGCCCCGGCCCGTGACTCTGAGCCCCATGTTTCTTTCATATCACCGGGCTTCTATGTTCCTCATTATGATCTTTGATCTGAATTTCTCCTGATAACTCCTTTCGATGTCGATGCTGAAATGATCTCCCCCTCCTTTTAGTGGAAATAACGCCGGTACTCGCAACTAGTTCGCGCAACAGAACGCAACCTTGCCCAAGAAGAAAGAGGTCTACCCAAACGTTGTATAGTGGTACAAAAAAAACGGAATTGTCGAAACGAATAAGGGGTAATCATGATACGTCATGGCGACGTGTGAGAAAAGATCTCTTGGTGGCATTAAGGGTACTGTGGGGGACAGACAAGAGCACACGAGAGATGGGGCCGAACTCGACGAATTTAATTATCGAAAACGAACAAGTGTCGGTGGTACTGCTCAAGCCTTGGCAGTCTTGTTCTCTTCCGGTGCCTGCTCTTCTTGGGAACCGATGAGCGTCTGGGAAATGGGGTCCCAGTCCTTGAAGCCGGCGTCGTCGCCGTCGCGGTTGAGCATGAAGGCGTACTGCGCCTTGTGGGCCTTGAGGTAGTCGGGCACGTCAAAGTTGCGGTCGATGCGGGTGGCGTTGTTGCGGTCGAACCTGTGTATGTGCACGGCATGGTCAGTGAAACGTTTCCTTGTTGACAGGTGGTTCTCGTGGTGTGATTTCTGCCGCCGGGATCCCTGCCCCCCTCTCCCTGTCATTCTCGTTCTGGTGCGACCCGATCTCGCATTCTCACGCGAGAATCTTGGCCGCATGGCATCGCATGACAGGGAGGCAAATGGAAGGAGCCGAATCCAGACGAGGGGAGTAAACGATCATTTTGCGGGGTGGGGGGATGTGTGGATGGTGTAACAAACTTACATGTCGATGCCGTGGCGCACGCGGTGCAGGATCTTGAGGGGGTCCTTGAACTCGGGCCTGTCCATCTCGGTGTGGGAGAAGCTGGTGACCTTCTTGATCATCTCGGCGAGCGTGCTGAAGCAGTAGCTGCAGTGCCAGCCGGACTCGGGGAAGACGTGGTGCTTGTCGGTGTGGCCGCGCAGGTCGCTGGGCTTGATGGTCTTGTTGCCCTGGTAGGTCGTCGCCTGCGGGTGCTGCCACTTGTCGTCGACGAGCCACTGGTACGAGTAGTAGAAGGCGCGCGAGGTGAAGGTCATCATCTCGGGCAGGGCGCAGTTGCGCAGCGTCTTGAGGGCCTCGGGCTTGAAGAGCTCGTCGACGTCGGCGACGAGCAGGACGTCGTCGATGTTGGCCGCCTCGGCGCCCGTCAGGTAAGGGATGACCTGGACGTACATGGCGTTGCGGGAGGCGCCCTCGCGGGCCCAGGTGCTGTCGAAGTCGCCGGTGGTCAGGTCCATGGTGCGGCGGATCATCTGGGGGTGGTACTGGGAGAAGCGGCCCCAGTTCTCCTGGACGTGGAGCGGCTTGGGCTTGTCGGTGAAGGTCTTGTCGGACTCGAGGATGACAAAGTAGTCGACCGAGGCGCTCATCTGGCCCATGCGGAGCTCGAGGAGCTCGAGCTCGGTGTTGACGAGCAGCAGGTCGTAGATCTTGCGCGACGAAGCCTTCTCGCGGGGGAGGGCGTCTAGACGGAAGAACGAGCAGTACTGCTCAGCTGCCTTCTCGCCCAGAACATCCGGGTGGACGCCAGCGGCGGGCTTCTCGGCCTTCTCGTCTTCAGACGTGATAGAGGCACTCGGGGCGTAGTGTGCCGGCTCATAGTCGTTCTTGTGGCGGTCGCCGCCCTTGACGATCTCGTCTATCCTGTCCTGTACATCGTGGTGGAGGCCAAGACGGTAGACGAACCAGAAAAAGACAACAAAGGTGGCCGCGGCCAAGAACTTGATATGGTGATTCGAAGATCCCATCTTGGATGCAAACATTGCTTAAAAGGGTTCCGACGAGAAAGTGAAGATAGGGTGGTGGGTATATTAGACGAAGACGAGTACTGAATATGAACTGCAGGCAAAGATGCTGGACGGTATGACAAGGTATGTAAAGCGAGCGTCGAAGTCAGACAAGGCTGTAATCGTCAAGTCGGCTGGCCCGAGTCGTTCCGGATCTCGTGGGAGTAAAGGAATGTGCTGCTGATCCAAGGAGGAGAGCAAAGATAACAACGCGAGGAGAAGGACCAAGAGGCAGCAGCAGCAGCGGGAACACCAGAAGAAGAAGAGACAAGCCAGATGAGGTGGGCGAGCAAGTCAAAGCAGGAGGGAGAGGGCGTGAGAATGTATAATTAAGCGTTGATCGTGGCGGGGTGGCTGTGGGATGCCGAGTCGGACGGTTCCTGGCCTGGCGGAGTACGTAGAGTCTTTGGGGAATGCGGCCGGCCAGCATGGGTGGAAATCGCGTTATTAGGGTGGTTCAAGGCATCAGGAGAACAAGGCCGGGTCACAAAGGGGTGGAGAAGACGAAAGGGAGGATTAGAGTGTGTGAGGCGACTTGACGATAGGGCTCTCTGCCATGTTGCCATGTTCCCACGTCTCCTCCCTACGAGAGGTCCCAACGAGATCCCCGATATCCGGGAACAGATTCATCACTGGGAGGTATCTACGGTACTCCATACTTTCCGACAGCTCCAGGGTTCATTTTTGCTTGTCCATGTACAAATGTACTCATGGGTCCAGAGTGAACCAGGGGTACCGCTTCCTGTGAGCAGCTTTGTGTTCCCGTATTGGACTGGACTGGACTACGGTATGATGTTTGTCCACACCAGGATGCACAAGGGTCGAGCGCCCCATCGCTGATGTACCAATTTGGGCCTGGTCTCAGTGCTCTGGTATCCCATCTGCCCAATGAGCACGGGGCGAGTCAGCCACTCTGCACGGATAGCGCCATTTGGCATGAAATTCGTATCCAATTCAACTCAGTGAGCCGGCCGGCAGGCCACTCGACCAAACGCAGACTCTGCTATCTATCCAAGGGGTACTTGAGTACTTGCGAGCTATCTTTTCGGATGCCGGCCGCTCACTTGATGGGGACGTTCGGGTAGGCGAGAGAATTAGAGGAAAAGAAAAAGCAAAAAAGGGCGCGCTAGAGCCGAACTTGCCAGCTTAGACGGCCGAAAATCGTTCCTCATTCATGGGACGAAAGAAAAAAGAGAGCCAAGACACTGGGGATCCACGGATTCAGGGATGGCACCCCTTGTCAAATTTGCGACGTGGGATTGGATTCACAACAAGGAGGGCACTGCCTGGGCTGACAGCTGTGTCTTTTTAGGGCAGGACGCAGCGTCAATCTTGAATTGCGCCGTCTTACATGACACGACATGCCCAGCGATGCCGATGGTGTTTTGTATTGAGGGGTCCTGGGAAGGGATGGTGAGATAGCAGGGGATGGTCGGTGCTGCAAGTGAGAGACAAATGCGGCAATAAGCGCCTATTACGTAGAGATGGTTGTGATGGTGTTTTGCCCGTCTCAAATTCCTCTTTGCATCTTTGCCTGCCCCGGTGCCCAGCCCCTCCTCGCCTCATGCCATAGATATCGCCTCCACAAAACTATTGTTTGCCGAAGGAGATCTGGAGGGCATGCTAATCAAGCCACGAGATTTGAGTGTTTTCGATTCACGCGCGTGTGTGAGATAGAGTACAGTAGGTATGTACTCCGTAAAGTAAGTACTTGAAATAGGGGATGGTGATGAAAGATTTAGCGTGGTCGGGCTACTGCTCTTAGTCTTGGGCTGTGTTGGTTCGAAGTGATTAGCGTGACCAGGTCGCATTCGGCGCGTCTCCGGGAACCTTAATTCTATATATGGACCCATCGCACTGTTACTTTTTGCGATGGTGCTAACTCTAACTACTTACCCGCCTACCGGTAACGAGGGATGCAATTAATATAAAGTATGCTTTGCGTAGAGCAATTAATCAAGTAGACAAAAGAGGTTGATGGTTCATGAAAGGTGCCAGTGGCGCATATACATCAACGCCATTGATCTCTAACGGCTTTGGTGGCTGCATTCTGCCTGCCGGTGATGCCTTGGCCTTTTCTGAGATGAGATGAGCTGAGTGAGCACCAAAATGCACCAGACGGCACCAGACGGCCTCATTGGCACGAAAATCTGACCAACGGGGACGTGATGAGCTTCTTGGCTTTCCTAGCTCGGCCTTGCAGCAATCAGAGGAATGACGCTAGAACCCGACACGGAGGGTCTGGCAGACCCGCGCTGCCGTTTGTGATTGCTAATATCTGCTAGGGTCGACGTGCGCGCAGGGCAGACAACGTGCTAACCAGGTAGGGGGCCGACTGGGGCCGACTAGACTGGAGGGGCCACTGGGGGGCCAGGTTTTGTGCAAGGATTCCGGTATCAGTCCCCTACTTGTACGAGCTCGAGGATGTACCTTATCAAACGAGGACCCCTTGTCCGACGCCCATTGGCTCGCTCGCATACATGTGCAATGTTCTGTACCCGTAGCAGGACAGACACTCTCGCAGGCAACAACATTTTGACAATTTGATCGTCATTGGAGTGCTGGTAGGGAGTCAGTGAAGGAATGAGCCTCGATGAGCCTCGATGAGCCTCGATCCTGCTCATCGTCATCGTTATGAAGTAGTTGCCCGTCCACTCATGGTGTCTTCGGCTGTCCTACCGCCTCCGCGGCCGCTGTTCCTTTGTTCTGTACTGCAATTTCCCCTTTGATGCTACACTGCAGCTAGCCGTCGAGCAAGTTAGTCCATCCAGCTAGTCGAGAGGTATTTGATTTTTTTTTTGCTTCTCAGCCCTTTTCCGCAGGGCAATTTGCGGCTGTTGCTTGTTTGGCATCGTGCGCTCTTTAGTCGGGTTGGCTTGGGCGCCCTCAGACAAGATCAACACGAGAAGTAATATTACTGCACAGGCTATCGCTCCTTTTGGTGCAAACCTGACAAGTCTGGATGCAACACTACCAAGAGAGTGCGCGCTGGTGCATTCAAACCATTGATGCGCCGACCCAAACGGGCCAAAATACCATATCCCGTAGTACTCATACCATTGATGCATTTCAGGGATCCGTCCATCCTGTACCTGACTTTATTAGAGTCGGTTCATCTTTGGTCTGCTGTGTCCCCATCCCGTCCCACCCTCGCATCCACACCCACACTTTCACATCCGCACCTGGTTGCTGGATCACTGACTGACTGTCAACCCAAAGGGCGGATCCCCCGGGAAGATCCTTCTACTGCAGGGGTTACTCAAATGAATGAAGCTTGACTTTAGGGCTCGGGAGAGTTCATAGGGATAGACTTACAATGCTGTAGTTTCTCATGACACCAGCAGACACTTGACCCTGAAGTCTAATACCGTGGGCGGTTCAACAAAAGGCTCTGTCAGCTGCTGATTGTACTGGCCCGGATTTGGGACACCCACCCCTCCCTTTGTTTCTTGAACTCGAGGTACCGGGCGGTAAAGTAGGTATGGAGTACAAAGTATTTTTACTCTAAGCTGCCCCGGACCCTTCTCTTTGTTGTCCGCCTGGTCTGCGCATGCCAAGCCTCGTGTTGGCCGCCCTCCGTCCTAACCTCACTCGTCCATCGTGTAATTCCTCCTCCTCCCTTACCTTCTTCCACCACAATTCTTGGCCTCAGCTCGTCCATTCCTGGCAAGATCTGGTCCCTGCCTGTTTTCTCGGTAGGTGTTTCCCTTGGCATGCCGGTTCTCCCAAAACATCGCGCTGCGTCTCATTGCAAAACGGCGGCTTCGTTGCCTCTGGTTCCATTCATTAAAGCACTGCCCATACAACTCCAAGTCGCGGCCGCATATTTTCGGATGACGTCGAATACTGCTCTTCCGTTTCCTTATTAACCACCAATCTTCTCTCCAGTTTCTCGGTGACCACTGCGTGGTATCACCTATCAACACTATCGTCGCTCTTTTTGACCAGCTCACTTGATGTCCTCTTCCGCTCCGGTGATCCCCATCACCGAGAAGCCAGCCCCGCGGCTCGGCCCTGCTCTGCATCCCGCCTTCTACATTGCGTGAGTGATGCGCCGTTGCCATTTGTCTCTGGGAGCCCATGGTCTAATCTTAGGATATTCAGGAGCTGGATCTTCTTCTCAAATCTCACTATCCTTTTCAACAAGTGGCTGTTGGACTCGGCAGGATTTAGTAAGTTATCATGTATGCACAGTCTTTATAAACTTATACTAACACATCTGCCAGAATATCGTATGGGACACTCTTGACATCATCCTTCGCAAGAGAACAAATTCGGACTGACACTGTGACTTTTCTAGCCGTTATTCTAACATGCTGGCATCTCGTCTTCGCGACACTTGCCACGCAGGTGCTGGCTAGGACGACGAACTTGCTCGATTCGAGGAAAAATGTGCGCATGACTGGCCGCATCTATCTCCGCGCCGTCGTTCCCATCGGCGTCCTCTACTCGGGATCCCTCGTCTGCTCCAACCTCGTCTACCTCTACCTCTCTGTCGCCTTCATCCAGATGCTCAAGGCCGCTGCTCCCGTGGCCGTTCTCTTCACCTCATGGGCCTGGCGGGTCAAGGAGCCCTCATGGCGCTCCTTCTGGAACATCACCATCATCGTCGCTGGTGTCGTACTTGCTAGCCTCGGCGAGATCGACTTTAACTGGCTAGGATTCGTCTTCCAGCTCGGCGGCATCGTCTTCGAGGCAATGCGCGTTGTCATGATTGAGGTTCTTCTACGCGGCGAGGGCGAATTGCAGAAGATGGACCCTCTGGTCAGCCTGTACTACTATGCGCCGGTCTGTGCTGTGATGAACTTCTTTGTTGCCGCTGCAACCGAGTTTGGCACCTTCAAGTCTGAGGACATGTGGAACACTGGATTGGGCATGCTCTTGCTGAACGCCGGAGTGGCATTCATGCTGAATGTTTCCAGCGTCTTTTTGGTAAGCCGTCCCGAAGCCGCGTCGATGCTGCACCCACCCAGCCTTTGGCACAAAGTAATCCACTAACTGGTGCTGTCTGTGTGTGTTTAGATCGGTAAAACGTCCGGACTCGTCCTGACCTTGACCGGCATCCTCAAGAACGTCCTCCTTATCATCATCTCGGTCCTCATCTGGCACACGCACATCACCGCCCTGCAGTTCCTGGGCTACGCTGTCGCTCTCGGCGGCCTCCTGTTCTACTCGGACAGCTTGAAGTGGGAACACGTCCAGGGTGCATCGACCTGGGCCAAGGGCGTCATGGACTCGCCACGATTTGACGAGAGCCGCCTCTCGCCCCTCGTCCGGAGGACCCTGACCGCGGCGATGATCCTGCTCATCGTCGGCATGCTCGTCGTGGGCATTACTTTCGACGAGACTATGGCCAAGGTTGCTGGGAGGGGATCGTGATGTTGGCCACCCTTTCTCGGGGTTGTATAAAAAGAATGGTTCTCGCCTTGAGAGAATTACACATCACCAAGTTGATGAGGGGCGTTTTGTATAGATTTGTGCTTGCATAAGGGATTAGAGACATCTTCACGGCGTTTCAACATGGACGGAATGGGCCGCGGATTCATCACGGAGTAATTGAGGCTTGAGGTAGGCAGAGTATTGCATGATCATTAGCAACTGTTCTAGCTGTTGGACATTTTTGGAGCGGATGCCAGCATTAGAAACGCCAGTCCCAAGAAACTACAATGTTTGGAAAGCGTTGTTTGACCACATGGCGTATTGTGCTCCCACTTGGGTTCTGGGGACCAGCACTGGACACAGACAGTCTCTATGGCTAGATCAGATGGAGGTACAAGCCCTCTGACAGGAGAATTGATTGGCGGAATGCTTCAATCACGACGGCACTTGGAGGGTGAGCGCCATCAGGAAATCCTGATCAAGCTCAGGGACGCTCAGGTACCCCGAAATGGGAGATACCGGACGGTACTTGAAGATGTCTCACTCTGCAATTGTGGCGTAGTAGGTGTGCAACACAAGATTAATGAGGATTTTCTTTCTGGACGGCCATTCAAGCCAACCTGTCTCAGTTCCTATCGAATGGTCAAGGTCCTTCAGAGAGCAGAAAATTCTACAGATCTATGAGCCCAGAACCCACACCTTAGAACCAGTGAATCCTAGACGTGGCACGCTATGATGGCCACTCAAAAGACCAGTTGGCCAGGTACAAGCAAGCACCTTTGCTCGAATTGTCAAACTAATTATTCAATCCCTTGAAAAGCGGGCTCGGCAATGAGAAAGAATGGACGCTTGCTGCCCCGAGCTTGCCACGAGCCTGCTCCGTACCAGCTCTCTCCCTCTTATTCTAGCTCGAAGCGAGTGAGACATGCGGTATTGAGATGTGAGACGCCGGTCCTGACGCTGTGGCATTTGCAAATCCCGTTCTAGACGTGTTTTCCGGCAGGCCACACGCGGTTTAGGTCGATCGACCCCAAGCAAGGCGCGGATCGTTGCTCATCCGCCTTTCCTACATTCCTCCCTGCGGCACTTTCCATGGGTACTTACTCGACACGTCTCCTTTTCCGTGCAGTAGCCTCATTCCCCACGATGGTCCTGTTGTTCGGAGCACCTACCGAGCGTACAAGCCAAGCCTTGTAGACATCATTGAACTGCGGGACTCGGTTGTCGGAACTTCTGGCCCATTCCGTGGATCTAGCTTCTTGTCTAGGTCCTTCAGCTGTTGACTTAATGCTGAGCTAAAACGTGCCCCCATCTCGCCTGAGATGATTGATTCTCAATTGAGCATGGTTGGTTGGCTGGGCAGAATATATTGGAGCTGAACAGCGTGGCCCTTCCTCCGAAAAGGGATTTCGGGTCGGCCATGGTGTTGTCCGTCTGTTCGCTCATCAAGTAGGAAACTCTCCTTTCTGTAAAAGTCGACTGTATAACAATAACTACCAAGGTAGGTCCACTGGTCAGCCGATAACATGACAAAATCAGATGTTATGTCGAGTTCTTTTGTCTCCTCTTTGGGCGTATTTGATCATTGAACTTCTGCATTGAATCCGGATACCACAATAATAGCTCGAAGAACATCGACATCTTTCCTCACCTTGATATTGATGTTCCCACTCTTGTTAAAGACCTAACTCATTCACATCAAGGGTCTGCTGCTGCACCAGGCAATGTTCATCATGAACAGACGCATCCCATACCTCTTGGACGATGCATTGTCCAGGGGTGAAGAGGCTGAAGAGGTTGAAGCCAAACCCCGCGATTAGCTAATGGCCCAAGCTCTGCAAAAGGCCTGCAAAAGCTTTGCGCAAGCTACCCCGAGCTTCTGGAGCTCTGTTTCCACTTCTGTGCTGCAATAGGAAGGACCCTGGAATATCAGTGAAAAAAAAAATTATTTATCCCACCAGCTCGAGGCAAGCAAGTCGCATTGAGAAACGAGCAAGTAACAATTCACATAATCTTGACCAATTCTCTATTGAAAACATGGCCGAGATCGCAGAAGACCTCCAGGTGACCTATGAGCAGCTGGCCGACCTCGAGAAGGAGTTTGAGGATGTCGAGACTGAGATAAGTGAGTTCCCCGCAAGCGCACCGCCCGGCGCATTGCGCAAAACCGTGTTGCAAGATGATTGTCGACTGACAGAGACCGTCGCCCAGTCCGCCAGCAGGTGCAGATGACCCGCGAGCTCTACGAGAAGCGCCAGAAGATTGTCGCCCAGATCCCCAACTTCTGGCCCCTCGTCTTTGAGCAGGCGCCCCCAGATATCGACGAGTTCATCCAGCCCTCAGACTCTGCGGTGCTCCTCGCCTCTCTGAACTCCCTCTCCGTCTCGCGCTTCGAGATTGAGAATGGTGGCAAGGGCGACCCCCGCAGCGTCTCCATCAAGTTCGAGTTCAGCGAGAACGACTACTTTGAGAACAAGACCCTGGAGAAGAAGTTCTGGTACCGCCGCGATAACGACGGATGGTCCGGCCTCGTTAGCGAGCCGGTCGAGATCCAGTGGAAGAAGGGCAAAGACCTGACTGAGGGCCTCTTGGGCATGGCCAAGAAGGTGTGGGACCAGCAGCAGTCCTCCACGCTCAAGAAGAACCGGACAGAGGAGGAGTTCACGCCCGAGGAGAAGGCACTTAAGAAGAAGCTTGACAACACGGGCATCGGCGGCATGAGCTTCTTCGCCTGGTTCGGCTACTGCGGGCCCAAGATTTCGGCTGAGGAGAGCAAAGCCTCAACCGATAAGGAGCGCGAGAACCGCCGCCTCCGGGCCGAGGGCAAGAAGGTCGAGTCTACGGACAAGGAGGAGGAGGACGAGGATGAAGAGGAGGGCGACGAGGCGGAGCTCGAGATCTTCCCCGAGGGCGACTCACTCGCCATCGCCATCTCGGAAGACCTGTGGCCCAGTGCCCTCAAGTACTTCAGTAAGTTCTTGCCCGGGATGATGACGCTGCTCAATTTGCATGTTCTCCTGCTAACCAGATGCACCCTACAGCCCAAGCCCAAGAGCAGGACCTCCTGAGCGATATCGATTTCGAGTCTGACGAGGAGGGTATGGACGTCGAGATCGACGACGAGGACGACGATGAGAATGCGCCGCCGCAGAAGAAGCGCAAGGCGTAGGAGGACTGTTTCGTTTGTACAAAGGTGGCGTGTATAGAGTTATTAGAGATACCTTGCTAAGAATCGAAGTTCGAGCAATTGCTCGTTTTCCCAGTGGGCCTTCTCTTGTTTCAACGTTTTGCCTGGCAGAGGTGAGCATGGCCAGTCCCCAATGGCTGAGGTCTTGAACCGGCTCGCAAGATAAGCCAGCTTGAAGGGAAATTGGGGGATCATCTTAAGTCGGATCTTATGCAATGCAATGCCACATTGTTCGCAGGCACATCAAAGATCCAAAGAGGACCGTGGTGGACGACGCACGCCAGATCTTGTAAAAGCTTGGCACTCTTCGCACAGACACTACAAATGCAAGGATTTAAGCTTGCCTGACATTGGCAGACAGGCGTGTACGTACACACTCCGTACACGAAGTAAGGTCCGTACTCGATGATGTGATTGTCAATGTTGGCCTTCTCTAGCAGGACACGAGACCGCCACATGGGGACAAGCGAAACAGGGGTTGACAAGTCTTCGATGCGATGCACCAGGGCAGGGCCGCGATTCGTGGCCTTCTTGGGCCAGCTTGGCACAACTTGGCTCGTGCCTTCAATCAAGTACAATTGTTGTCTGGTTGCTACACCAAACGCATGCCATTCGCAAGCAGATCAAATGTGTCTTCTTTTGAGATAGAGATCGACGAACTATGACTGTTATTTTGGACCCGACAATGTTTCTGAACGAGCAATCCGGTCTGAGAGGGAGCGAAGCCCGGACCGGGGTCGCCTCCGCACTTTTGAGACGATGGCGCCCACCCACGTCCAACTCCAAGCGTTTCAGCTTTGATCTTCCCGCAGGGCACAGCCTCGCCAGAAATCTGAGATTTACCGCCCAGGGTCCAATAACACATGTTGGTGAGTGCCGGCCGGCGTACGTGTACGCGAGGCCCAGTTGGCAGGGGATGGATGCTGGTAGTGGTGCCTCTTGGTGTTTGCTGGGCAAAGTCTCCAATAATCTTGGCAAGGATGTGTTGCGTTGCAACTCTCCTCCCTCTCTTCGTTTCCTTCTCTCTTCGAGGTGTTGATATCCAAAGTTGGAGCTTCCAACATCACCGTTGCTTTCGTTTCTTCATTCCTTTCTTCTCGCTTTGGTCGAGATCACTGCCCTGGCCGGCCTTTTCAGTTCTACTCGGTCTCTTCACCTCCGCCACTCCAGGTCGAGTCGACGATACCCTTTCTTTCGCTTCAAATCGATCTTGTTCTTTGACAGTCCCGGCGACAATTTCTCTTCATTCGATTTTCCGTCTAGAACTATCCAAACCAATTTACATCTCTCTACTCCTTCGTTGGATCGTTAGAGAGAGAGGTCATCCGGACGCCCAGACTCAGCTACCGTGACAACAGCGGGGCCCTCATTCCTTTGGTGGTGCTAGCAAAGCTCGACTGGCTTACACGAGATGCCGCCGATTGAGTAAATTGAGCACGACCTCGTATCTGGACGCTTTGGACGTTCTTCGATTCTTTCTTTGAAACCTCTTTACCCTTCTCATTGATTTTCTCTTATTTTTGGAGAAATAATGAGGGGATTCCTTCGAACTGCGGGCAGTCTTTGCCTCCTCTCACAAGCGGCGAACGCAGTGCAAATATCGATACAGAGCCAGGGTATGAAGCGGCTTGCCACGTGGGGTTTTGAGACATGTCAGATTGTATGTACCACTAACACACGAGTTCATACAGACTCGATCAAGGATACCGCCGCTACGGTAGCGTTTGGGCTGCTCAAGTTTTATACCGGTAACAACACTGGCGATGTACCGGGAAACCTACCGGATCCGTACTTTTGTGAGTGCAGCACCTTCTTACCGGGCATCTGTCTGCGAGGCATGACTGACAAATATTACGACAAACAGGGTGGGAGGCAGGAGCTATGTTTGGGACGATGATTGACTACCAGACTCTGACAGGGGACACATCCTACAGCGATGTCATCATGCAAGCTCTACAGCATCAGGTTGGTGACAGCAATGATTTCATGCCCGGTAACCAGACGAGGACAGAAGGCAACGACGACCAAGGCTTCTGGGCCATGGCGGCCATGAGCGCGGCGGAGAACAAGTTCCCCGACCCGCCCAAGGACAAGCCGCAGTGGCTCGCCCTGGCCCAGGCCGTCGTGCACGAGTACATGATCAGGTGGGACACGGAGAAGTGCAACGGTGGGCTCAGGTGGCAGATTTTCCCCTTCAACCAGGGTTTCAACTACAAGAACTCGATCTCGAACGGCTGCTTCTTCAACCTGGCGGCGCGGCTGGCGCGGTTCACGGGCAACCAGACGTACGCCGACTGGGCGGCCAAGGTGTGGGACTGGGAGGCGAGCGTGGCGCTCATCGACAAGGACTTCCGCGTCTTTGATGGCGCGGGCGTGGACAACGACCTCAACTGCACCAAGCACGACACGATCCAGTGGAGCTACAACGCCGGCATCTTCCTGCACGGCGCGGCCGTCATGTACAACTTTACCGAAGGTTCGTCCCTGTGGGAGCAGCGGGTGACGGGGCTGTGGAAGGAGACCAAGTCCATCTTCTTCAACAACGACTCGATCCTGGTGGAGCGGGCGTGCGAGACGGTCAACCTGTGCAACGTCGACCAGCAGAGCTTCAAGGGCTACCTGACGCGGTGGATGGCGGGCACGACGCAGATGGCGCCCCAGATGTTCGACGAGATGATGCCGCTGATCCAGAAGAACGCCGTGGCGGCGGCGGCGGCGTGCACGGGGTCGCCCTCGGCGGGCTACAACGGGCCCCCCGGCACGGCGTGCGGGTTCAAGTGGACGACGGGCGGGTTCGACGGGCTCGTCGGCGTGGGCGCGCAGATGAACGCGCTTGACGCCATCATGTACACGCTCGTCGGCAAGCAGACGGCGGCGCCCGTGACGTCGACGACGGGCGGGACGTCCAAGGGCGACGAGAACGCCGGGCAAAAGATCGCGGCGCCGATGGAGGAGCTGGCGCCCATCACGACGGGCGACAAGGTGGCGGCGGCTTTCGCGACGACGGCGATTGTGTTTAGCATCATCGGCGGCAGCGTCTTTGTCATGTCATGATGAACCTACTGCAGGAGGGGACACAGCATTTCTGTTTCGATAAGTTGTTGAGGGGTTGAGTGTTTGCATGTATTCAAATTGGGGGTGGGTTCGCTCCAGCACCAGGAGAAGGACATCTTGGATATTCCCCGCATACCGGCGTTTGCATCCTTTTTCATGCGCCTTTTTTCTCTTCCTATATTCCTTGGGTATCCTTGGAGACTGGAAGTCTTTGATCCGATATAGGGAGCTTAGACGATAAAAAAATCCTACTCTCGAGTCATTTGCGAGAGGACTCGCGGCTCAAATCACTCATCTGCTCATTCTACGCAGACCATCTAAAGCGAGGCCAATTATTTCCCCCAAATATCCTGAGAACTACGTCTGCCGAAAGTGGAAATGCTAAGCGCCTATCTTACTGCGAAAAGTGGCGGCAGCACTAGTTATCCCGGCTCTTGCATGGAGCCTCGGTGGTGGGAAAACTCGACGGACCCCGGTGCAAAGGCCTGGAACCCGTGGCAGCGAACCAACAGCGTCGAGTCCGATGGAGTCCCGATGGCGCAGACATTGCCGGGCGCATGCGTTCCCAAAGAGCACCTCCACTGCCCCGCATTGTCATCTCCAAACTAGCTGCTCTGCTTGGCCCTGCCAGTCCAGAGCTGCTATTGCCCCGCCGAGCTTGCTCTTCAAGGACGCATGCGCGTGTGTGGTGTGTGTGTGTGACCAGGCCGATCGAGGGGTTTGCCTTTGATTGAAAAATAGCCAAGCGAGCTGCCATGGACGGTCTTCTTACATAGTTGCCGGTGCCTCGCGACCCCCGGAAGTTGACAGTCCTCTCCGTGTTCCCTCCCCCGTACCTACGTAAAATCACTCTCGAGACCCCAAGAACGACAGTGAGTGTAGCTCTGGTCTCCCTGCTCAGATCAGATCACCTGTTGTTGGAGAGAAAGAGAGACCCGCGTGTGCATCTTTCCCCTCACGCAAGTGAGGAGTAGACAAGAACCGCAAACAACCAGGCACAAGAACTACACACATACAAGTCCAAATATAGCAAGCAAGCATGGCTTCGTCGGCCAAGCACTTCATCAATGACCCGACTCACCTGGTCAACTCGGCCCTGCGCGCCGTGACCCTGACCAACCCCTCGGTCGCCCTCGACGCCGACAACAAGGTCGTCTACCGCCGGCCCCACGCCTCCCACGACGCCGGCAAGAAGGTCGCCATCCTGTCCGGCGGCGGCTCCGGCCACGAGCCCTCCTTCGCCGCCATGGTCGGGCGCGGCATGCTCGACGCCGCCGTCGCGGGCACCATCTTCGCCAGCCCCTCGGCCGAGCAGGTCCGCGTCGCCATCCAGACCCGCGTCGACCACGGGCCCAAGGAAGGCGGCGGCGTGCTGGTCACCGTCATGAACTACACGGGCGACATCCTCAACTTTGGCATGGCCGTCGAGAAGGCGCGCGCCGCGGGCGTGCCCGTCGAGATGGTCGTCGTCGGCGACGACGTCGGCGTTGGCAGGGAGAAGGCCGGCAAGGTCGGGCGCCGCGGCATCGCGGGCACCGTGCTCGTGCACAAGATCGCGGGCGCCCTCGCCGCGCGGGGCCGCTCCCTCGACGAGGTCGCCAACGTGGCCCGGCTCGCGGCCGCGAACCTCGTCAGCGTCGGCGCCAGCCTCGAGCGCGTGCACGTGCCCGGCCGGGGCCGGCCGGCCGCCGAGGACGCCATCGCGCAGGGCGAGGTCGAGATCGGCATGGGCATCCACAACGAGTCCGGGTCCGGCCGGGAGAAGGTCGAGCTGCCCGACCTGGTGGGCCGCATGCTGACGCAGATGCTCGACCAGGGCGACAAGGACCGCGCGTTCCTCAACGTCAACTCCAACGAGGTGGTGCTGCTGATCAACAACCTCGGCGGCGTGAGCGTGCTGGAGCTGGGCGGCATCACGGCCGAGGTGGTGGACCAGCTCGAGAAGAACTGGAACATCCGGCCCGTGCGCGTGCTCAGCGGGACCTACATGACGAGTCTGAACGGCCTCGGCTTCAGCATCTCCCTGCTCAACGTTGTGAACACGGACATCGGCGGTCCTAGCATGATTGAGCTTCTGGACGACCCGGCCGAGGTTACGGGCTGGTCGGCGAGTATCAGCAAGCAGACCTGGGAGGAGAAGAATGCAGCCACGAGAGAGGCCAAGGCCGGCGGAGAGGAGCAGGCTAAGCCTAGTGGTCTGAAGACGAACCCGGACGAGTTCAAGTCGAAGCTCGAGGCCGGTCTCAAGAGTGTGATTTTCGTCGAGCCAGAGGTCACGCGGTACGATACCATTGTTGGTGATGGTGACTGCGGCATCGGCCTCAAGAGGGGCGCTGAAGGTACGTTGCGGCTCTTGTATTCTGAGTCACTGCATGAGAATGGAGAAGTGGTGCTAACATTGCCGGAAAACAGCCATCCTCAAGCACCTCTCGCAGACCAAGCTGACGGGAGACGTTGTCGTTGACGTGGCCGGCTTCGTGCCCGTCATCGAGAACAGCATGGACGGCACCTCTGGTGCCCTCTACGCCATCTTCATGAACTCGCTCGTCCACTCCCTCAGGACGCAATCGCCTGGCGATGCAGACCCCAAGGTGTGGGCCGCCGCGCTGCAGCAGAGCTGCGATGCTCTGTCCCGCTACACGCCGGCCAGGCCCGGTGACCGCACCCTCGTCGATGCGCTTTACCCCTTTGTGGAGACGCTGTCCAAGTCGGGCGATGTGCGCGAAGCGGCCGAGGCTGCCAAGCAAGGGGCTGACGGCACAAAGGGCATGCACGCGAGCCTGGGCCGCTCGGTGTACGTCGGCGGCTCCGGCTTCGAGAAGGTGCCTGATCCGGGAGCGTACGGTCTGGCGAGCTTCTTCCTGGGTCTGACCGGACTGAAGCCGGTCGAGGATGGCTGGGAGACTCTGTGAAAGCTCGTAATTTTCGAAAGTCTGGAGTGTAATGAGTAAAGTTTCGTAATAAAGCAAGATATCAGACAAGCGGGTAGTCATTAATAAGCGCTGTTGTCAATAAAATTTCACCATGGAAGGGGGACAAGACGTCTGCCAGTAATGCCGGGATCGACTGCCCGTAAATATTGGCGGATAGTACTGTGATGACCAGTGAATACACAACTCTCGAGTTTTTAACGCCATAGTCCTGATGATGAACGAACCATACCCCCCGGAGATAACCACGTCTAGAGCATAACTATGGTCGTAGCCCAGAAAACCGCACAGAAAAATCAAACGCAATGAATCCTCGCTCAGCTCAACAACACCAGGATGACCGAGTCTCCTCTTAGGAACCTGCAGGACCACATCGTTAGTAATTATTTCCCTTATAAAACCACTAAAGGTGATTTTCAGACCGCTCCGCTTGAGCACGTACATCTTGCTGATGAATCTGTCCTTGTTAACCGTCCGACCCTTCTTCCCACCAGCCAGCTTGGGCGTCTCCGACCACATCTCCTTGACGTTCTCAAGGACCATGTTGAAGTGGCGGTCAAAGGCTTTTACTCTGGCGAGGAGCTTGCGGTTGTTTCGGCACGAGATCAGGACCTGGGCGTGGGTGCGCACGGCGGTCTGAAGGATGGACACTATAACGCAGTGCGGTCAGTCTATGCCGGTCTTCTCGCGCACGGCGAGGGCATGTAGCCCTGTAGAAACTCACAAGGGCCTGCGCTGAACTCGTGCTCCTCCAGCTGTGAGATCTCATACTCCCTAGATAGCGTCGGTCAGTATCGCATGTCGTTGCAGGGCGTCGCGTGGGGGAGGGGGGTAGCTTCGTACGTGAGCTCATTGCGAGGCTTGGTGAGGAGTTCCCTGCAGATGTTTGTTAGTCTTGCTGAGTCTAGATTTCGGATAGTCGTGGATACTCACTGAATCTTTGCGTCCGCCATGGTGGGTGTGTTGTGGTCGCGGTCGCAAGTCTATGTGTTGTCGAGCAAGGCTGAAAGTTTTGGAGATGGCTCGCAAGGCAATTGGGATTTGGTAGTTGAACGTACCAGCACCAGGTTGGGTGCGTCGTCGAGTCCAATGCTGTGATTGGACTGGAGCCATCTAAAGTGGATCCCCATGTCGCGGAACGGCATTAAGCTACTCCGGGCCAAAAGTTCAAGCACAGTTGAGCACTCAAGAGTTTAACACAGTCCACTGGCTCCCAGGCGCTACTCCACTATTCTTGCGCTAAAGCAACACACCGACAGCAGCCGCCGTAGGCCGTCCTGACAAGGGGTCCGAGGAAAGAAAATCAAGACCTCGGGTTTGGGGCTAAAGCTGTATGATGCACCCAGGTGGAGGAAAGTGGAAAACCATTGCCGACTTCACTGCTCGCTCTGCTTGGATGCGCTTTCAGATAAGAGAAGCATTTGGAGCTGCCACACCCAGATCATTAAGAATATTTTGGATGTGCACCTCCAATTGATACCCTTCTCAAGGCATCTGAGGCTTCCGACGTTTTAGATGTTCTACAAGGCGCTCCTAGGTCGCGCTGGCCCAGCAGCCATCGCTGCATCACGCAGCTGCACCGGCGGTCTCCGAGCTACACCCTTTGCCATGCCTCTTCGCGCAAAGATACTCTCACAGCAGCTGGCCGCGGGCTCCCAGGTACGCATATTGACATGCTGCGACCCGCTGTCCTTGCCTCAGTCTCTCTAACCCTGTATGCGACGCCCAGATGTCTACCCAAGCTGCTGCCGAGCTCTTCAAGGAGCTGCCCGGCGACGAACCCGAGGATGTTCTCTTCAACAGCCTGTATGGCCTACGGACGATCGAGCTGAACCGACCCAAGAAACTCAACTCCCTAAATGGGTCAATGATCCGGAAGATCGCACCACGCCTCCTCGAGTGGGAGAAGTCGGACATGGCCAATGTCATCGTGATGAAGGGAGCAGGCGAGAAGGCCTTTTGCGCTGGCGGAGACGTGACAGCGCTCGCGCAGTCCAACAAGAAGGGAGCCGAGGGCCAGAAGGAGTCGGCTGACTACTTTGCGCTGGAATACAAGCTTGACCACCTGATTGCGACGTACCAAAAACCTTACATCTCTTTCATGGACGGTATCACGATGGGCGGCGGTGTTGGCCTGAGCATCCACGCTCCCTTCCGCATCGCGACCGAGCGCACAGTCTTTGCCATGCCCGAGACGACGATTGGCTTCTTCCCCGATGTCGGTGCATCCTTCTTCCTGCCTCGGATGTCGGGTGCTGTCGGTACCTACCTCGCTCTGACCAGCGAG
Organism: [Phialemoniopsis] sp. UDSM-2020; assembly: GCA_018873225.1. NCBI lineage: Eukaryota > Fungi > Ascomycota > Sordariomycetes > Thyridiales > Thyridiaceae > Thyridium > [Phialemoniopsis] sp. UDSM-2020. The sequence continues at coordinate 2,722,047 of JAEILZ010000004.1, forward strand.
AGGCTCAAGGGAGCCAATGTCTTCTACTCGGGTGTCGCTACCCACTACCTACACTCTTCCAGCCTCCCCGCTCTGGAGTCTCGGTTGGCAGAGCTCCGCTTCAAGGACTTTGACAGCTTGGGAAAGAGATTAGCCGTCATCGGCAGCACCATCGAGGAGTACTGCACTGGTCTACCCCACGACCAGCCCATGCTACTGGGTGGCGAGCTTCGCAAGGCCATCGATAGGTGTTTCAGCAAGGACAGCGTGGCCGATATTATCGCCGCGCTGAAGGCCGAGGAGGGCGCCACCAAGGAGTGGGCTGAGAAAACGCTGCAAACTCTGCACCAAAGGTCGCCTACTGCGGTGCACGTGAGCCTTAGGCAGATGCGCATCGGTGGCAAATGGAGCATCGCAGAGACGTTCAAGCGAGAGCACCAGATCGCCTCCAATTTTATGCAGCACCCCGACTTCACCGAGGGCGTTTCTGCGCTGCTGATTAACAAGCCCTCGACCAAGCCCAACTGGCAACCGCAAACCCTCGAGGATATCAAGCCCGAAGACAAGGTGACGGAGCCCTTCTTCGCCATGCCCAAGAAGCAGGACACCATTCAGCTCCTGAATGACCGGGATTACTCAGATTACCCGTTCAAGGAGTTTGGCCTGCCCATGGAGCGAGACGTAGAGGCGCTAGTGATGGAGGGCACCAAGTCACAGCGCGAGGTTGTCAACCAGCTGGTGGGCAAGACGCGAGGCAAGCAGGGTGTCAAGGAGGTGGTCGAGGAGATTGTGGAGAGGAAGACGACCAAGAACGAGCAAGGAAAGGCCGTTTGGGTCTACGAGAAATAAATAAATCGCTGTGTAAGACGGAACTCGTCAATAGACATTTGTACTATATCACTAAATCTAACAAAGATACGACCTTTGTGTGGCTGTCTGATTGCGGGTGTATTTGACAAAAAAATGGCGTACATAAACTCTTGAGGTGCATCGTGAGGTTGAGTAATCGAGGTTCGGAATAGCGTCATGTATCAGGCTGGTTGACTTGATTTGGTTGGGCATGGAGAAAATGGTGTTATGTGATTGGCGGGAGGTGGGGTTCGGTGGGCAAGTGCCGGGGAGCATCCGGCGTTGTCGGGTGAGATGGGGGGTGATTAGTGGGAGGCGGTGGAATGCTTCAATTTGAGCTGGTTTTGGGTGGTAATCTGCCGACTTGGCTAGTGGGAATAGATGCCTGGCTGGTTGAGTCATGAAGAGGGAGAAAGACACACGATTTTGGGAGGGAAGAAAGAGGGGCAAGGCAAGGGTGGAGCGAGTGGAAGAGAAAGAAGAGCATGGTTTTTGGGTGACCGGGAGATGGGAGATGATGGCACGGATGGCTATGAGTTGGGATGGAAGGGTGGGTGGGGGAAGAGCCGGGCAGAGAGAGACAGGAGGATCGAAGATGATAGAGAAGGCATCATCTCTCCAGGGAACATATAAATAGGGGGGACCCATCACCTTTCCCCTTGGGAAAGTCGACAGCAAAACTTTGCAAAATCACCCATCATTCAGACGAGACGAAACGAGGAGCAGCTGCTGCCTCGAGAGCTTCCTGCGGCGGGCTCCGGAGCTGTGCAAAGGACCAAACGCTAAAATCCGATCGGTGTGTGAGAAAGGCGGCGAAGAACCAAGAGAAAAGAGCACGGCTTGTTGTGGTGGGTGAGGTTTGGATGTGGTTGGTCGGGGAGGCTTCTCTTTTTCCCTCTCTCTCCTTCGCTTCAGACACTGAGAGAGAGTAACGTAAAGCTGCTCTCTGCACTGCACAACTGCTGCTGCTTTGCTTGCTCACACATTTGGATTGGCCCGCCCCACTCACGGCCGCCGCACCGGATAACAAGCCACACCACCAACATTGAAGACGGGCGAGGCAATTTGACGGCGCCTCCTTCACGCAAGGGTGAGAGAGGTGGCTGCTGGCCCGTGCACGTGTCGTTCGTTCCAGGCGCGTTAGGTGCCTGGCGACGCCTGTACCCGCCCGCTGTTGCAACGCCAAACGCCAACTAACGATCCATCCTCCGGGACCTGGACCTGACTGACGTCGTCTCTCGTCCCGGCCCTTTGCCCCATCAATTCTGCACGCGTTCCCGTGCGCGCGCGCCCGCAGCGAAAAGAGTGCAAGACAATATCTTCAACAGCAAGAAGGGTCAATCCAAATCACCTTGTTCAATTTTGTTCAAATATAACCATCCTACATTTTTATTGGAATCAGGTACACTGGGATTGGCTTCCGATCGATTGAAATCTGGATCCCCCGATTTAAGTGTTTGCAGGGAGGACAAGTTGATCGCGGCGCCGCCCGTTTCCTAGCATCGTCGGCAGCTCCACCGACGCGACCAAAACGCGCCTGCGCCGACACCACACGAGCCATGCCACCAGCCTCTCTAATTGGGACTGCCGGCCAAAACACCTTTGCAAGGTTCAATTCCATTGTGCCCTGCAATTAATCTTCAATTACTCTGACCTCATGTTTTCCCCTTCTCTCTAACAATTAATTTTGTTCCCCAATCACCACTTTCTTTTCTTTTTTGCCCTTCAACCATCCTACCGCCAAACCTATTCGCTGTTGAGACGATACATACACACAAGCCGTGCGACACGCCGCAAACACTTTGCGAGTGCGCCATGGCCTCGCCTCTCACGATGGGTTCACACGGCCAACAATGGGCAGGCGGCCATTCGCACTCGGCACCGCCAACAAACGACTCGGACGAATACGGTATCCAGGTTAGGCCCATGGGACGTGAGTACTGCTGAAAGAACCTCCATTGTGTCCCTCTGCTGACACGAGACTATTTCTCCTTCTCAGTCAAGGTTCACTATACCTTCGACAGAGACAGCCAAGTAAATTGTCTGGCTCGCTGGCCGCAAATATTGCAGATCCAGGCCATCCCCATCGACGAGAGAAATTGGATTGGCGTCGTCGACCTCAAACTATGTCTCCAGGCCCTCGCTCAGTGCAGTCCCGAGATTGTCGGCCAGCTCGACACCGACTATACTGTTTACGCCTACGACTACTCGGAGCCCGACATGCCGCTGGTCGGCCAGGGCATGCTGTCATGGGCATTGGAGACCATGGGTGCGGTGGACGAACCGAAACCCGTCACCGGTCGCGTCACGAGGAATCTGCTTGCCATCTTTGGGAACGGTATAAGAGAAACCCTAGAGGTCAGGCTGAAGCTTACCGCCGTGCCGAGGATGCACCGCGCCGAGCCTCAAAGTAACAACATGGGCGATATGCAGCAGCTGCCCACTAAAGGTGCTCCGACACCAACTGACACCACCGAATGGAATTCTTTCATTCAGTCGAACCCGGCTCTCGGCCGCTCAGCCAATGTCGCCTCCGTCCCTTCTCCCAATCTCGGCCCTTACCGAAACGATATGCCAATGAACATGCCCATGAACATGGATTCGAGGCCCATGTCCAGACCATCGTCGGCAGCCCCAGCGGTACCGCAGCGGCCTCCCACGGCTCCTGCACCAATGCAAGCAGGCCCCAGCGAGGAGCCTACATCGCTGCCGACCCCTGTTGAGATGCCGAAGGAGACCGGCAAGGCATCGCGACCATCATCAAGAGCGTCTCGATCAAGGGCTCCGACAGGACGACCAAGGGGCCGGCCACGCAAGAATCCGCGACCTGATGGCAACACTTCGGCTGCCGAAGAGCAGCCAACCGATGCTGACGAAGGCCCCAAGAAGAAGCGGGCCAAGATCACCAAGGCAGACTACCCAGCCAAGAACCCTCTGGACTCCGCCCCGGATTCCCTCAGAGTCGCCGCCAGCATCTCGGGCTCTTTGCGGACTATGAGGCCTGTAGCAGCTGGTAGCGACGCGCCTGGCACCAGCCACCTGCAGGAGGCCCCGCGGGTGCCGACGCCAGTCCCCCAAGGTCAACTGTTTGGTCAACAGCGAAAGAAGTCTGTTCCTCAAGGGTCAAGGCGGGAGTCGCTGGCAAGTTATGACGGCCAGCTCCACTACCCAAACATGTACCCTGATGTCCATATGCAGATGATGCAAGGACACGCCGCTCGGTCGCCGACCGAGTCGTTTGGGCACTCACCGGAAAATTACACGCCAGAGGACAGCCCTGCCGATCTCGGCTCATCACCACCAGTCCCCAAAGCAACGCCGTATTTGCGGTCCAGCCCTCCACCCTCGAGCCCCATCCTGCCACCCATGCCCAGGCCACAGCCTGACTCTGGTTTCATGAGCGGAGGCATTGACGATGTGTTTGATGATGAAGATCTTCCGCAGACACTCCCTCAGCAACCCGCACAGGAGGAGGCCCCAGCTCGGCGCCCTCGCGCAAAGGGTAGCCGGAAGAACAGCACGCGCCAGCATGAGGGATTTCCCTTCCAGGTAGTGAATCCAGGCCCACCGGAACTATTGCCTGTCACAAGTATCTACAATCCTCCCAATCAGAAGAGCCTGAACGCGAGGTCCAAGGTTGGCCACCCGCCCGCGCCACCACCACAATTGCAGCGATCTCACACCGAACCCGCTCCGAGGCCTAACCATAATGATATGCAACTAGCATCGGCACAGACTGGGCCACCTCAGATGCCGCAGCAGGTGCCACAGCAGATGCCGCCTCAGGTACCCCATCAGTTATCGTACCAGTTCTCAGCTGAAATGCCCCAAGGGACTACCTCGGCGGAGGCAGGTTCTGGCAATCTGAGCAATGCGAGCCTCTCGGCTATGACCCAGGAGACTCATGAGACTCGGGAGACCCAGGAGACCCAGGAGACCCAGGAGACCCAAGGGACCCAAGAAATTCAGGAGATTCAGGAAATCCAGGAGATCCAAGAAGTGCCAGCTCCTACCGAATCACAAACCCCACGGCTGGCGGATCAAGCCCCCATTAAGATTGAGGACACGCCTACAAGTTTGGAGGAAGTGCATTTCCCTGTCACTGAGCCAGTCACTCAACCGGAGCCAGAGCAAGAGGTTCTGCAATTGCCTCAACAAGAACCTCTACCACCGCAGCGCCAGCTTACTAGGGCAGCATCAACAAGCGCCGTTCCCGCCAGTGATCCCCCGGCAGCCCCAACGCTGACACTGCCGCCTCTTCCGCTACCAACATCCTTTTCCGAAGCGCCTTGCCCACCGAGCGATATGGACCCGCCTACTGTACGCATGAACAAGAACCTTGTCAAGAAGCAAACAATCAAGGAACGGCTGGAGAAGGCTATTGAGAGTGGTGAAATGCCTCCGTTCTGTCAGAACTGCGGCGCAATAGAGACTCCGACCTGGCGCAAGATGTGGACGCAGGATCATGAGGGCATCCCTGGCTACTACGAATACTCTGAAAAACCCGGCATGGTGACGGCTATCGACGTTCTCGAACGAGATGCGCAGGGTAGGCCCCTGCGTTATCGACTAGTCAAGAAGACCCTAGATCCTATCGAGGATAAGAGCAGATGGACCGAAATGCTCTTGTGCAATCCATGTGGTATTTGGCTGGCCAAGTTCAAGAGCCATCGCCCCAGGGATCGATGGGAGAAAGATGCCTCGAGGCTCAGCCAGCCTAGACGGAAGCGCGAGACAAAGGGCAGTAGCTCGCGCTCCAAGAAGTCGCGCACGAAGAGCGATCCGCAGGTACAGTTGACATCCGAGGCATATTTTACCACGGATCCGATCGGACCAGCCGACACGGTGCCTTCGCCTTTCGATCTTGAAGCTGCTATTGCCAACGGCGTGTTGGGAGGCGAAGCCGAGAACAACGACTCAGCCAGCCAGTCTTTTCAATCAGGGTCTAACCAGGCACCTGAACCCCGGGGATCACCCAACCGCAACGGGCCGGGATCTACCCACTCGAGAGGAAGCGGAACCGTGCACAGCCCGATCGCCATAGAGGACGATCTCGGTGCCACGCGAAGACTGCTATTCCCATCCCCGAGAAAAGACGGCGAGTTAAAAATTCTGAGCGATGTCTCGGTCAACACAGCCAAGAATTCTCCCAGCAGCATCGGCAAGCAGCAGCAACCAAGGGGCAAAGAGAATATGGAGGAGGAAGTGATTCCGGTACCCGTCACGCCCGGCATGCGAGTTAACGACGACATGGCCGACCTCTTCGGAACGCCGCCCGCCAGGCCTTCAACGCCGCCCCCGCAGTCCGGCTCCCCGAACCCTAACGTATTCAAAACGCCTACCCGGGCCACGCCTTCCCACCGACCCATCACTCGGAGCATTTCCAAGTCGATCCGCTCAGTCCGTTCCATCCCGAAGTCACCCAGCCAGGCCCTCCTTCAGCTGCAGAGGACGCCCTCCAAGACGCCTCGGTCGAGTTCCGGCGGCATCATGGGCAGCGCGTCTAAGAGCCGCCGCACCCCCGGTCGCCAGACTCTCCACGCGCACTTTGCGGCGCCTAGCTTCCTCGACTCGCCCTTTACCGCGACGCTCAACCAACTGGTCTCCGAAGCAAATGACTTCATTGCCGGTTCTCCAGCGCACGGATTGATGGACTTTGACCTGACGAGCCTGCCGAACCTCGACAGCGATGCCGTGGGCGCGGCGGCGACGATGGACTTTGGCAATTATCTGAGCACAGACATGGTCATGCCTAGCTCGCCGCCCATGGGCAGTCGCATGCACCACTCGCACCACCATGTCTCCTTTGGCGCAGACGTTCTGGGCGATGACTCGCATCTGTGGTCACTTGACGAGGTCATGCAGACAGACGGGCCCCTCCCATCGGAGTTGTGAGACCCTTGCATTGCATTTTATGGTAGCGAGCGTTATTTGTCTTTTCATGCTGTTTCTGAGCGAAAGAGAAAAGCAGCATCATGGCGTTTTTGATTGAGAGAGCAAGACTCATTGACGAACATCGTCAGCAGAGAAATCGTGTTTCTGATGGTTTGATGTTTTGTATGTTGTTTCACGAGGTCTATTTGATGGTGCCGAGTGTCAGTAGATACCACGCAGAGGCGGATCAGTGTTTTTTTCTACATTGCATGCAGAATACCATGGCTAGGCATTGGGTCCCTTTGAGGACAGGCATGAGGAGGCTATGTGGTTTCCGCGTCGATATACCTTAGCTTAGATACCTGTATATGCAGTGTTGGGTGTACAATGTCCAAACACTCATAGACATGAGATGTGTTCATCTCTGAATACGAATATTTGTTATCGATACTAGTATCGATCCAGCCTTCAATCTTGCTTGGTGACATTTGGCAGCATGTAGTTTTTGCTCGTTGCACATCGATCAGTGTCTGACTCTGTTGGTGCCTCTTCAAGACGGCGCAAATCACTCAAGTGGGCACGGACAAAGCCAGTCCAGAGTGGCATGACTTCAAATTTCAAGTCAATTGAGTTGGCTCTGAGATGGTAGCTATGCTGCCTCCGTATCCCCTCCCGGTGGATGCAATGGCGGGCGAAGCGCAAAAACAATTTGGCCTCCAGTCGCCCATTATTTGCCATATCACAGTTCATACGCCAGACGCCACATTTGCTTCCTCAACCGATCGATCACATGAGGGCCCGCCAATAACGGTTTTGTTTCTTCAGGCAGAGAGATGACCATCATGGGCAGGTTCCCATCCTCCATCCCCATTGACTTTGGCATCGCCAAAATGCCTTGCCGCATGTATTTAATATATCATGCCCTGCTAGAATGTCCTTTCTACCGCTACGGTGGCTCTAGAAGTGAATCTCCTTCACACGGTGTGACGCCTCGACGAGGGCCTGATACACTCCCATATCTACCGACACGCAAGATCAGCCAAAGAGTTGCTGCGACGTCACCCCAACATAGAGGTAAGGAGCTCTTGTAGAAGGAAAGCAGAGAGAACTGCACGTACCGACAGTACTGGCGCCAAGGTCCAGCGAGTCCATCACCTTGACCGAGAGGTCCGGATTGACCTTGCCGATCAATTGCACGGCGTTGCCGTTTGTGAGGTGCGACTCCTGTATGCCCACATAGAGAGCGTCAGTATGCTATCTCAAAAGATGCTGAAGGGAAGAAAAGTAATGAGACAGCTACAACGCACCCGGTTGAGCTGGGCAGTGACGTTGCCGTCCGAGTCAATGGTGGCCGAGTCGCCGCGCAGCTGGACGACCTTGCCGACGATCATGACGACCTGGCCGACGAAGGAGTCGAGGTAGCGGCTGGTGATGCGCGGGGTGACCTGGTCCATGGCGAGAGTGGCTGATTTGGTGATTTGGTTCCAAACGGTAGAGAGAAAAGAAAGTGGTTAATGAGGTTTCGTGAGTCAAGACAGTTCACCAGAGTATGGAAATCGACAAGGATTCGACGACGACGATGATGTGATGGTCGTCGATGCTTGAGACGCGGTTTTTGGCCGTTATCAGCGCGTCGCGGGGCTTAATTGATTTCGCGATAAGAGTGATTGACTCAAGGTGGGTCCGGCGTAGTGGTCCGTGCTGATACTAATACCAGGCTTCTATCACCATGTCTCCTTTCACATATTGGCATTGCATCTCCGAGACAGACTCCAGCAGGCATATCAAAGTGGTGAATGAATGGATAGAAGATTTGGGAAAGGACAACTGCCGCCGTGGCAAGTCCAGTATTAGAAGCCTATGCATACTACCAGGTATATAATCGTGAACTTGTGTGACCTCCCTGAACTACTCAGCCGTCTTCTGCTACTTGAGCTCGGGCTTGAAAAGGCACAATCAGTCCAGACATGGAACTGTGATTTTCAATGTCATACCCCGAAGTTGTGCTTCATGTATACCTCTTTAGCAGTCTGTCACACATATCTTGGTGGTATGAGCCTGCTCAAGGCTTAAAGCTTGCATGGAGAATCACAGAGGTTGAGAACTCGGGCAACGACTGCAGCTTCTTTGTGGTTGGGCGGACTTGTCTAGATTGGAGGCTGGCGGAGGTTCCAGTGTATAGTAGGCATTGAAGATGTTGCACCCTGAATCGGTATATAGTAGTATAGGGTAGAGTCGCAGTTGACAACGCTCCCGAACTCTACATGCGCAACGACGTGGAGTCGTAGACATGGTGTTTTGCACGTCAATATCCAAGTCAATTACTATACATACACGCAAATTCATCTGGAGCTTTTGATTTCAATGACTATCAAAAACCTGGGCTCAACGTGTATAGTTAGGAACGTATTAAGGAAGCGCACAGACCATCTTTCGTTGATTGTGTCTAGAATAAAAGTCGCCACCATTCGATTAGTCCAAAGAGAGACGATGGGCAGTCTAGAACTTGGATAGGGGCCACAAGCTTTTGGAGCGTGAAGTCAAATACGGGAAGATAGGAAAAGTTTAGCACTGGTGGCCTGCGAGGTTGAGGTAGATGCGGTGCCACCGGCCGGCTACGGGGCGGCCATAGCAGTGCGGCCGGGGTGTATGCTGACTGAGAAAAAAAATGGATTGATATGAATAGGATGTCAAGAAGTCTGGCCTTCGTCGAGCATCAGATCTACCTTGCATGCGATGCGCATCTCAAAGTTGACCAACCCACTGCCTCTGGTCGACGTCCGTACCTCCTTGGGCCAATAGGAGAGGTGCGGTCTCGACACCGAATGCGCGGGCCAGTTAGAACGCACGAGGGAGACAGGCCGAAGCGAGACAGGTTCGACATGGAATAGACAGGTAATGAATGAGATGCAACGGATGAAATGCCGGGATCTGGCCTCTGGGTCTTGATTTGTTACAGCAATTGCATCATAGCTTAGCAAGAATTGAGATTCGCTGCTTTGGGCCGTAGATCGCTCCTTGATGCGGGTCTCGGCGGAGACTGCCGTGACTCTACGGGGTCCTGTCAATGAACAAAAATGACGTTTTGATAACAGCAAAATATTATCTTTCGAGAGGCTCAAAGCAGGCAAGCAGGGTCTCATCCTCTTGAATCGGTCATGACTGAATGATTATACTGGGGAAACGTATGATGCGCCGGATCAGACATGCCACGACAAGAGGTGACAAGAAAGAACCGTTAACAGCCTGGATGTCTTGTATTGTCTGAAAGAGTTTTTTTGATAATTCAAATGAAGAAATAACCGCGAATGGCCACTGTCGACCCATCAAACCAGCCTGCCCATGGCCGCCATAAGCATAGCCTCTCTTATCACCTGTGTCCACCTGTCGTACCTGCTATGCCTGCCTGTAACTTCCTCCAAGGCTCCTGCCTGCACACACATGCCATGCCTCCTTGTTTCCCAAGTGCAAAAGCGGGGGTTTGGTGTGTCGGCAGCCGACGCGCTAAAAGCTTCCTGCGTGGTCAGTCAGGCTTTGGCTGGCCTGGAGCAAAACCTCCGGCGCAACACCTCGGTCTGCGCTGCAAATGCTCCTCCTAAGCTCCCTCGCCCGTTTTTTCCTATGGCACCTACCTGGAATGAAGTACATCTCCAAACATGATTATTCCCTCATGCTGTATACTTTACCCGGGATTCGTGCTTTCTCAACCATGTTTTATGTGCTACAGTGGCCGAGAAATTCGAGCGCTGAGAGCAAGTGCCATATGAAGGAGCACGTACCACCCCCAGAGATGCCACACCTCCTCAGCTGATAGCTCTCTAGCCCCAAGCAGCTCTCTCTTACCACTGAGCCACTGAGATGGTGGGCAAATAGTGTTTCTGTCAAGGCAGGCCATGCCCAGCAGGGTCTAGTACCCACCAAAGCTGCTGACCCCACCCGGTATTTAGTGCCAATCACCAGCTGTGTGGAAGCAAGCTCCGCCTGCCGAGTGCATCAATTGATCCTTTCCCCGCTAATATGACAAACTTACAGGCCCTTTGCAGTAACATCTGAGGGAAAGCAAAGGTAAAAATGCGGCCATCGAGATTGGCGTTGTCCTCTTGTTTCTCAAAGGGCCAGGGGAAAAGAGTCCCATGATGAGTGAGTTCGACTAGTGCTCCCCTTAGCACGCCCAGGTAAACAATATGGATAGGCATGTCCCCAACGGATCGCGGCGCTGATGCCCGGCTCGTAACCTTAAAAACCAAAACAACCTTTGGCTCTCCTGTCCAGGAGAATCAAGTGCTTAGACTATTCGCCCCCTGGGTACCTACCTACTCGCCTTAGAACGCACTCCCGCCAAAGCAGAGCCCATAAACGTACCAGACATTGTCTGCCCGGCTAGGTGCGTAGGCCCGCAGGCATCCAGGCAGGCAAACAAGCAAGACATGTCGGATAGAGTATGTGAGCGACACTACTTGCACGTACTCACAGAGGTGGTAAGGGTAGATAACACATACCTGCGAGGTATTAGCCAGAGGGATAGTCCTCCACCTAACCGTTGAAGCCGAGAGTGGCATCGAGATTCCAGCCTGCATGCAACCTTCGTAGGTTTGGGTGAAGCAGAACAACGTTGGTCAGCCCTATCCACTAATATCGACATGCTCCCCGCTCCCAGAACGAAGACGAGGTACCTGGTGGCTGTTAGTCGTCTATTCGCCTCCTCGGGTTCCAGGACGCGTCGCTTCTTGGAAATCTCCCCTGGCAATCCTATCCTCTTGGATACTGTCGTCACAAGCCCATGGTTCAAGGTCTGGTCCGTAGATTTGGGTCCACCGGCGTTGGTTCCGCATGGCTCTGTAGCTCAGGATTCGTGTGTCTGTGTTTCTTGAATGTTCGGCATACTCTGTCTCTGTGGACGATCTCCCTTGCGCCACCAGCCGGGCGACGATACTTCTTTCCCACACTTATGCTGCCACCCATCTCGCCCCCCTTCCCAACCTTTCAATGTTCTGTTGGAGTGCTTATTTACTACTCTACATAAGTAAAACGCCTAATACCAAACTTGACTTTACTTACCTTCAATACACAAATTTCGAAAAGAGACACCGTCTTTTGGTCTGTGCAGTCAGCCTTCAAGGGTGGCCAAAACAAACGTACCTCCGACTTATATCAGAAAAGCCCAAACCTACCTACCCTACCCATACTGCTCTGCCCATCTCGATCCTCGCCCTCGAGACCTTGCAGCGCAATTCCCGTCGCCGACCGGACAAAAAACGTCGCAAGATACTGACCGACTTGGCCTGCCGTATTGGAATTCCAATCATTATTCGGCACGCTCCTGGGCTCCCTCACCTCGCACGCCCGCCCCACTTCCCTTGAGAGCTCCCTCCGACCTTCCCTAGCCTGCACCTTGTCTTGAAGCTCCCCTCAAGCTCTTGATAGCTGGAGCTTCCCCGCCCTGAGTTCGCAAACATACCACCTCCTTAGGTGGAATGCGCCGCAATCTGCTCCTGTACACGGCTGATCCATCCATTGCTTGCTCCGTCTTGCAGCACTTGGATTTACAACATCGCATTTCGGTTGACTGCTTTCGTTGAGAGCTGCTCGACAAGCTTATCGACCTCCTCCGCTAGCTTTCTCCGTCCAACATCTGGCGACGTTTGGCAACGCCAGCCCGGTCCATCCGAGCCGAAAACCCTATCCGTCCATCGCCACGCGTTGAACTCGACCATTTGCATGCGTCGTGAGGCCTAACCGTCAGCACCAGAATACCTACTCATACTCTTTTGAGCCAGCGTAATCCGTCATCACGACCGTGCACCAAACAGGATACTCCGATCCATCTGAGAGGCTTCCTGGTCCTTCTTCTTATCGTAGGCGGCACATAGCATCCTGCTCTTGACGCCTCAAAACGTTGTTGACGCTATCGCGACGGTGATACTTCGATAAAGACCGGTAGCCCTCCTCGCCGGCGTTGATTCGATAGTTCGCCGGCTTTCAGATTTCGCTCTATTCATGTCCGCAACTGTCTGCTGCAGCATCACACCGGTCCCTGGAGGCCCTTTCCAGGACGATCGCACCATGGACACACCTCACTTCTTCAGCGACGCCGTCGCCGAGATGGATGGAGACAACCCGTATCCCGATATCTTCAGCCACAGCCAGCTCGACCTATCGTCCTTTACCAACAGCCCCAGGTTAGCAGTGGATCCAATGCTGCTTCCTCCGGCCCCCACATCCCAGCAGCCAGATGTTGCCGAAACAATCGTCATTCCTGCCGGTGAGGCTTCGACAGACAAGTTTGAGGCCAGTACTACTGTCGTGCCGGCGCGGCGGAGTGATCGAATCGCACCAGAGAGCCAGGTTGTCCCTCCCAAACTTGTCCAGAACTCATCGCACGATTCCTCGACAACACAGGATAGCCGACCTATGACAATCAGCGAGGTATCCTCAAGAAAGTCCAAATCCACCAGTGCAGCTTCCACGCCTCCGCCAGAGGCGCCACCACCGAGAAAACGGAAATCCAGGAAAGTGGAGACTACCACCAAGACTGCAGAGAAGAAGAAAGACGGAAAGAAGGACAAGTTACTGGAGAGGAACAGGATCGCCGCCAGTAAGTGTCGGCAGAGAAAGAAGGAATATGTGTCGGATCTCGAGGATGCCAAGGTTCGCCTGGAAACACAGCACTCGCAATTGCAACTCGAGTATCACACGCTCCTCGACGAGGTGACGAGGATGAAGACTGATGTCATGGCCCATGCCGGTTGCAATGATCCCAACATTGACAGGTGGATCGACACAGAGGCCAGAAAGTTTGTTCAACGGGTGAACCAGAACTGCGCCGCGCAGAACGTTGCCTTCAGCCAAATGAATGAAGCCAGGCGGCCAAGCACAGCACCTTCCCCATATACCTCTCGTCGAGACTCGACCTCGCAGGAGAATTTTGCTACACGGCGAGGTAGCATGGCCTTTTCCCATGTTGGCGATGGCGATGGCCTCTGGGAAGATGACCCGGTAGATATGCCATTCCTCGCCTCCTCGGTGGAGATGTCGCCTGTCGACATGAAATTCCCCATGCCGTCAACACCGCCCGAGATCAAGGAGGAGCATGCAATGAACTATGATCACATGCCGGACAGCATGTTCAGTTCGCCGAAAGAGAGCGGACCCATCGCTTGACTGAATTGTCTTTCCTATCTCGCGGAGATCCTCCTAGGTTTTCCTTCCTTAATGGTCGGAGGCGGCATTCGTTTTTTTTTTCTTTGGAAGGGAGAGGAGCTGGCTAAGGCGTTACGGTTGACAACTGCTTATGGTTTTCGGGCAATACTTAACGACAAGCATGATTTGATACCCCAACTTGGGTGGTTAAGGACAATAGGCAGATCTGCCATATAGAGAGAGCACTGGCTTCTCAACAGTGTCAGAGCCGTTCTCTTACTGAACTGTACCACTGGACTATTGGACCAAGGCAAGGTCCTGACCGGACATATGAAAAAGGGAAACGGGTATTTTGCCACGGGAAAGCGTCGGTCATGTAGATTATCGCATGGGTTCGTTCCCGGATCGCTGTTGACTGGGATTTGATATTGCTGAATTTGCGCGATAAGTCGATAGGAGTTGAAAGCGGAAGAATAAAATTCAAAAGCCTTCTATTTCACCTTTTCATAATTGTTCAAGTAGGGCCAGGGTGACTGATTTTGAGGATTGTGGTTGTAAGAGTCAGGTTGACGTAAGGGGTGATGTCAGAGATGGGGTTGATGATCGGGGAACAGCCTTGACCTTGAGATACCTCAAAACAGCTCATGATTGGTATGGTTTGACCAATTGGTTACGGCAAAGACCAAGAACAACAGAGCTGCCGGGTCTCGGAAACCTGTAGTATAAGGCAGGGGAAGGGATCGAGAAAGACTGGAAACGTGCTTGAAGTTGGTCGGCCTGTAAGCTCATAGGCTGGGCAAATGTAGTTGGTGTAAGTGGGAGTATCCTCTCGAAGTACCTAGGCCTAGGCTTGTAGCGATAAGTTGGAGAAGATCTCTGGAGGAATTTCATGTTTGCTGAATGAGAAAACGAGAGCGATAACTGACGAGCAGAGCGAAGATCTGGGTCTATATGTAAGTGAAGCATCTCGTCATGCATAAATGCGTGGTGGGAGTTCTTTTCGCCGTGTTCGAATTCTTGGCCCCCAAAATCCACAAAGGGCAAGAAACATGCTAGGGGAAGAGTTGTTGAGATAGATCTGCCATCTTGACGTTCGAGTTTAATTCTTTTTGTTTATGGCGAGGTTCGTAGCACTGGTCGAAGTGCTTCCCTCTTACGACTCTCGACGCAACCAACGACGTCATCGCAGAGAGCGTGCCCAGCGCGGCGGCGGCCAGCTACTCCGCAACAACCTACCGATTCGACGAGTGGAGCAATGAGGGTATTGACAACCCGGGGGTTGAAAAGATCGGCGGTCTTGACTTCGCGCCTTTATCTACTTCATGATTTACATCGAGCTGTGTTTGAGTGCGCAAGTCTGGGAAATGCAAGTCTGCCCGCTAGTCCCCAGAAGGCAAGTATTCCAGCGGCAACAGACAGTCAATGCCCATTGGATAATTAGGGATCTTTGAACTGCAAAACAACATGGATGAGTCTGCAAAATTCAAGAGTTACTCTTCTATGATAGCACATTTTCCGAGCTATGGTTTTTATACATGTGCGTACAAATAATGTACAATGGAGACGTGCCGTCAGTAGCTCTCCATGCTCTCATGCTCACTCACTCGTTCTTCCGCATCCCCTTCCTACTCGACAACAAGCTCCCCAACAGCGGGGCCGCTCTGGCGCACCCCGTTGACAAAGATCTTGCTAACGAGATCGCTCTGGTGCTGCTCAATCATCTCCCTCAGCGCGCTCCGCTCCACGACGAGCCGGCCCGTCTCGAGCAGGTTCTTGACGTCGACGTCGTCGACCTCGAGCGCCCGGCCCTCCTCGCCCGCCACGTCGAGGCTCGTAAACAGGTTCGGCCGCCTGTCGGCCGTGATGAAGGTCGTCCGGCCTGCGTCGCGGCCCCACTCGAGCCCTTCGAGCAGCGTCCGCACGTACCGCTGCACGAAGCCGTCCTCGAGCTCGCGGCCGAGCCGGCCATCGCCCGCCAGCGCGAGGAAGTCGTCCGGCAGGGGCAGCTCCATGCCGTCCTGGCAGACGATCAGCTCGCCGCGGCGGTAGCGGTAGCTCAGCGCCGTGCGCCAGGCGAGGTCGTACACCTTGCGGTTGAGGCCCGTCGCGAAGTCGCGCGGGTGGGGGCCGAACGTCTTGCCACCGCCGCGGCGCAGCGGGGACTGCTTGCTGCCGACGCGCGCGTGGCCGGTGCCCTTTTGCCGGTAGAGCTTGCGGTGGGAGCCGTGGACCTCGTACCGCGTCTTGGAGGAGGCGGTGCCCTGGCGGGTGGCGTCGCCCTCGTAGACGACGGCGAGGTGGAGGATGTCGCGGCGCAGGGGCAGGTGGAGGTGCTTGCTCGACCACTGCTCGAGAGATCGGGGTTCTAGTGTCGGGAAGTTGTAGATGGTCAGGGGGACTGTGCTCGGCGGTGTCCAGAGGGTTGAAGAGGAAGAGGTTGAAGAGGAGGACTCGGCAGGGAGAGGCGCTTCGGTGGCCATCGTGCGGACTTGACACAAAGGTCGAAGTAACCGGTTCTAGATGAGTGTGAGCAAATGTCCAGAGTCGATCAAGTGGCGAGGCATCAAGAGTGTACAGGAAGAGTCTGCCTCGTAGTGGCCGAGGATATGCTGAGGGCCTTCATGGCCTCCGTGAGGCCCCGGGAACCCTTTCCGGCCATAGCGCCGCAATTGACTGCTCAGTCGACGAGACCAGTCAAATTGCGTCCGATTGAAGCTCCAGCCACACAATTCGAATGCTCCTACAACCAGAGAGGCGCGCGCGTGTGAATCTTTGGATCGTTTTCTCGTGAGCTGATGTTAAAATTGCTAGGAGAACCAGAGTCTCCATCTCCAGAATTTCATAGCGCACGGGCCCCAAAACGGCGCTAGCGCTAAAAACGGAGCGAGACCACGGCTGGCATCGCGTGCCAAAAAAAAATCCCCCCTGTCACTACGGACTGGAGCTCAATTGGCAAGTGGTCCCAAATTTTCGAATTGGCTTTCGTTCTCAGACGACCTCCCATCATCACCACCACCACCACCACCTCTCGGAGCACAGCCATGTCGCGGTGCCCGCAGGTAGGAAGGCCAATCGCCCTCGTGCGATGCCTCCGCCAGCAGCAGCACCAGCATCTCGCTGGTCCGGCCGCGTCAATAGCCGCACGGCGCTACCTCAGTGGTACTCCTAGCCGGCAGGAGGACGGCGAGACGACGGCTGCTCCTCAGAAACAGGCCGATGCCCCGGCCGCTGGAGCGAAGGACCTCCCCAAGAGCAAGAAGCCCCAGGACACCGACTTCAAGCGCCGGAAGCTCGACCCTAATGTGACCACTCTGCCCTGGGCTGAGAAGGAGCTCCTGAAGAGAGGCACGCCCCCGATCGGATCTCGACGTCGCCGCGCCGCCGTGCGCACCTCGCAAAACATCCCCTTCGAGCAGATGCCATACCAGTGTTTCCAAGAGGCCCGGAAGCTGCTGAGGGATGACCGCGAGACCAAGGTCCGACAGATCGTTGCCGAGACGGAGAAGATCAAGAAGCTCGAGGCCGCCGATCCCTCCCAGTTCCGCGGCGGAGAGGCTTTCAAGCAGAAGAGGCTAGCCAGTCTGCGGAAATACGTCGATCAGCTCAAGATTCTCGCTGATATCAACGACCCCCTCGTCAAGCGGAGGTTTGAGGATGGCATGGGTACGTTGGACACGCTTCCGATTCGCCTACAATCATCGAGCTTGCTAACTCTTGTGTTTACCATAGGCGACATGAACAAGCCCATCTACCGCTACCTCGCCGAGAAGCGCTGGCAGGGCTACCCGCGCCGCATCACCCAGCAGCGCATCGAGCAGTTCCACATCGTGCCCGACTTGCTGCCCAAGTTCGAGCCCAACATGGACGTCCAGCTCTTCTTCCGCCAGTACAAGGTCAACCCGGGCGAGATTGTCGACTCAACCGTCTCCGAGGCCATCCCGCGCCTCCGCGTCCAGACCTTCCAGCCCGGCGAGCGCCTCGTCTCGGTCGTCGTCGTCGACTCGGACGTGCCCCGCCCCGAGACCGACGACTTTGGCCGCCGCTGCCACTACCTCGCCGCCAACCTGCCCCTCGCGCCCACCACCACGTCCATGCCCCTCGCCAAGGTCGACGCCGCCGCCCAGCTGGCCGTCCCCTGGCTGCCCGCCTTCTCGCAGAAGGGCGCCCCGTACCACCGCCTCTCCGTCTTCGTCATGGAGCAAAAGGCCGGCGAGCCCATCGACGTGGCCAACCTGCGCGAGCTGTACGCCGCCCGCGACGGCTTCAGCATCAAGAGCTTCCGCGACAAGTTCGGCCTGGCCCCCGTCGGCTTCAGCATGTTCCGGACCGTCTGGGACAAGGGCACCGCCGGCGTCATGGAGCGCGCTGGCGTCCCCGGCGCTGACGTCGAGTTCAAGCGCCAAAAGGTCGAGCCTCTGCGCGAGCCCAAGAAGCAGCGCGGTTGGGAGGCCAAGAGGCAGGGTCCCAAGTACAAGCACCTGTGGAAGTACACCAAGCGAATTGCCTCGCCCTCGGGCAAATATGTGCGATGATCGCCGAGGCGTTAGATCGTCTCTGGGTGCCCAAGGCGTGGGCCGCTATGACTGGCTTGCTGCGGAAGCAAGCAATGAGATCACCCGTGTATTATTGTACTGTATAAGTAAGGAACCATTGGTGATAGACCCTGTAACACTATAGTGCTCAAAAATACATATTCCTTGTACTTTGCTCACATACACATTCGGCTTTATTTTCCTTTTACCTTGGTAACACCAATGGGCTGATGACTGCTGCCCGTGACGTGATACGGTATTGCAGACAAAAACACATTCTTTATTTAATATCATACAGTCTAGAGGGAAGATGATGCCTCCTTGCAGCGTAGAGAACTCTTGTTCTTCAACGGCGGGCATCCCTCCTTTTTCTAAGCATGTTTGACCCTAATCACACCTCCCATCCTAGGCAGGTTCAAGCCCATCGAACAAGTGTCAATGATCCGCCAGATAGAAGCTTAGGTCCGAAGCACCGTTCCATTGCTGCTTGATGGGCTTGCCATAGGCGCAGGGCTGTGTTTGTGCCTATCCATCGCATCGAGCCAGCTTGGCGATGCGGTGGCCAGCTTCACCACCGCTAAGCCCTTATGCGCCGCGCTCATGCCGTTGGCTCGACTTGGGGATTGTTGCTCGATCAAAGCTAGTCGTCTTTCCGCCGCTTCAGCTCGCTCGCGCCATATCTTACACTCTTGTTGTACTTGCTGCTGCCTAACGCTCAAAGATGCCGAGTCTTGCAGAATCATGAGGTGTTGCTGCAGCCGGTTGCATTCCTCTGTCTTTTCTGCAAGTTTTCCCTGCAGTCTGCGAATGCGGGCCTGAGCTCGTGTATCACTCGGATCTGTCAGCGTACCGTCTGGCTCGTCAATCTGCTCAACATATGATGCCCAGTGGCGCCCTAACAGACGAGATCCTTGGTTGCTCAGGGGAGTTCGTGGTGTCGTCGAAGCTGGAACTTGTTTTGCACTTCCTGATCCTGATTGAGCTTGCAGGTGCAATTGCTGGACTCTGGTGTCTCGTATCGAGTTTGCTGGGATCGTGGAGGGTAGTGTAGCAGCATTTGGATGGTTCAGTGCTTTGGAGTGAGAGGTTGAAAGCTTCTCCTCACTCAGGTCAAGTGCCGAGAGCCCTGTACCATCGACATTGTACGGCTCGAGGCTACCTGGAGTTTGTGTTGCCGGTAGCCTCTGGGTAGTCTTCAAAGGAGCTGAAGGCGGTACCTTTGGAGGCAATGCAGCTGCAGTGGACATGCTGACAGAGTCACAGTCCAGATTGCCTTCCGACTTGGTGGAGAGCATAGATCTCGGCGTCGAAGGATTCACGGTATACCGGGATAGCACACTAGTCGACCTAGTCAAACCTCGTCCTCTCATCGAAACGCTCGGCGAGGCCATCGGATTCGACGGCTGTGCAGCATGATCGAACTTGGCCACCATGGCCTTGACTGTCCCAGGGCCGGCTGAACCTCGCTCTTGAACGTATGTACGGCGCCTGGGTGTCGCGCAATCCTCCGACGATCCCGAGATACGAGCCAAAGGGGGATACTCGCTAGAACCTTGCTTGCTATAGTTTGGGCTCGAAAATAGTGGAAATCTGCGAGGGCTTTGGGGTTTCACCATAACCTCCGGCTTGGTAGATGAAGTGTGAACACCATAGGGCACCGGATTAGACTCTTGGTAGACACTGCTGGTGATTAGATGTTGGCCAAGGCCACGTCTTGATGCAGAATTGGGGTTGTTGTCCTCCTCGAGGTACTTATCTGCGGGTATCATTTCATTCAACTGTGCCAATAATGTTGACCTGTTCAGGCTTGTTTGAGTACTGTGTAAGTCATCCCGAGAGAATGTCGACCTTAGCCGCGGACACTGATGTAGTGCAAAGGTATCCTCTTGTGGCCGCTCATATTTCGCACATGGAGTCCAACTTTCGATAGGATGTGCATGGTCCCGAGATTCCTGAGAGCCAAGTAATCCTTGAACAGACCAAGGCTCAGGGGGTAGAACAAAAGGTTCTAATGCAGGTGGTGAGCTCCACGAGAGCACTGAATGTTGGGTTTCGTCTTGGATCGGGGGTCCCTCATGAAGACATTGCTCCATTGAAATCCCAGAGGGCGGTTCCCCTGGACTGTAATTGCGGTCCGCTCCGATATTGGAGTCAAGCCTAGGAGGGCGCACATGAATGTAACCAGCGTCTCCCGTTTTTGTAGGCGTTTCTTGAGCAACTTTTAGCCTCTGCCTTCTCATGGTGAGATCGGGGCCGCGCGTTCTCGTTGAGATATCTGTTCCTTCACTTTCAGTTAGTATGAACAATGCCATCCACAGATCACTCAACTTACTGAAGTTCAACCCGGAGTCTGGGACAGATGGTGGTGTAGCCTCATCAGTGCGATGGCGTCCTGTAAATCCTTGAACCGATAGCCTAGTATGAAACTCTGCAGAGTCTGGAGGACCCAGTGGGCCACCAGAAAAAGGGGGCGCTTCGGGCGAGCCATGTATTGCAACGGCATCCATGTTATTCATGTTTTTCACCACATCCTTCCAGTGTGTGATTAACATCTCTGCAATGTCGTTCGCAACGTGTACCTTGTCTACAGTCAGAGAAGTCGACCGTATATCTGGCTCCGTTCCCCTACGACTACGTGACCCTCTTGCTGTGGGTGGTGTAGACGGCATAAGGACAAGGCCCATGCTGGGGTCGGCCAGTTTGACCGTGTAAGCCTCCAGGAGGTTCCCAACCAAGAGCGGTCCGAAAACAATCCCCAGAGCATTGTAGCCCATGAGATCGTGAGCTGGTGGAGAGTCTTCATCAAGACTGCCTCTTCGAGAGGCATATTCGGCTTCCCTGCCGATGAAGCATAGTAAACCGAACACAGCACATATCAGCTCACGCTGGTATCTTGATCGGATGGTCGTGATGGCAAGTGCAATGAAGCGACCTCGTAATTTGCTGCGTCTCGTCCTGTTGAAGTTCAGATCGCCATGCAGTTGACTGTGGATGGCGACAAGAGCGTCGAATAGGGACAAAGACCCAAGGATTCCACCTGGTAGCCCCGCAAGAAACTTTTTAAACGTCGATGCCACGTCGTGGACTCTAGCCTTGATATGAGTAGGCAGATTTGGCGAGCGAATGGTGCCTTTGACATCATTGCCACCTAAGCCGGTGCTGTAATGGTCGTATAGGGAGTTGACAATACGGACAGAACCAGGTATTCGGAAGACACCCGATGTAGATGGCGCTATGCTTGTCAGAAATGAAGACTGTAACGCGGCAGGATCACAACAAACCGTGCTGGACTAAGTATTGGGCCATGGCACGAAGGCAGGTCGGCAGAACAAGCGAGCCCGTAGCGAATTCAGGGGGCAGATAAAGCACGCTTTTGCCACACATGCGGACCAGGCTCTGAAGATTCTCATCCTTGAGACTGTCTCTCTTGGTCTGAACAGCCTGTGATGCCAGGTCGCTCATGCTCTGCTTGCGACGGAGACTTCGCTCGGACCTGGAGCTCACAGAGCGACTTGACGAGGGCGGTCGGCAAAAGGCTCGCGAAAACCAGCTCTTCTTTGGCACTAGTATCTGTCCGCAGGGCTTAAATCATATCAGTATCTTATTAAGGAGATAATGGGACAGAGATAGAACTTACAGGCGTCGGATGAGAACAGTCGGATAGGAGCTGACGAACTCCGTACTGTGCCAAAGACACACATCAGTCTCACGTTCTAGGTTTCGTCAAATTGTTCAGCTTACCTTAGATGCCAGGCTATTATATGCATGGACAAACACTGCTCGATCATCAACCTGATCCGAATTAGGGAATTCGCAACTAGACGTCGTCCATGTAGTGCTAGACGGGTGGTTGCGGCCATGGTTAGGCGACACAGATAGGCCCATGAGCGTTTGATACGATGAGACGGGCTGGGTGTTGGAGAAAGGCAGACCATCTGTTCGTATTTGATATACCGAGATATTTGGCGTTGTGGGCGGGGATGTCATGGTGGTTGTGTTGCTGTACGATGCTGAGGATGCTCCCGTAACATGGTCGAAGGATGAATGCATGAGCAACTATGGAAGATATTGGAATAACGGTAGAGACTTAGAACGAAGCCAATGGTCCAAAATTGTACGAATGCCTCTATGTCGGAACAACCAGCTGGTCGAGAAGGATGATTGATTGCTTTTGTCACGAAGCAAAGTACTTAAGAGTCAAGTCAATGAGCTATGATTGAACTGGAAGGGCTGTGAGCGGGAGCAGCAAGCTTAGGCAAAAGGCGCTGTTGCACTTTGTCCTTCATGATGGACGTCCGACACATGCGCGCCTGCAATCTTTTCCTTTTTCCTGCGACACCGATACTTTACACAGCAGAAGGATGCAGCCACGATATGCGCAGTTTCCTCGTCACTCTCCAAGCTCACTCCGCAGTTGCTATTCATAGATGCCCATGACTTCTTTGCAGGTGAACAAGACTCAGCAGGTGTCGAGAGAAAAATCATCTCGACCGTGAATGCACCCCTGGTAACGCTATGCCATGTAATTGTCACAAACCACTTTGAACCCCAGCGCTCGCAACCTGCGCCTCCCTACATCCGTTCATTAAGATGGCGATGACCGTGTCACCTCCCTGCCCCGGATCCCAGCCCACCAGCGACACCAAACACCCGATCCAATTCCTCTCCTGGGTCCGGTGCCGCCATCTCACTCGGGCCCTGATGGCTGGCGGTGCCAGGACCCGCCTCGGCGATGCTCATACCAGCCATTCCATCCGTTGCAGCGCCGACACCACTCTCGCGCTCGGGCTGCAGCAGGCGTGCGTCGCTATCGAGCCAGCCTGGCGCGACGCGGCGCTTCTCCGCCAGCTCCCTCTCGCGAATGCGCGCCTCGAGGGACTCGAGCTCTGCGTGGGCGTCGGACTGGAGGCGGGAGATGTGCGCTTGTAGGGCGCGACACGAGGCGATGATGTCGTCGGGATGCGCGGCGTGCCCAGATGCCGAGACGACATATTTGGGCTTGGCCGTCGCCGGATCTTGTTCGTCGGAGGGTGCTGCGGTGGCCTGAATCCCGGTGGCTGACGGCGGGAGAGTCGAGAGCATGGGCTTGTAGGTATAAGGCAGGGTGGTGGCGGACGGGAGATTGACGAAGGGTGAGACAGTGAGCGGTACCTGCTCTAGGAGCGGGTGCGATCCTGAGGGGCCATGTCAGTATTTCCAAGAGTCTTAAGAAACCTCGTATCGAGATGGTGGAACTCACGGTTGTCGTGCATCGTTTTGGTGATCTTTTCTGTGTGATGGTAGAGGGGCGACTTAGAGCCGGAAGATAAGGCGATATACTGGTTCTGGATCGTGCGAAACGAGTGCCTTTGTTGTTTCGACCCGGGAGAAGGACATGCATGTATCTAACGGCGAAGTGCCAAACAATTGGGGATGATGGGATCCATGAACGGGATGGGACCCCGACCAGGCAATGACCTCAGGTGGGCTCCCTTATCGATTAGTTGACCAGTGGCCTTCTTTCGATAAGGCGCAAGCTCTCCAGGCACCTGCAAGATACCCCGCCAAAATCTCTAGCTCGAGCTTCAAACCCATCCCATCCATGCACCCCAGCATCGCGACTCACGACAAGTACACAATCTACTCTCGTACATCGCAGCTGTGTTGAAATCGACACAAACAAATATGGAATCCCGAGCCATAACCACAACCATCCGGTCGTGTCCGGCAGTTGACGACTATGTCCCGCTGGCAGAGCACCAGTCACATACCCCAGAGACCTTCTTCGGCGGAAAGCCCGTGCTATACTACCATGCTGCTGGCGCAAAGGCCTTCGTTCCAAAGTCGCAAATCAGTCGCCTCCCGTTCATGCCCGCCGCTGTGACACAGGAACAGCCGACCACGTCAGATGAGATCGAAGGCTCCGAGGAGGAGGAGCTGATAGATCAAGAGGTTGATCTGTTCGTGGGATCAGAGTTTGTCCATCCCCCTCGCTCCTCCGCCCGTCCCTTGTTACAGAGTTGCAGCTAACGTCCAATTGCGATTATAGTACCTTTACCGTCTTCAATCGAACCTCTTCCACCGGTCTTTCTATCCCTTACCCTCTGATAGCCATACACGCCATCAAGTCACTCAGCGACTCCGCCACAAGCAAGGTTCAATCCGTGTACATGCAACTCGATCTCGCCGACGGCGGTGCCGGCGACGATGAGTTCGATACCGTTGAGCTGACTTTTGTTCCTCCGGCGCCTTCCCCGTCGACAGACGAATCTGCGCCGGCAAACGGCGAAGCGCCTCCTGTCAGCTCAGAGACGACAAGGCTCTTCGAGGCTATATCTGCTTGCGCGGATCTGCATCCCGACCCTCCGCAGGATGGCGACGAGGATGACGAGGATGACATGGATCGTATCGTTTTCGAGAGCAATGTCGACCCGGAGGCTGTGGAAGGACTACCTGGCGTCTTCCGATCAGGGGCCGACGACAGCTTGCCGCCCCCCTTCCCCGGGAGCTCTGGCTGGATCACTGCGGATAACATGCATGAATACTTTGATGAGGAAGGCAATTGGATTGGCGATGAGGGAGTCAGCGGTGAGCTGGGCGAAGGAGCTGGCACGGTCCACGGCCGAGATGAAGACGAGGCCAACGGAGAAGACGAGGCCGTCAACGGTCACGACATTGGTGACGATTCGGAGAGCAAGAGACCAAGGACGGAGTAACCCGGCAGACTCGTTGAAAAGGAACAGTGTTGCAATAGTTGAGTTGTGGAGGGACACTGAAGAATTAATTCCTCCTCGGGGTGCAAAGACAGCGTTTGTAATAGTATATCCCATGGTCACGGTACACAAAAATGATTTCACACGCTTTCGAGTCAGCCAGCACCTTGCCTTCTATGTTTTGTTTGTATAGGTGCCTATGAAGCTGCCGCTAGTCTCTCCTGCGTGTCGAACCTTCAGCCGTGCTGGGCTGGACAAAGGCGTCGTCACACGACAAAGGGATTCATCGTCAGGGACACCCTCCTGAAGGCAGGATATCATAGCTAAGCCCTTGGAAGCCCAAAGCCATCGAAAGATCTTCCCAGTAGAGTTCAACATAGCTTTCTTGCTGTCATGCAGCGCTCGAACTTCCTGTCCTCTTTGCCTCACGATTCCCTGTCTTTCCCAGTCCTTTTCTGAAGATCAATAAAGACGCCGCTACAATGCAAAGCCCATCCTGTTTTGATATCTTGTACATATAATACAAACCGGCTGGTCCCGCATCAATGAGAACCAATACCCAGTACATCACTGCTCGATCTCATCTCCGTCGATGAGCCTTCCCAAGATTAGACTCTGGATGACCAGCTCATCGCTTAAGGTCTTGATTCTCTTAGGGGGGCTGGCATCCCCACTCGTGCTGGCACTTGCCCTCTTGCGCTTCTTTCCGTTGCTTGAATTGGTCGCGGCAAACAAAGCCTCACTCTCGCCATCTTTGTCGTGAACATATACCCAGTCATATGGGCAACCCGCAGTCTCCATGGCTTTGAGCTGAGTTCTAGCCTCTTCCAAGTTGTACACACGGGATAGAGAGGCACCTAGCGCCCGGGCAAGAAAGACATAGGCCATCTTCTTGCTTTCGTCTGTCTTCTTCATGACGAGCAGGATACGGCTGCCTGCCAGGAACTTCGACCGACCATCTATAATGGTCGCCAATTTGGCATTGGAAGCGTCGTACGGGACGAGGTTTCTAGAGCGTATAGCATTGTCAAGAAACGACGACTGCCCTGCGCACAGGAGATATGGTGCCCAGTCAACTATGCGACCCTTCTGCAAACATGTAGTGATCCAGCGCGAGGCGATGCAAGGTAGTCCGAGGGCCAAAGCCTGCATGTACTTCACCTTTCTGGA
The DNA here is from genome assembly GCA_018873225.1 of [Phialemoniopsis] sp. UDSM-2020. Taxonomy (NCBI): domain Eukaryota; kingdom Fungi; phylum Ascomycota; class Sordariomycetes; order Thyridiales; family Thyridiaceae; genus Thyridium; species [Phialemoniopsis] sp. UDSM-2020. Next base: position 2,748,283 of record JAEILZ010000004.1, read on the forward strand.
GTGACCGTCGGCTATCAGCGCGGTGAACCCCGTCGAAATTGCCGCGGGATGGAGACTGATATCAGTATCCCTTGACGGTGTGGAGGTGGGACTTGTGGATGCGCTTCGAACTGGAGGATGATCAAAGAGCTCGTCAAAGCCACTTGCAAGCACGCTGCCGCCTGCTTGTTCGATCTGTCCTTTTAGAGCCTCGGCACTTGCCTCTCTATCAGCGTACAACTCGGAGTTCTCGCCAGGCTTTTTCGACTGAAACGAGATGGCGAAAGCCATGCCTTGAAAGAGCGTTTGAGCCCCTACGCTGCGATCTCGAGATGTGGACTTAGCTCTGCTATTTGCACGACCAACCCTCACAGCTGGTACGTTTACGCTGCGGTCAAAAGTCGGCGTAGACGACGGTGAACGAACCAGTTCATCAGTGGAAGCGGGTTCCAGATATACCGGCGCCTTCTTCGATCTCGCCATCGTCCTAGTCCGTCCGCCGTATGTGATAGGTTTGGGTAGTGTCGCTTTTCGCCGTAGATCTCTAGAGACCGCGGGAGATGAGTGGTCACCTCTTGTCAGACGAGGGCCGTCTACACATTCATCCGTTGCAGGCGTGGTTTTCTCTGAAAGGATGGGCGTTGCAGAAAGGCTACTGAGCGTTGATGTTGAAGTTTGTGGGGCGGAGCTGGAAGGGGTGGCGGAATGTGTCTGTCCACTTGACACGACACGAGCAAGCTTTCTTGCTCGGGTACTGAACGCAGGCGGGGAAGATGATACTGGCGAAGCTGTAGGGGGAAGTTGGACATCTTTGGGCCCGGGAAGGGCTGGAGAGGAAAGAGGGTTGTTTTCGTGAGCAGATTGCTGACTGACCCGAACGTCACTTGCGGCATCTTGACTCGATTCTCGAGCAGCTGAGCCCGTCGAAGCCTGCGCTGCGGCATCACCCTGCTTGCATGAAGGCGTCTCAGTAGGAAGCCCATCGCTTTGTAGCGCAGGATATGAAAACCCGACTGAAGATTCGGTAGTCGAAGATTGGTTTTGGAAGGTGCTGAAAGGACGGGGATGCTGTGGCGCTGGACTAGTCTCGGGTATAGCATCTCCTTGATACGCTGGGTTACTCCAAGTTGCTGGATAGCTCGGGGCGTCTTTATCCAGAGCCGGCTCCGCAGAACCATGCGGCCTCGTACCAGTATGTTGGCTGCGAGGGCTACTAGCATCCATGACAGGCTTTGCTGCCGACTCCTTGTGAGGTAGAGCTGTCTCAGCCATCTCGGCAGACTGGGCGACAACAAATTCCTTCTGAGAATCCATCACCGTGTCCTGGCCGTCGGATCCAATATTTTCATCATCTTTAGAAGTTACATCATGCTCACTGGGAGAAGGTTGAGATTGCTTTCGCTTTTTGTTGGTGGAGGGAACCTCAACCTCATCAGAAGCCGAAGATTGCTTGAAGCTGATTGATGTCAGCTGCCGTTTTGCGGCAGTCTTCCTCTCCTCCGCCCTGCGCCGGCGTCTGAAATCATCGTCGCTGGTCTCACTTTCCGAACTAGGCTCGATATGCGATTTGGATGCCTCCCTCCTGTGTTGCGAGAGATTCATTGGTTCATATTGTTCCATGGGCCCCAAGGTTGAAGGTCTCTTGGAACTGATGTGTTGGGGCGAGTCTGGTACTGTTGGGTCCATCGCGGTTGTTTCTCCAAGTGGTGTCTGCTCTGCTCCCAAGAGCTCAGATAATGGCTCAGTCAAAGGTTGCGGGCTTGATGTTGGCTGCAAAAAAGGCGAGGATTGCAGGCCTCGGGTCTTTAGCGGCGACGATATGACCGGGTTCGGCGATATCGAGTTGTTTTGGAAGTTGTTTGGCGATGGCCTCGACGATGTCGGGCTGATCCCACCACGTACGGCAGAGGAAAATTGAGTCTGCCTGAACAGTTGAGAGCCAGGAAGCAGCTGGGCTCTGTCTTGAGCAGCAAACGGGTTTTTGGGCTGGGCTGGCGTCTCAGGGAATTGAAACGAGCCATGGACTGAGTGAGGCTGTTGGGACTCGGCGATGCCTGACGGCATTACGCCAAAATCCACAAAACCCGAGCCATCAGGAAGGGTGGACTGCGTGCCATGCCCTGCTACATGGCTTGTTCCGAAAATCACTGCGCCGGTGTCTTCCTCGTTCAGGGTTTTCTGCTCTTGTGAGCTAGGGAAATGGTCTTCAGGCCCCAACGCCAGGGCCGTGGAGGGCAGTTCGTCCTGCAGCCTCGAAGAGGAGGTTCTGTAGTACTGATCATAACTGCGCCCGTCGTTTGACTGTGTAGGAGACTGGGAGGGATCCATGATGCCAGCCGTCTCGAGAATTGGTGACTGCGCTGAAGTCATCTCCCAAGGCTTACCATCTTTGCCGAACGCCTCTGAGCGTGGCTCAATGCAATTGGCCTCGCTTTGGTCAGAGGGTGATGATACAGGCTGAGCCGTAGCGGAGGCGGCCGGTATGAAGTCGCACTCCGCCTGAGTATTTGTCCTAGGCACAATGCCTGCCGAATATCGATCGCCTTGACCACTATGATCCTGTGGTTGATGCGCCTGTGTGGATGACGCAGTTGGTGAGACGCGATTTACCTGTCCCGTCGCGTGGTCCCGTGCCTGGAAAGTCGAGAAAGGTCAGTGCCAACCATGTTTGATGCGGTCCTGCACTAGCGGGGGTGGGTACAATACACCTACATTGGGCAATACCGGCTTATGTGGGCTGTTCCTCAGCAGACGGCTTCCAACAAATGCCTGATGGACTGTTGTATAAGAACCGCTTAGTGAAACTGCTGCATCTTTTTTCAGATAACGAGGTGATTTGGAGAGTTCATACCTTTTGTCACGTTGCCAGGAGCCGCCTGAGTTGGTAGGAATGGAGGGGTGGTGGACTCTAGATGTTCGCCTGGCACCGGAGAGCTACTCAACTATGCGGAAGATGGACAGTGAATGGTTAGAGAAGTGTGCATGTCATGGGGATTAAAGGAAGAAGAGAAGCTGAACCTACCGAGCCCACACCATACTCGTCCATGTAAAAACCTAGAACCTGTTGGCTGTCCTGGGACTCCTCATTACACTCGCTTGTCTTTCCTACCGCCATTTTGGCTGCCGTGTTGTGTAGACAGGACGTGGTGTCTGTGTAAGTACACCTTGAATGGACCTCTGATATCACAAGGGCAGCAAGGAGTTGAAGATCAAAAGGCCTTGATTCACCTGGCATATTGTGGCGAGTGAATACGCGAAGTGGACAAATTTGGGAGGACAAGCCATGTTGAGATTCACTGATACTCAGTGCTACGAATTCATCATGAACATGCTTCTCTCGAGCGCTCTTTCCTCACGAGTGAATGTCATAATTCCTGGCTGTGAAGTACGCCACGAGGAAGGCGCACGTCAGTTCCATATTGTAGCTCTGTGAGGCAAGTGCAGCTGAGCAGAGATACAGACCTTACCTAGTACCTTCTATCAAGGACTAAGGCTCCAGTCAAGCTCCTTCATCGCTCTCCGTGAGGAACGCCCGAGTCTCTGCAGACGTTATAATTGATGGTTGTCAAATTGCTTCTATGATGCCGGATCTTGTCTTCTAGAAAAGGGTTTGGAAACATGGAATACCAATAATACCAATTGGTTGCATGCCTGCTGTATGCACGTACTGTACTGTGCAAGGGTTGTGGGTTGTGATTGGCTGGATCGAGACGTAATGTTTTGATGGCATTGCCCGGTGCCCGGTTGATCAGCCCCTAATAATAACAACCCCTCCCCTGCCAGACCCGGCGAACCCCTGCATCTAATCTTCACCTGCATGGTCATCCGGCCATTTCCAGTGTCGTATCCAGACACTTCTTCTTGTCCTTGGCTTCTTCCTGCTTGCCGGGTCACACACTCTCTCAGTCTGGTCTTACTTTGCTGCTTTCTTTTTGCTGGCAATTCCTGACAGCAGAGGCAAGGTTTCGTCATCTGCAGACCACCGAGACATACATGTACTAAGTAGAGAAAGTACGTGCTCCCGCGTCCTTGTTCGCGTCGCCTCACACAACCGTTGTCCCCGGCCGTTGCTTGCCTCACCCACTCCGCATCGACAACATCCCTGCTCCCTCCTGGGACTCCTTCACCTCGATTGCATCTAGGCGTCGCGTTCGCCCCCTAATAAACCCACCGTCGTTTGCCATTTTGTGGACCCCTATTTACTTTTCGCAGCGATTCTCATAGAACATGACCCCAGACCGTCTATGCGTGTTTCCATAGCATTCACAGCCGAACTGTGGGCGCAAGGATGACCGGGGAAACGAACAATAATATTGGGAGCGAAATGACCGTCATCACACCATACTTAAACCGACCTTGACTATCCTTCAAGACCCTGCTGCCCACGCCTCGTCCTCCTGAATGCTTCCTCTGTTTCTTCTCAGACGGAGTCATCGTTGCTTGGACTTGAGAGCTGGACCTGGACCTGGTTTCAACTGCCCTGTCGTCCCCATACCTATCCATAACATCATATACGGAGTAGCTATCTTCTCCCTTGAACCGGTCCGCTTTCGACACCGGCATTGCCCATCTTTACCCGCAGCAGTTGTGGCCCGCTGCCCGGTCATCTCCAGGCGGCCTGTACCCTCCTTGTCGAAGCAGCATCGGCAACTGTTGCCCCCCCATTTTGCCCTATCAAGCGACCAAACAAGACCCCTGTCCCACGGTTAGCTACCCTAGCTCGGGCTTGCCAATTCGAATTGCCTGCCAATAACAAGGACGGAGATGGTTGTCACCACACGTCCCCTATCAATTCTTTCTTCATGACAGTTCTTTTATTCCAGATTTGTTTACTATCGACCTACTCCAACCCTCTTTTCAATGCGAAGCGTCTGAATCGCATCACCAAGGCTCACGTCGTCGCCAGAAGAACGACCGCTCCTTTGCGATCCCGTCAGAGGCGCACCCACGGTGCCCCAGCTTCCGCTCCTTACCGCAAGAGACGCCGTGCGTCTGCATTCGCTCGGCGGGCAGAGCTCCTACAGCAAAACTCGAGAATTTGTTCTCTGGCCGGACCAACAACCGAGGAAATTTCCGGTTCCAATTCATTAGATCGAGCCGCCGTAGAGCATCTCTTCACACTACACCAAGCCAGGATGGAGGGAGAAGGCCCCAAAGCTGACGAGGCGCCCATGTCGGGCTTCGACAGTAATCGAAATCCATTGGAGGATTGCGCATCAGAGCTTGCCAGCTCAGATACGATGCCCCCTCCGCCTCTTCCAACAGGTGGAGGCCTAGATGAACACGCATCAGAGACTCGGTCCTCGAGATCCGAGTCGACCGCATCTCGGAACACCAACCGTCTTTCTCTGACTCTCCCGATTGCACCACCGACAGCTTGCCCGAGCCGTCCGCCCCCAAGCTCATCCACGGCTGTGTCGTCATATCCCCCCACGCCAATCGACACCTCGGCAGTCACTTCGCCCACTGACACGAATAACTTCATCACGGCCATAGCTGCCCAAGAAAGACGCGTACTCGAGCTCCGTGAGGAACTCGATCAAGCCGAGCGTGAACTGGGGCGCCTCAAAAAACAGTGGACGCATCATGAGGCGTTCAAGAAGAGATCTGAAGTTCGCAGGAAGGAGCCACTTAGGCCACTGTCACTCCAGACGCAGACCAGCACGCCTGTCAATCCGGAGGCCGACCTACTGACGAGGCGGAGCGTGGAGATGGACAGGCGCAAAGCGCTTCTCCTGGGGCAGCAGAGTGCGCAGAGCACCCCAACACAGTCGAGACGGCGCGTCTTCCGTGGCGCCCACACGAGGACTTTGTCACTCTTGTCCCCGACCAAGACTATCGACGATTTCTCGGTCCATGAAGACGATGTGAATGGTCTGATCAAGTCGCCCTCCCAGGAGCTGGAGGCTGCGTTCCAGAGTATCCACCGCCGCGGCCCCATCACCCCGGCGCAATTGTCTAAGCGCGCCTCGTGGGCGCCTCGGTCTACACAGCAGGTCGGCGGTCTGAAACAGGTCGCCGATGACTTCAAGGCCGGTCTATGGACCTTTGTCGAGGACCTACGGCAAGCAACAGTGGGGGATGAGCCGATCACGGGTGCAGGCACACCCATGAGGGGGGCCAACGTGGTCCCTCGAGCAGCCCATGCCCTGCTAGGTGAAAACCAAGAGACCATCAAGGCTCCAGGGTCGACAACGCGTCCCCACGTGAGCAATGCCTTTGAACACACGCCGACGCCGCCAGCCCGTTACACAGACAACCCGGACACGGAGACACAATCTGCGGCTGAGCACCGGCGAAGAGTGTCGAAGACAGAGGCAAAGGCGGCTAAGCGCTTCTCGTGGACGCCTTTGACCGTCGATTCGTTCGATGATAATGACTGGACGAACTGGGATAGTCCACCTGTCAAGTCGCCGCGATGGAGCGGTACAACCGTCAATGGGGATCTCATCGACGCTATACCTGGAAAGAACGACGAGAATGAGGCGCCAAGGTAAGAACAACACCCCGCTTCACTATTCTGGCTTTGCGTGAATGACTTCCTGAACATTATTTGGTTTCAGTACAAATCAGCGCGCAGCGGAGCAGTCAACGCCGTCAGATTCGCCGAACAAGCTCGATGACATGTCGTGGGCCATGCTTAACAAGCTGACCCCCGGTAACATCAAACGTACCGCCTCTGACTTCATGAAGGAGTGGGAGAAGAGCCTGTCGCCGACTAGAGAAGGGGCTGCCGTCTCAGAGGAGAACAGGGAACGGCCTATCAGGACAGCTGACCTATTGTAGATATTCCTACCAGGCAACCCGTCTTTTGCATATAGATCCCGGAAGGGAAGGACCATACTTCTTGCATATACATTCGGCGAAGGCACGAGGAAATGTTTCTCACGACAAACGAACAAATGAAAGAACGCAGCGCTATTGGAAATGTGCATTTGGTGGTGGAACTTGGCGGCGATGTAAGCTTGGACTGGATGGTGTTTTTCTCTCTTCGTCTTAACGTTTGGCGTTGTATGGCTTCCCTGTTATAACACGAGTACCTGTAGCATAATGATATAATGAACCGTCGTTATCAAAAGGGTGTACAACCAAGGGATGAGTATCCATGTGATCAAGTATTCGATGTTTGCACATCTACAGTGCCAACCGAGCTGTTATTAGCACTGTTTCGCACTGTGAGAGTGATTTTTTCCCCACCAGCGCCACCAAATGCTGCTGGTGCTGCTGACCGCGACCCATTACGTCGCAGTACAGAGGCACCTGAGACTAGCTAGCAGTGTGGGAAGCGGGTCATCCATGGTCACAGCTCTCTCGGACTAGGACCACCTGCACCTGCAACTGCACCTGCAACCTATCTAACGTTATCCATCCCCATCATCGTCACCAAAGTACATACGAGCGGCTTCTCTCGAGGACCTTGCATCCCCCGCCCTCCAATTGTCCTCTACGTTTTGCTACTCTCTCGCCCTCGCCTTTTCGTCCTTTCCATCCGTCTTCGACCTCCCAGATACATACAGGATGGACCACGTAGGCAAGATCTACTCCATCTCCGGGCCCGTCGTGGTTGCCGAGGAGATGGAGGGTGTTGCCATGTACGAGCTCGTCAGGGTCGGCCACGAGAATCTGGTCGGAGAGGTCATAAGAATCAGCGCGGACAGAGCATCTATCCAGGTTTATGAGGAGACTGGTGCGTTGGCTATCTCATAACTCTCCCATCCCCCTACAGAATCCGCGGGAAATACCTCGAGCTCGACCTCAAGCTACTCTACCCGTCCTTCTGATTCCAGACGAGAGCTAATGATATTCGTAATGAACAATAGCTGGCGTGCAGGTCGGCGATCCCGTACGACGAACTGGCAAGCCCCTCTCCGTTGAACTTGGTCCAGGTCTCCTCAACAACATCTACGATGGTATCCAGCGACCCCTCGAGAAGATCTCAGAAGTCTCCAAGAGCATCTATATCCCTCGCGGTATCGCCATCCCAGCCCTTGATCGTGAGAAGAAGTGGGAGTTTACTCCGACCATGAAGGTTGGCGACCACATCACGGGAGGTGATGTCTGGGGTACTGTCTTCGAGAACTCCTTCATCAAGGTCCACAAGATCCTGCTGCCTCCCCGCGCCCGCGGTACTATCACCAAGATCGCGGACAAGGGCGAGTATACAGTCGATGAGAAGATTCTCGAGGTTGAGTTTGATGGCAAGAAGACCGAGTATGGAATGATGCAGACCTGGCCTGTCCGTGTCCCTAGGCCGACCACCGAGAAGCACTCGGCCAACAGCCCCTTCCTCGTCGGCCAACGTGTCCTCGATGCCCTTTTCCCTAGTGTGCTCGGCGGTACTGTCGCCATTCCCGGTGCTTTCGGTTGTGGCAAAACTGTCATTAGTCAGTCTGTGTCCAAGTTCTCCAACAGTGATATCATCGTTTACGTGGGATGTAAGTGATTGGCAACGACCCTTTCTTGAACTTGGCATGTCATGCTAACAATGCCACAGGTGGCGAGCGAGGTAATGAGATGGCTGAAGTCTTGAAGGATTTCCCCGAGCTGTCCATTGAGGTCGAGGGCCGCCAGGAGCCCATCATGAAGCGCACCACGCTCATCGCCAACACTTCCAACATGCCCGTCGCCGCTCGTGAGGCCTCCATCTACACTGGAATTACGGTGGCTGAGTATTTCCGTGATCAAGGCCTCGACGTTGCCATGATGGCTGATTCGTCATCTCGCTGGGCCGAGGCTCTGCGTGAGCTTTCTGGTCGTCTCGGAGAAATGCCTGCGGACCAGGGTTTCCCCGCCTACCTCAGTACCAAGCTGGCCAGCTTCTACGAGCGTGCCGGTAAGGTGCAAGCCCTTGGCTCCCCGGAGCGTGACGGCAGTGTCAGCATCGTCGGCGCCGTCAGCCCGCCAGGGGGTGATTTCTCCGATCCCGTCACCACATCCACCCTGGGTATCGTACAAGTCTTCTGGGGTCTCGACAAGAAGCTCGCTCAGCGCAAGCACTTCCCCTCCATCAACACCTCCGTGTCCTACTCCAAATACACCATGGTGCTCGACAAGTGGTATGAGAAGGAGTACCCGGAGTTCCCGCGGCTGCGTAACAGCATCAAGCAGCTCCTCTCCAACTCGGAGGAGCTCGACCAGGTCGTGCAGCTGGTTGGTAAGGCAGCGCTCTCGGACCCCGACAAGATCACTTTGGATATGGCTACCCTGATCAAGGAGGACTTCCTGCAGCAGAACGGCTACAGTGACTACGACCAGTTCTGCCCCATCTGGAAGACGGAGTGGATGATGCGTCTTATGATGGGCTTCCACGACGAGGCGCAAAAGGCCATCTCGCAGGGCCAGACATGGGCCAAGGTCAGGGAGGCGACGCAGGACCTTCAAGGGCAGCTGCGGAGTCTCAAATTCGAGGTGCCGACCGAGGGCCAAGAGAAGATTTGCAAGAAGGTATGCGATCATATATTCAGTCCGTTCAAATCTGAGATTACTGACTCGTTGCGCGTAAACAGTACGAAGCCATACAACAAGAGATGCTCGACAAGTTTGCATCAGTCATGGACGAGTAAGGCGTATCCTGTCATCTGGCAAGGACGGAACAAAGTGCGTGAGGAGAGAAGGGGAGCGATAAGGGAGTCTATTTTATCTGGTCACTATCATGCTATAGAAACTGTTGTCGGTTATTGGCTTTTACCACGAAGTCTTGTATGTACAAACCTGGTGCATAGATCGAGAAGGGAATTCAGACAGGCGACGAATTCGAAACTAATCTGACAATCTGCAAATTGCCTTCCACTGAGACCCGTCCATAGTGACCCAAGCCGTACGAGTCGAAAGAAGACTTATTTGAGTAACCGATTTGTTCCTTCACCGAGCCAGGTAGGTTCACAACCATCAATTAAGTAACTTGTATGTAGCGGGCTTTTTTAGTAATTTTTTTGGTTTGAATTTCAAAATATCTAAATAACATTCGGCTTCTCTTCTCAATTCCTTTTGGAAATCAAGGCAAGAGTGCATCTTTTTCGGCCGTCTCCTCGTGAGTAGATCCCACCTATGTCCCGATTTCCCTTACACCAGAAAGAAAAGCGGGATAGCACCGATGGATGTAGAATAGAGCAGTAGAAGGGAAAAGGAAAAAGAAACAGGAGAAAGCTCCTCAATGCCCTGGGATATATATAGGTATAATGGTATATACAGGCTATGTCTATCAAGCCCGAGAGAAGTGAAGAGGAAAAAAAAGGTAGGAGGGTCTTTTCTTCGTTGTGTTTGGCTCTGTTGTCAAACATCGCCGTGTTCCGTCAGGAGCTTTTCCCCCAAGATCGAACTAGCGTTCGACCAAGAAACCATTTTCCACCGTCCATTACACCTCTGCTCCCAACAACGCCATCTCTCTCTTCATGACTGCATTTACGAGATCTGCATGACCATGGGGCCGGCCATGATGATCTCGTCGGTGATCTTGCCAGTCAGGGGCGCCTCGGTGACGAGGTTGACGTAGACGACGCCGGCCAGGCCCTGGGGCACGGTGCAGCCGGTGCCCTGGGTGAAGGGGGAGAAGGCGGTGCCGCCGACGATGTTGCCGTTGGTGAAGGAGCAGAACTGGGCGCCGCCCGCGGCCTCGGACTCGACGTTGATGGTGGAGCCGATGGCGGCGGCGGCGGGGCTGCCGGCGGCCATGGTCAGGGTCGGGAAGGCGGTCAGGATGAGGTTGGAGCCCTCGGGGCAGGACTGGATGAAGGGCGCGGCGAGGGAGAAGACCTGCTTGGGCGACAGGGAGGTGTCGAAGGCGCCCGGGGCGGCGGCGACCTGCGAGGCGACGCGGATGAAGGTCTGGTGGCGGGCCTCCTGGGTCAGGATGGAGCCGGCGGTGCCGAGGATGGAGCCGTCGGCGATGAGGGGCGCCCCGCCGAGGTAGGCAGAGACGCCGACGTTCTCGAGGACGGCGGCGGTGGCGACCATGCCCTTGGCGTCGGTGAAGCCAAAGTTGTAGGTGCAGGGCTGGACGGGCTTGACGCCAGCCTGGGCGATGGCGCCCTGCAGCAGGCCGACGTGGGCCTGCTCACTGGCGCCGATGCTGATGAGGTCGTCGACCTGCGCCTGCTGGAGGCCGAGGGCCAGGAAGTCCGAGGCAGGGAACTTGGCGAAACCCTGCTGGTAGAAGGCGGTCTCGAGCCACTCGAGGGTCAGGGCACTAAGAAAGCAGGCTTGTTAGTACACTGTGACTGAGCTCCTTCTTCCTTGCTTTCCCTCAGTGCGTAACATACAATTGCAGGATGTCGATATCCGTCAGGCCGAGCGCAGCGGCGGCGGCATTCTGTCGCTTCGAGTACTCGTACATCTTCATCTGGCTCGGGTTGAGCTTGGGGTGGGCTGGCAAGGCGGTGGTGGCGGCGGCCAAGGCCAGGACAGTGCCTGCGATCTTCATGATGGACGGCATCTTGACTGATTTGTGTGTGTGTGTGGCTGTTGGTTCCCCTGGATCCAATAACTCTTCTCGTCGACTTAATGAACGTGGCGATGTTGTAGAATGATAGCAAGACCAGCCTGGCTGTTCTAGACAACAGAGTCCCTCCTGGGTTTTGGTGGTGAAATTAAAGGATATTAAATCGGAAAGTAAATGAGCGATAGAGACTGACGAGCAACAAACGTTGATCCCAGGAAAGCAGACCAGCGCTTTTGGTTCAAAAAGGGGATTGAAAGGAACGGAAGTTGGATGGGATGGGGTAAAGAGAGAAGGGCAGAGTAGAGCAAGAGGAAACCAAGTTTGGCGACAGGAGGGAAAATGGGCCTGTTAAGAAAAAGAAGGGCACTCGCCCGCCAAGAGATCATCACGATTTGGGGAGTGAGATGGGATGGAGAGCGGCTACAGCTCGTTCCGTGCCCGGCTTCAGCAGTCCTGCGACGGCATCTCCATCACGTCCCGCAATGCGACAAGCATCCAAGCTCGTGCTCTTCGGAGCGCCCCTTCGCCCTGGGTCCTGGAGGGAGGAGGAGGAGCCGGTGCCTCGAACGCCCAGGACAGGGGAGGGAGGGAAAGGCAGCGGACCAGGGGTCGACTACGGGAGCAGGTACTTCGTAGATGACAGGAGGTGCAAAACCCTTACTTCGCAGGTTAGGGTTGTTTCGTTTCCTCTGGCGCGCTCAAGGAGGAGTCAAGAAAGACGTCTTGGACCAGGACATCGTGAGAACAGCCCCAGGCCACCAATCAGGGTCCGTCTTTGATAGCAACGGGAAAGTGGTCGTTGTGCTCCAGGAGCTCGACCCCTAGCCTCCAGACCCGCATAGCTTAAACCAAACCTTGACAGGGGTTGAAGGGGCCATTTCTTGGCTTGCTTTGGGCACTTCCAAGACCTCGTAGCGCTGTCGTCTCGCAACCGAGGTCAGCCTGTTAGGCCCGTCTAGGCAAGGTGTGGTGGCGTCTTGGGTTGACAGACAGGGGTCGCCACGGGGCCCGGCCGGGGTTCTGCGACCTCATCCTGTGTCAGACTCGTTTCGACCGGCGGACCGTGGGTGACCCGAAAGCCGCAACCCCAAATTCGCTTCCTTACCCAAAACGGTAATATTGATACTCAAGAGCACGCACATACGCACATACGCACACACGCTTTGGCCATCCTGCATCAACCGGATCGAATCAAATCTGCCAAGCTAGCCCTCAGGAGGAGTCAGGGCCTGCCTCGTGGGCGACTAGGTTTTCTTGGTAGCATCCCGCAGGCAAATGCTAGCTATGTAGATAGAGTTGTAAGATTGGAAGGGATTTATCTAGTTGGCTTGGCGCGGTTGCAAACATCGGCGCTCCGGTAGTCTGGACGAACGAGGCGCTTGGTGTATGTACTCCGTACTCAAGCATGTATCTACGATGTGTAGGGCGAGGCGGTCGTCCTCAACTGAGTCCTCTTTCATCAGTGACTTTCGCCATCGCGAAATATTCGGACCCATCAAATTCCAGAAGCCCTTTTCCATGGCTTCCTGGCTGCTGGCTTTAATGGGACTAAACATGATCGGCCCTGGGCATAACTCGTAGATCTTGTAGAGAGGCATTGACATCCTGCGAGGTAGTCGACACGGCGAAACAAGTCACCACTCTCTCTCTCGCTCGGGAAATCCAACATCCACTCGCTTCTCTCCATCTGGACTTATCTGGACTTGGATTAAGGCTTCCTGATCTCCATTCCACGCCCACACATCCCGGACACGACCTGCCGCGAGCCGTAGATGCTGGGCGTGCCTTTTGATCAGCCGGATTCAAGTCCGCCCCTCCCGCGTGCCAGCTATGGTAAACTGAAACCTTTCCAGCACCAGTCAAGAGGTTGAAGGAGAAGGCTACGTGGGTCTTGCTCCAGACAGCCGGGAGGTTGGCGGCTCACAGCCCACGACGTCCAGGGAGCTGACATGCCACACCATCAATACCGTTGCTCCCGAAGTCAATTAGCCTGTTCTGGCCCATGATCGCCCATCAAACCTTCTCGGCATAAACTCGACTTGTGACAGATCAAGGGAGACTTCGGTGGAGAAACAAATGGCATTCATCCTCGGGCGAAGAGACATGGCAAAGCTTCATAGAAACATCCTTACAAAGCTTTTCTAAGGACGACCAGATATCAATATAGGGTACTTTAGGTAGTAAATATTGCGAAACTCTCGATTGTGCTGGACTACAACTAGTATGTTTTGCAGACAGTCGCCCCGATCATTTTCAGATCAGCTTGTTTCTGTCTACCGTCAACAGACAAAGATATGCCCGGAGCAATGGATTTTGTGGGTTGCATGCTGACAATCTGCCATGGATTTTTACTCATATACTAAAGCTTCTCCTTCGATTACTCTTCCTGTCTTCTTTTTATCAACGATAACGATAGCATGCCCTCTTCATGGATGGTAGGTACCCCGAGAGATACACCATCCCAACTCTTTTGCTATGATGCATCTAGAGGGCGTAGGGGTTCAGAGACCGAATGGTCAGGCACCTGCAATCTGTTAGCACATCCACCTCAAGACCATGAAATTTACAAGGGGCAAGCTTACGGTGGGCTCTTGCTGAGATCCGTCTTAAGAATCACCGGCACTCTCGTCATCTCGGTCACATCTTGGATGTACTCGCCGCCTTCCTCCCTCAGCTTGAAGAGCTTGAGGTACTTCTCCTTGTTGGAGAGCAGCGTTTCGGGAGCCTCTGCCATGGGAACCTTCGAGTCGGACCTGGTGCGCTGGAGAAGACCAGGAGCGTTCGAGTTGGACCGAGCAGGCGAGCCGGGCACGCTTTGAGTGGGTCGCTCAGCCAGCGAGGCACCGGCCATGGCCTCGGTGATGTCCGACGCGTTGTCGTCATCATCATCGAACAGCGCATCGACATCGTCCGTCGAGATGGTGCCCGTCTCGGTCTGCTTGCGAGTTGCCTCCTCGCGTTCCTTCTTGACCCGCTCGGCCTCCTCAGCCTGTCGGGCCGCGGCCCGGGCGTTCGACATCCGCTGAGATGCGGCGGCCTTGGGACGCTCATCCTCGGGTACGTACGCAGAGCTGGGCACGCCCTTCTCCCAGTACAGCTCCAGAACCCTCTTCTCCTTGCGGAACTCGGCCTTTTTCAGCGGCAATTGATCGCAGTGAACACGCTTCTCGAAGCCCCATTCCGGAATGAGCACATCAAACGCCGATTCGTACACGCAAATGACAATGCCCTCGCTAATGAGGTCGCCGTTCGCCTCTTGCTTCTTCTTGTCCATGTCACGGCAGGATTCAATGTGTACACTCTGTTCCTGGGCGTTCTGTGCCGAGTCCTTCTTCGTGTTGCAAGACTCGACCGTCTTGACGAGGTTCTCAAGGTCCTCAGTGTACTCAGTCTTGCCCTCCGAAAGCACCACATCCAGCTGTCGGTGAACAATGACATCGGCGTAGCGTCGGGTCGGGCTGGTGAAGTGAGTATACAGTGGTAGGTTCAGGGCGAAGTGCGGCCAGAGGTGTTTAGCGGTCTTGCCGGCAATGTAGTACTTGGCACGCTGCATCGTCTTCAAGAGCAGTGTCTCCATGCCCTTCCTGATATCCACGTCGTCAACCTTGAAAAGGCTGTTCTGTATAGCGCCACTGCTGGACGAGTCCATCTCGTAGCCCAGAGCAGTCATGCGCTCAGCAAAGGTCTGAAGGCGGCGAGGGTTGGGAGCCGTCTGCCGGCGGAGCAGAGCCTTCTCTGGAAGAGCTTGTGCGAGCCGTTGGGCGACGTAGGCATTAGCCTTGTGCATCAACTCCTCGACAAGCTCTACGGCAGGCGTGGAGTCAAAGATGTTGTGCTCAATCGGGATGTTCTCGTCATCCAGCTGCTGGAGCAGACGCAGCGGCGCAATAGGCTCGCCGCCAGCGCCCAGACGGGCCTCGCGGAACTTCTGTGACACAGCCTACCAAAGTTAGCTCTTACACTGTACATGTGTCAGCCGAGTCGAATACATACATTGAGAATTTGAAGATCCTTCAGGGCTGCAGCCTCGTGCTTGAAGCCGGCTTCGCCCGACAGAGCATTGTTGATGTCCTTGAGAGAAAGCTTGCCATTGCTCTTGATGACTGTCTTACCGACCCAAGTGTCGCCCTCGGCAACTGCGCCGTTGTGAGGATTAACTTGGAAGACTACACTGACAGTGAGACGCTCCTGCCCGGGAGTGAGGGAGCAGACCTCGGTGGCCAGCTTAGGAGGCAGGAGAGCGCACGTCCGGTTGACCAGGTGCACAGCAGTGCCGCGCTTCTTCGCCTCGCGGTCAACCAGCGAATTCGGCTTGACGAAGTGCGTCACATCAGCGACATGGACACCAATCTCAATCTTGCCATCGGGCCGCGTCTTGACGTGGACAGCATTGCCGAGATCGGCAGAGCCATCTAGATCCAGAGTGAAAGTCTTCTCGTCGCGGAAGTCGCGGCGAGCCTCAATCGCAGCCTCGTCCTCCTTGGCAAGTGACCAGTCCTGGAGGCCCACGCTTCTGAGCACGGCATCGGAAAACTCATCCGAGGCAAAGTTGTTGTCGCGCAGAAGAGCATCAGTCTCGACCTTCAAGTCACCCATCTTTCCAAGCTGCTCGACTAGCGTTCCGAAGGGGTGCAGCGAAGTGATAGGCCAACGCTTGATGCATGCTACGAAGATGCGATCGGCGTAGTCCTGGTGCTTCTCTACGAAATCTCGGGGTGCCTGTTCCGTCGGAATAGCAATGAGGGGGACTCGCTTGTCTGTTGGTTTGAACCAGACAATCTTGGGCTTCTCTTGCTGGCGGCTGTCCTGGTGACGAGAGCCACCATCTCTGGCAGCTCGCTCGGCCTCCTGCTTCTCTTTGGTTGCCTGGCTGCTGGGACGGAGAAGGCCAAGGGTACCAGAGAACATCTGACCAGCCACCCGCTCAATAACAGCCACAATATGGCCTGCATAGAGAGGCTTCTGCTCGTCATTAATCTCTTCCTCCTCGACGAGAAGGAGACTCTGGCCCTCCACTTCAACATCATCATTCTTCTTCTGAGTCGGTCGCTGCCTCAGACTACCACGACGACGGATGCCGCCTTCAGCTGTGTTGTTCTCGTCGCCATTGTTGTTCTGGCCGTTGGTGGAGCCAGAACGGGTATCAGTAATATCCTTCCGCTTCTTCTTCTCTTCTTTCTCTCGCTTCTGGGACCACACCTCGTCGACATCGAGCAGCTCGACAGCAACCAGATCTCCTTCCAGAGCACGGTTACGGTCTTTACTGCCGCAGATGAAGATGTCGGCATCAAGAAGACCATCCTGGGTTGAGACGTACGCATCGCTGCGGTTCTTCTTGTTGACACGGAGGATGCCCGAGACAAGTTGTCCGTCGCCGAGTAGGGCAGGAAGGGTTGCCTGGGGCAGATAAGGAGTGAAAAGTGTCTTTCGCTGTTGCTGCTGAGGCTGCTGGGCAGAGAGCTGCGGTGCATGCTGACTCCCGCCAAGGCCAACAAAGTTTTGGCCGTTCATCTGTGCGGCCTGGAGGGCCTGCAACTGGTTCAGCTGCATGGGGTTAAGTTGCTGACCGGGGAACATCCCGGGGATCATCATCTGTCCTGGCAGCTGCACCAGCTGGGGCTGGCCTGGGTATTGGAACGCCCCAATGTTAGAGAACGATTGGCCGCTCATAGACTGACGGGAGCGGTGGCCGGGTTGGAAATTCTGCTGCTGTCCGGCATTCTGGTCTTGACCCTGGTTCTGGGTCCTCCAGTTGCCGTCAAAGTTGCGAGAGCCTGTACGGGCGTGCCCGGAGCCGCCACGGCGCTGCAAATCACCGGAATGGCCACCTGCGTCGCCCGCGCGGGGAGCAGCGCCACCACGGCCAACGGCCATGCTCTGGCTCCGACCGTGTGCTCCGCCGCGGCCGCGAGATGGTCCCAGGCCTTGGGCAGGCTGACTGTCAGGAACAGTCAGCGAAGGACCCTTGCCTTCATCCTCAGGCTTGTCGTTGGCGCCGGAGGCACCTGGCCCGGGAAACTGGAAGGCGGAGGTTGTACGCTTTTGCTGCGCAATCTCGGCAGCCTTCTTGGCATCTGCCAGGGCTAGCGAGTGTCTGCGCTGATGGCCGCTTCCAGAGCCGCCGCCGCCCCGTCCACCTCGAGCACTGCTGTTCTCGCGGTTGTGGCCAGCAGCATTGTCCGCATTGCCGAAAGCTGACCCAGAAGCTCCGGATGAAGGGGCAGGGGGAGGGCCCATTCCCATGTTTGGAAGTGCCGACTGATTACGGCGATGTGACATTGGCTGGGTCGGGGGAGCCATGTTAACATTTTGCTGCGGTAGCTGGTTCGGGAACTGGAAACCGGCTTGGGGCGACATGTTGGTCATGTTGGGTTGGAGGGGGTTGAATCCTCCACCAGGGGGTAGCATCCCCATATTGACATACTGCTGTTGAGTCGCCTGGATCTGTTGCTGCTGCTGCTGTAGGAGTTCGATCTGTTGCTGGATGGCAAGCTGCTCCACTAGAGGAGGAAAAGGTTAGCACCAACGGCTGCCAAGACTGACGATGGCGAGCTCGAGAAGGATGAAAACCGCAGAGTTGCGCCAGAGGAAAAGGGGGTAAAAGGTGTCAGGACGAGCTTACTGTTGGGGTTGGCAAACATGCTCATCAGCGGAGTGAGCTCTGAGGGGCTGCGACGATGGGCGATGTGAAGGCGTCGGCCAGTAGGGCCGGGTACGCCCCCAGCAGGAGGAGGCTGCTGCTGCTGCTGCTCCATGACAAGCTAGTAGAAACTGCTTGACGATGGAAATGCAAGCTTGGTATGCAAGTAGTAGGTTTGTTTGTGGATGTAGAGAGCTTGAATCGCTGTTGGATGATGCAGTATCACGAGCCTGGCGACGATGACGACGTCCAAAGTGATGTCAAGGAGGGTACGAAAGGAGAGAGCGTTGGAAAAGGGTGATGATGATCGGGACGCTTTGCTTTGATCGGAAAGGGAACGTGCAAGTACTGAAGACGAGCTGGAATAGCAGAGACGATGTTGATTTTTGGATTGGAAGGACAACAGACGAAAGGAGAGGAGAGTGAGGGAGTGAGAGTAGAAGAGTTGTGGATGTGTGTGGGAAGAGGAGAAGGGTAAGGGCGAATACGATTGATGATGATGGCAGACCAGACACAGGCGAGCGAGAGAAAGAAGGTGGTGCTCGATTAGGTGGTGCTTCGGTTGGCCCAGCTAGCATGGACCAGCCAGCACCCCTCGAGGGCACAGCACACTTGGAGCAGTTGAGGACATCACTGATGGGTCCAAATTGGAGGGCTAAACAGGGTACCTTGGGGCAGAACAAGGTACCTACGGGGGACCAAGGGTGCCCAATACGACTAGGATTGGCGACGCTTGTGGCCTGGTGTCGGGGGCCCAGGAAACAACTTTGTAGACTTGGGGCTCAGGTAGGCTACAAGTACCACCAGACCTCGAGAGCTCGCCTTTCTCTGCCCGCAATTCCCACTTTTGCACGTTTGGGGGGAGGACAAGGAGGGGAGACGACCTTCGACGTAATGATTATCAGAGAGATTTGAGCCCATCCCAGCCCTGTCTGCCCACCTCTGCCCAGCTTTCTGACGATGCCTCATAGAGCACTCCCAGAGTGTTGTTCCCAGTCAAGTGGGTGTAAGAAAGGTTAACAGGTTTGGATCAGTTCTTCTTTCCAAATTACTAACAAACTGAGTAATCAATCTATAAGCGTAGGTAATGGGATAATTCTGGGTGGTTAGTCGATAATTCAGGTACATTTGTATGGGCAACCGTCAACTACAGTATCTAGGCACTCAAACTGTCACCTATTTGCCAGCCTCTTGAACCTGAAGTTTTCATGAACTCATCTAGCGGGCATCAGAGACCTGGAGATCTCGGGCGAGCTCCACTGACGGACGGACGGGCAGCAGCGGGAGCCACCTTCAGTGCTAGCCTCAACAGAAGGGAAGATCCACTTAGGGAGGAAGAATACGGGCTCTGATGGGGGCTTGAGGCTTCACTAATAAAAGGAGGCTTCACGAGAGGAAAATGGATCATTGAATAGTAGTACCTTACCTAGGTAGGTAGCACAATAGGTATCAAGGCCTGAATTACGATAGTGCTGAACAATTGGACTGCACGACCTCGATTTAAATGGGCTGAGCTAAGACTTCCCCCATCCCCACCTGCACCAGGAGACTGGTCTGCACTCTTTGTTGCTTCCTCACACCTACCGCCCGGCAGAATTGAGGACTGCTTTTACTGGGTCACTTTTTTTGTCAGGAGGTACTTCGCTGTCACACCTGCCCACACCAAAATCCTATGTAACAATCACCACACGCGCATCACAACCACCATCCTCGGTGCTTCTCCAAACACAGAGAGCTTATCGAGTCCAGACGTGTCTGGGCTACACCTACAGACTTTCCCCTGAGACTGCAAGCATGCGATCGTGATCGGCTCGAGATTTGATCACACATGGCGAGCTCGTCACCTCCAACTCGAGACTCTCGAGCGTTCCGCAGCTCGAGAAGCTCGAGGCAGAGTCTCAACCTACCCATAAGAACGCAACTATCGGATTTCTTGCTCGATACGCGAAACTCAGAAGAGGCTCATCGGAGAGGGTTTGAAGAAGCAGAGCGCGAGCATGAGCGAATCCGACAAACAGCCATTGATGTCTTCAATGCGCACCAACGCGAGCTCGAGCTCAAGAGGATAGAGGAAGAGCAAGCCAAAGAACGCCAGCGCCTCGCAAAGGAAGCCGAAATCGCTCGTAAGGAAGCCGAACTACAGGCATTGAAGGCGAAGCAGGTACCAAAGCCCGCGCCGCCCCCGTCACCGAAGGCGCCGGCAGTCCAGCCCACGGCCCCGACCGGTCAACAAGCTCCGGGTCAGACCAACAATGCGCAAACAACAAGTCGTCCTCCACAACAACAAAGTACCGCGAATGCGGCTTTACTGAATGGATCTGAAGCGCCCAAACAAGCGGCGGGCGCGTCTGCAGCACAGGGTACAAATAAGTCACTGTTCGGAGGCACATCAGCTGCTTCATCGCCCTTCGGTGCCTCCACGACCAAGACCAGCCAAGCTCCTACTCAAGTAGATAGACCCTCGCCATTTGGCGTACCTCAGCCCAAGCCCAGCGCTCTCCCGTCTACCCAGGCACCTACTACGACGAATACGCCGTCATCTCAGACCAATGGCGTTCCGACCCAAACACCAGCCTCAACTCAAAGGCTGCCAGTCTCGGATCGCCATGTGGAGGTGCATAAGAACCTGAAGGAACTGCGCAAATCTTTGGCCGAGCAGGCAAAGACCAACCCGCTCCTGAAGAAGCGGATGGGCGACATGCGCCGTGAGATCCGGAAATCCACCGGTCAATTTGTTGCCGGGGGTCTCAGAGCCAACGAAACACCTGTAAGCGGCCACGAAACGCATGTCTTTTATCGCGATGTCCCGCTGACTGACCAAATAGATTACCAAAATCGTTGAACTGCTACGGGAATCTCTCAGGAACGAGTCAAACAGCCAGCTGATCGACCCTGGCATGTTCGTACTTGAGCCAAGGGGTCCTGTTCCCGGCGAGACAAGCGAACCACAACGCTCATCAATATTCCTCTACTTGATGAACATCTTTTGCAAAGCCATCATATCCCAGTTCATCAACGAGGCTAGTGCCAATCCGAAACAGGCAGACGCCATTGGCATGGTGGCGGCCAAGATCTTCTCTGATGTCGAGTTCCTGTGGCGTGGCAAGTCAATGATTGATATGCTGATCGCCAAGTACCGCGTTGTCTGCCCCGTTCTATTTGGATTCAGGGGTAATGATAAGATGGAGCAAGCCAGGTTACGAGTTGGCTGGAGGAAAGAAGGCGGCCAGTGGATTCCCGAACAGGTTCACGGTGATCGCATGACAGGCCTGGGCGCAGGTTTCGCGGCACTGACCCTGCGCGACTTTTCCAAAGCAAAAGCCAAGAAGAACCCGTGGCCACCATCAGTCTACTGGACGGCAATGGCGAGGATTATCAATACCCCATCAGAGGAGATCTCCAAGACCCAGTGCTACGTCTTGAAGGCTATGATAGCCAATTACGAGCAAAAGTTCATGCACTGCTACGGCAACGCTGCCGTCGCAGCCCTGCGCTGCGCTCTCATCGACTTTCCGGCTAGAATCACGGAGAAGAGCTCCGCTCGCGACGCACTACCGGTGGTTGCGACCAGCTTACGTATGGAGACAGGGTTACGGCTGGACCAGCTATAAAGCCCGGACAGCATTGCTTAACGGTGCTGCGATGGAGGTCATGGACATGCAATCAAGGATACAGCATAGATCGGGTGTTCAGGCGTATAATTTGACAAGGTCGAATGTATAGAACTGGCAGCACTGCACTGCAGGGAATGGTGGATATGCATTCGGTATCACTTTCGTGAGTCAAAATTGGTATAACATGATGGTTCGAGGTGGGCGGAAATGTACAATTATATATCTGGTGCACCGAGCCAGGACAATCTAAGATGTTTAAAGGATCATCTCATGTCTAATTTGTCTTATCAAACACTACCGCTGACCGGCCGGCCGAGTTGAACTCCATGTGATAAAGAAAGCGTTGCTATCTCCAATACTTGTGATTGTTCACAAGATGAGGAGCAAGACAAGCAAAATAATTAGAACCATGATCAAAACACTAATGCAGCAGCTGCTCCATCTGTCTTCGTTCTTTCGAATGACGTACTGCAGCTTCTGCATGCCTGTCTGTAGTCTCCCACCGACCCTGTCGGCCAGGTTGTCCGTCACCTCGAGCATTTCCCGTTGCTCTTCTAGCTCGCGGCCCATATCGTCTGCCTGTCTGCGTAGGTTGCCAACCGTTTGGAACACGCCGTCAAGATGCTGATCCTGTTCGCGCATCATCTGCACCTGCTGCTGCTGCTCGAACTCAGCATAGTCGTCGTCGCCCTCGCCATCACCATCAGCGATGGCAAAGGCGTTGGGATCCGGTAGATCCGACTGCGCGCCGGACGTCCCCTTGCCCTTGCCGCCCGCTGCGGCAGCCGCGGAGCTATCTATCTTCTTGGCTAGCTCATCGCGCATGTCCTCGATCTCGCCACCGACCTCCTGCACGAGGCGCTTGCGGCGCGCCACCTCGCCGGCATCGAGGCCAAACTGTGAAGGATCGGACTCGACGGCCTTGACAGACTCGACGAGGTCGGCGAGGTCCTCCGCCAATGATGAGAGTGCTGATTCAAGATCTGTCCTTGCCGAAGCGAGTTCTGGTGACGTTGCTGCAGTAGTGAGGGAGCGGATACGCAGGTATGAGGAGAAAAGAGGTCGAGTGGACGATAATTGCGCAAGGACATCTCTGTAGGTAGGCAAAGGATGGTCAGTATGCCTATCCGCCAACTCGCAAACGGCGGCGGCTGTGTACTTACTGCTGGACCTGGAGGAAGGGGTCCTCCTCGGTGTTGGAGGACATCATCCTCGAAGCGCTAGAGATGCCGAGCTCATGTAGTTGTTGACAAGAACCATCCCATCGCAAACACTCGATAGATCCTGAGGAGATTGGTAGTTGAGCTGTTCTATCACAGCTTCTGGTAGCCTAGCACATGTCATTTGCTTGTTTGGATGTCACTGGTTGCGCAACTGATCGGGGGCGTGGCCTGCCATTCTTTCAGGGGTGTGACTAGTAGCGTCTTTCCAGCACTGTGGAGTGCTTGGTACCACTTATGGATTCGACGTGGCAACATTAAACCAATCAATCCAGCGGGAGTGCGCCATAGAATGCTGGCCCCTCCCGCGGCGCCCCTGGTCCGGTTCTCCCAAACCGGCTGGTTGCTGGGGTTCATAGGCTCAAAGGCGGCGGGGGCCACGCCAGAGTGAGTCCCTGCGGCGGCGACAGCGGGCGTTATGAAACGTAGCTTCTAGCTGCACTGTACTTGGACAGATCAATCCTCCCTCCTCTCTACACTTCTCCCTCGACAATTGATTCTTGTTGATAATCGAGGATCATTTCATCGAGGCTTTCCCTGTTCCTTTTTCTCTTCGTTCCATCATCCATTGACTGGATCTACCCAATTCCACAATGTTCAATTTCCGGAGGCTTTTCGTCTCCGCCGCCCTCTTGCTCGGCCTGAGCTTGGTGCTGTTCTCCCGCAGCGCTGAGGCTGCCAAGGGCCCCAAGATCACCCACAAGGTCTACTTCGACATCGAGCATGGCGACGAGGCTATGGGTCGTATTGTGATTGGTCTCTACGGCAAGACTGTCCCCAAGACCGTTGAGAACTTCCGTGCCCTTGCTACTGGCGAGAAGGGCTTTGGCTACGAGGGCTCTAGCTTCCACCGTGTCATCAAGGACTTCATGATCCAGGGTGGTGACTTCACTAAGGGTGACGGTACCGGTGGCAAGTCCAGTAAGGAATTCCCCATCACAACGCTAAGCTGGCTGCCGAACAGCGAAACTGACACGCAACTTATAGTCTACGGTGACCGCTTCGAGGATGAGAACTTCAAGCTCAAGCACTCCAAGAAGGGTATGCTCTCCATGGCCAACGCTGGCAAGGATACCAACGGCTCGCAATTCTTCATTACCACTGTTGTGACCTCGTAAGTTGATCAGTCCCGTACAATGCACCCCGTATCAGGCAGGCGGATGCTAATGCTCTTTCGCCGCATAGGTGGCTGGATGGCCGGCACGTCGTCTTCGGCGAAATCCTCGAGGGCTACGACATCGTCGACAAGATCCAGAACGTCGCCAAGTCTTCCGGCGACCGTCCAGCAAAGGCCGTCAAGATCGTCAAGAGCGGCGAGCTGGAGGTGCCCCCAGAAGGTATCCACGTGGAACTCTAGAGGTAGTTTCTCACTGCCTCTAACACTATCTGTCTTGCCTACACCTCTTTATAAAACCGCGCGTATCGCTCTATTCCACCGGGTTGCTGATTTGTGGTGCGCCTCTCAGCTGAGCACGGCTCTTCGGACTGGAGCGCGGGATACAACAGCGAGAGTAACCCGTTCTCCAAGGCTGGCCACTCTGCAGAGTGGTCCGTCTTCCAGAAGGCATTCCTCTTTGGCGTCATTCTAGCCGCTATCGCCATCTACTTGCGGCTTTCGAAGCGGAGGGAGGTGAAGGATGAGATCGGTTACGAAAAGACGATGGCCTAAACGTCACATAGACTCCATGCAAAATATACAGATGTAGTTTCCATCATTGCGCAGATCAATCTCAATGCTCCCCTTGATTTGTCTGGCAGCGAGCGTGGCTGCCGTGGGCGCGAGCTAGATGAAGAGCTCCCGACCAAAGATCTGACTTATAAGGTACATCACGTGGGGGTATTTTCAAGCTTCAAAATTTATTTGCGATAAGATATCACCAACACAACCAAGAGCCCCGCCAGTGCAGCGACGAGTTCTAGACTTTGAATGCGATAACACTCTTGTGTAAACTCGAGAATATATCAAAATGAAAGTCCTCAGCCTAAATTTTCTTTCTTGCGCTGTCAAGGCGTGCAAGTCCTCATCAGACTCGTTTCCCCTCCATCCCAAGGATGCTGAACTCGCTCACGACGATATCGAGGTGAACCCGCAACTGCTGGTCAATGTCCTTCCGCGAATAGACTGGAAGGCGCTGCGGACAACTTCTATAGAGGTATTTTTTTACCCCCTCCCTGTGTTTGGCCCCTTCATGAGCCTTCCGCCTGTTCGGTTCCTTGAACTCTGAATGCTAACTGGAGATGACCAGCTCGGCTTCCCTGATTTGCCTGAGCAGCCGCCAACCGCGGAGGAGCTCGAGGACAATGAGACTATGCTCAAGGAATTGCATAATCTGCTCATTGAGACTCAAATCATGGAGGGAAAGTTGGTGTGTGCGAACTGTGGGCACGAGTATGGCATTCGTGAGGGCATCGCAAACTTTCTGCTGCCCAGCCATCTGGTATGAGTTTTAGACTGGATCATCCCTGGCGCCCACGAGGTTCGTCAATGGAACAGTCTATAGTCGCCCACGCACCTTGGATTTCATGGAGTTCATACGGTCCGCTATCTTGGGGAGAAAGGTCTCGGAAAAGCATTTGCATGGTTGCTGTTGTTTCATCATTATACCATCTCATAACTGAGATTTCACATTGAAATTCTCATGTCTGGCCAGTTTTCAAATTATATGATTTGCCAATCAAAAGATACCGCCGTGAACTCCTATCTAGTGAATATGTTACAAAGCCCTCTTGTTGGATCATGCCCTTGAGCTTCTTCAATTTCCCAGTCATCGTGACTCGTCTACTGTTGCTTCTTCTGGGCGGCCGGGCCCATATCCTTTTCAAATGCACCATACGGAACCTTGAGGCTCCCTAGTGCAGAGAGACCGACATACATGATGGTGAGGATCGTAAAAAAAGCCAGCAGGCCCATGAATATGCCAGGCGTGAAGAACTGGTATTTCTCGAACAGCGGCCTCGGGTCGGTCTGGTTTCCCTTCTTCTGCCTGCTCTCCATAAAGGTACCGATCTCCCGCTTCAGCTCGACGCGGCTGCCGTCGGCAAACTCAGCTTCATATGACTTGGCCTCGTGCGGATTGGAGAAATAGATGATGGTGTAATCGCCGTCTTTCTGTGTCGTATCAAACAAGTTGGCCAACTCGAGGTCTGTCGTTGCTTGTCAGCTTAACATGATTCACTCCAGGTATACATTGAGACCATCCGTACCGTTGTCTGCCAGTACTTCCTCGCGCTTGGGCTGCCTCGAGGGCAAGGCGGCAAGGACTCGCTCCTCGATGTTGGTGACGCGTCCCTTGGACTGGCACGAGGCTCTGATGTGTTTGGAGAAGTCGTCGAAAGCCAAATCTCCGCCTAGAATCTCTGCCACGCTGTAGCGACCCTTGATATCGCTGCCTTCGACAGCTCGGCAGAGGTTAGGCGACTGGCAGCCTTCAGCACCCCTTAGGTCCGTTGCATGCACGGTAGGCTGCGACACGAGGAGGTAGCGACTGGTCGGGCATGAGCTCAGAATGTCTTTGGCAGATGCGAGAACGCGCGCAGTGCTCTGGAGCTGGACATCGTCAGGGGTGGCGAATCTGGAAGACACAACTGATTTAGTAGGGATGTTCGAGTCTCTGCATCACATGCGGGCGAATCGTCATTTACTCAGCGGTAGAGAAGAGGAGGAAGGGCGACGAGTCCGCGAATGCGTTGGCAGTAGTGACAGCCAAGAGGCCGGTGGCTATTGATGCGCGCATCGTTATCGCAGTGCTGTTCTCTTCTGTGCGCTCCTTGCGGCGATGGGCGATGTGAGGGAGCGAGCTTCTGCCTTGTGTTGGATGCTCTAGGTGACAACGAAGCTGTGCATGGAGCTGTTACGATGATGATGCGAGCAGCTAAGCCTACCCCGGCAAGTTCCGTTTCCGCCTGTAATGAAATGGGCCTTGGGCGCTGGTTTGCGCAACTGCATGTAGTGCCAACGCTGTAATTCTTAGCGTCAACGCCCAGTAAATCTCAGCGACAATGCCCCCAAGCAAAACACTACTTCGTAAAGTACTTTACTTTACGATAAGATCTCGATAAAAAAAGTACCTGGGCCATTTTCAACTTTTACCACCAAAGTACCATTAACAGCTGTACAATTATTAGGTGGTCTCTCTCTACAGTTTTACTGCACGAGCCGGTGTCTCGCCGGATTCTTTCTCATCAAGATGTTCAAGCAACCCAGACCCAAGAAGAGTCTTCTTCCTCCGCCAAATAAGAAGAGGAAGGCCGTCCACAACATAGAGGAGATCTCGTTCGACAGAGAAGCTCGCACCGAGTACCTGACTGGATTCCACAAGCGCAAAGTACAAAGGCAAAAACATGCTCAAGAGATTGCCGCCGAGAAGGCAAGACAGGAAAGAATAGAAATGCGGAAACAGGTATAGTCGGGAACCAACCGCTGCTTCAGCGCGCAATGCACTAACAAAGATGCGACAGCTCAGAGAGGAACGTCAACAGGCCATGGAGGAGCACGTGAATCAGGTCAGGGATATGTTGAAGCAGGCAGAACGGGCAGGCCAAGAGGACGGAGAATCAGAAGACGCATCGGAGGACGAGGCCTGGGACGGCTTTGAGGACTCTCCGGCGCTCGAGCCTGTTGATGAGCAGCAGGAGTATATCGACGAAGACTTATACACGACGGTCACCGTGGAGTCTGTCAGTGTAGACCGGGAAGGCCTACATAAACCGACAGAAGATACAGACAAAGGTCATACCGAAGCAAAAGACAAGAACGAATCGCCCGAGAACGATACCGCCGCTCAGGATAAGAAAAAGTGGCCGAAGAAGACGAAGAAGAAGAAGTTTACGTACGAGACAAAGCTCGAGAGGCAAATCACGGACCGCAAACTCAAGGCCAAAAAGGCAAAATATAGCAAATAGGACATGGACGTCGGGCGATGGGTACGCACGGGGGTTTTCATATGGAATTAGGCAAGCGAGCATGACTTCTATTATAATTGGAGAAAGAGACCGGTCGGATCTCGCACGGGTAACAAGTCCAAGCCTTCAACGACCATTTCACATCAGTCATGATTCTGTTCATGAAGAGTCTGAGCTAGCGGTATTGGCCGTAACTCAAAAATGCAGGGAATGTGCACATGAAACCTCCTCCTCCCTTCGACCTTGAAAAACCCCCTCCGGCACCGGGAGCGATGAAGCAGTGAGACCAGCTCAGATGTTGCCAATCTCGAGTTGTAGCGCATCCAGCTCTCCCTGGAGCTGGCTGTGCTTCTTGGCCATCTCCTCGTACTTTGACTCCCACTGGTCGCGCTCGGCTTCGAGGGCCTGGACTTTGCGCTCGAAATGACCGGCCTTGACGTCAGTCTGTCGGAGCCTGTGGATGGGGAACTTGGAGTTAGCGAGCAATCACCTTTGGTAGAGATGGGAAAGTTGGCAATATGCTGGGCGAAGGCAGATGGTTTGCGTGGGCGGGTGACGTACTTCTCGTTGGCCTCGCGGAGGGTCTTGTCGGCCTCCTCGGCCTCCTCCTCGAGCAGCTGGAGCCTCCGCGAAAGAGTCTCGTTCTGGGTACCGTGCTGCTGACCCTCGTCGGCGGCCTTCTTGAAGTCCTTGATGGCGGTCTCCAGCTTCTCGACCTCGGTCTCCAGCAGGTTGTTCTTGTGCTGTAGCGAGGTGATCTCCTGCTCCTTGGAAAGGTTCTCCTGCTCCAGCACCTTGACCTTGGTCTGAAGCTCCTCAACCTTGCCAGTGGCCTCATCGGCCTCCAGGCGGAGCTGGTTCATTTTCTGTGGTCCAGCGCATCGTGGTCAGCGTGTGTTGCCTCTCTCTTGAATGGGGTAGTGACTGGATGAGCCCGGCGAGGGGAAGCCGAGGTGGGGATA
Source organism: [Phialemoniopsis] sp. UDSM-2020 (assembly GCA_018873225.1). NCBI lineage: Eukaryota > Fungi > Ascomycota > Sordariomycetes > Thyridiales > Thyridiaceae > Thyridium > [Phialemoniopsis] sp. UDSM-2020. The sequence goes on from JAEILZ010000004.1 coordinate 2,777,037, forward strand.
TGGGCTTCGAAGACAAATGGGTTGTATAGCGGCTGCCTTGCTCACCTCCTTAATACGGTCCATTTTGGCTGGATTGTGTGGCTAGTAAAGGTGCGGTGTAGGGAGGCGTCGGATCAGTTTGTTTAGGTCGATGGGAGAGATTAGGATTCCTCTTGCCCAGGTGGAATGCGACAGAGAAGTGGTCTTCTTGGAGAAACGGGTCGGAGAGGAAGGGAGAGGGTGTGTGTGGTGAGTGTGGGTGTTGAGGACGTGTGCAATGCAACAAGAGCAGGTAAAATGCCCCTCGCAACACAGACCGATTCGCTGCTGAAAGGGAGGGAGGGCCAAGGAGGGACTTTGCGGCGGGGACGCTGTGTGATCAGCACGCCTGCAAGGGTGCTCCCTCTTCCCCCAAAAGAGGTTGTGGTGGGGTGTTGCTACAGCACAACTGCAGCCTATTCGGGACATGTTTCAGAAGCTCGAGCCCGTTGTCCCGCCAACCTCACATTCCCCATCAGGAGCTCTCTCATAGGCACAATAACCTCGACTGGTATCCGCCCATGCTCGGCACCACCCATGTCGTATCGATTATCCCATTATCAACGCGAAAAGAACCTACCTAGGCCAGGAGAAGACATCGACGACAACGAGACTATCTCCATCAACTCACATCGTCCCTTCTCCTGCTGGATCTTCTACCGGACAGCGGTTAATGTCGTGAACCGGCAGCAACGGACGACGACGACGACGACACGCAACCATGCTCGCGGCACATGACCAAGAGAACCGGGCATTTGCCCACCATGCTGCTTCTAACAGCAAGCAGCAACAACTACAGCCCAAGACTCCTGGTGCCCGATTTCCCAAAACACCGTTGAAGGTGCCCCTGAACGACGAAAACGCAACTCGAGGATTGGGTGGAAAGAGCGTGCTGACTGCGAAGGGTGGAAATGAAAATGTCCGAACGGTCGGCAAGGGCAAAGGCTTGGAGAAGTCCAATCTTCTCACTCCGATGGGTAAGAATTTAGGGAACAACAAGAAACCAAACAAGCCTGGGTTGTTGGGGATGATACTGACATTGCGAGTGTAGAGCCTCGAACAGCGCGCGCACCCCTGGGGAACAAGACGACCAATGCCAAGACCGGAACAGCTCAGACTAAGGGCGTCAAAGGCATTGTTCGCGAATTTGAGAAGACTCAGGAACCGAAGAGCACTGTTCGTCGACCTCGGATCAAGTCGCCTCAAACCGAGTCATTCAGGCTAGAGGTGCACAATGACAAGAACGACCCTCTGGGTGATGAAGAGGACATTGAATACGCTCCACCACGGCCCAGAGAAGCGCCGTATCAGTCTGATGTCTTCCCCGACGGCGTGTTGACATATGAGGGCTTGAAGCCAGAGAATAGGCTCAAGGGATATTATCAGTACTACTACAACCCAGTTGGAGAGGATGGCATGTCCTTGCAAGAGCGGCAATTCATCGAGCATCAGCAACGCGCCTTTAAAGAGCTAGATGATCAAGTCCAGAGAGACATGGACAACTTTGACTGGACGGTTGGCGATATTCCCGGCAGCAAGGACTTCCTCAAGAAAAAGCAGAACGCCACTGGGGCGCCAGCAGTAAAGAAGGCGGTACCCCAGAACCCAACAAGACTTCCGGGCAGTATCGCATCGAGGAAGACTGCCGCCCCCTCTATGGCTCCGAAGCCTACGACTGCACTTCTGCCCAAGTCTGTGAAGCCAATGAACGCGAGGCCCCTTTCCTTCTTGCAAAACAGTCGGAAGCCTGCTGCTCGACCTGCTGTGGCCAAGTCTACTTTGCCAGAGTCAACAACTGGTGCGGCGGCATCAAGGACTACTCTTGGTTACAACAAGGGACGGACGACATCGTCTCTTCTGCATGGCCGAAGGGATGCACCGAATCCTTCACGCACCTTTGCACGAAGCTCCAGCACCGTATCCTCCGAATCCGACTCGACTATCACACCCGCCCGCTTCGCTCAGCGCCAGGCGCAGGGTCCGGAGCAGGATGACTTGCATCGTCTCGAATTTCTCTCTATCTTCGACGTTGACGAGGATGATGATGGCAATCTGGCTGGCGAGCCTATCAACGACGATATCGATGATGACTTCCAGCTCAACCTGAATCTGTAAACACGTCGCTCTTTATAAGGGGACAGACATCACCCAGCATTCGTGAGAAGGGCGTCACTCTTTCTACGATGCCGCTTATGGCTGTATTTTATGAAGAAGTCATGCCTCGACAGCTCTAAAGTGCAGTTCGGAATTTGAGGACTTGGCCTTTGAGCAGCAGTTTTAGACTTGACGTCGGGGTATGGATTGTTGATGGCGTTTTGTACATTAGCTTATGATGAACTTGCAATTATTGCAACGCTATGAATTTGATGATCACCGGAATCTTGGGAGAGGAGCAAGTATAAGCCTCCCACTTAGTATTTGTTTAATGCGCATTGTTTGAGGGGAACAACCTTGAATCTGTCTGTTGTGACTTGTCAAATGCCCAAGTGTATGCGAGGATCAGAAATAAGACAAACGGCATTCCAGGTACCCGGGCAAGTGGGTGTCAGAAAGGTTGATGGTGTTGCATCAATCTCTACCCGACCTATTAAGAGACTGAATGAGCCCTGTACGCTTAGGCAGTGGGATAATCTGGGTACGCAGTTAAGAATTGAGGTACGTCGAGAAGAAAAACCGTCAACTAATCTGTCACCACTTGCCAGGTAGTTCGGGTCAATCAAGCATTTGGAATGCAGCCCACCCTTGATGAAGATATTGGTGATAAATATTGGTTAAGATGATTGAAACTCATTCCATAAAATGACTTTTTACCATTTCGGTGCCGGTAGGTAGATGGGCCAAGTACGGAGGCCAATTGTGGCTAGACATATCCATGGTTTGAGGGCAATGGTCTTGAACTGAATCGTTTGGATATCGTAGCTTTGACGATGTGAAATGATGCAGCAAATCATTAGGCGAACGAGGACACCACTCTCCATCCATTTTTGCGATGATAGGTTAGGCGGGTACATGTATTCATGGCTAAGAAACGGTGAGTGCCTCTGTATTTGCTTATCGCGAATGATCAATATGCCATGATGAAATGGCAGTGCTGTGCAAAACGCACCCCCAAAGTACGTCTAGCAGCCGTTTGCTTGCAATTGCTACCTCCGTAGACTTCATCCAAGCCAAACATCCTAAATGCCCGATTTCGTTGATAGAGTAGATAGGCCTTCTGGCGGAGGATGAAGCTTGATCCATACATTCAATCCAGAGGTCTCACACCTAGTAAAGTAACACAAGTTGAGGTCGCGTCGAAAGGTACTCGCCATTGGCGGCACTGACAGCGCGTGGTTCTTGTATCCACCCTTGGCTGTAGGCCACGCTAGCCCCAAAAGCCAACCAGGCCTTTCATCATCCCTGATTGCCCATCTCTAACTTTCTTGCCCACCCTAGCCCGTCGCTCAAACCTCCCTCTTCAAATCCCCCCCCAAGGCCTCTTCTTCTCTCTCTTGGGCGGCAGATATCAGCACCAGCACCACATCCCCTCACCCTTGGACCTGCGCAACTGTGTCGCCTTCGCCTCAGCTATACCTCGCTGGGTTTTTGGCAAATTTCTGGGCCTCGGTGCGCATCGCAGCTCGATGAGCGCGCGCGACGCAACGTCACTGCACCAGCACCAGGAGGACTGGGCTGGCATTTGAGCCGGCTCTTTTTTGCCCGCTCTGTCGCGTGGACACCGCCAACATCCGCGCGTGGATTTTTCCGCACCAACCTCTTCGTCGCAATCCTCAATTCTTCATCATTGCAAATGCGTGCTCCATCCTAGTATCATCTCTTACGACGATGAGGACGAATCGCGGACGCGGGAGCTCGCAATAAGATTAGCATTATCACGATGCCACCGCCTTCTGGCGCGAGTTTCGCCCAGTTCTTTCCAGCCGCCCCTCGGGCCGCGAGGGACAGGGCAATCGAACGCGAAAGAGCTCGATCCAAAACGGCAGACTCACCGTCCTCCTTTCACCAGAGCGAGCTCAATGGCCGCCGGACTCCAAATGGTCAGATCGACGACAGCTCATCTCACTCACGCCGCGACAGCTCAATACCAGATGCTCCCCACCAGCCCGCTGATGACAATGATTCCCTGACTGGCGATACACTCAACACTGTCGGTTCCGCCAGCTCTCATACCAGCACCGTCTCTTCTGTCTTCAGCGCCGTTGCGCGACAGAACGGCCTGCCCCTTTCGAAGAACTCAAATAATCATCTCACACCGCTCACAACTGCCGACTCGCCATCATACTCCACCTCTTCATATACACCAAAGCCTGCCTCTCACACACCACGACGTACCGATGCAGACATGTCTCATCTCCACCCAGCTACGAATGGCAATGGCTCCTCCGCCGCAAGCCTGCGCATCCCACGCCCTCCTGCGCGCGACCCTGACCGTCCGGTGAAAGGCATACTATGTACATATGACCCTCTGTCCGACAAGACCCTGTCCAGTTCCGAGAAACGGAAGGCGAAGCCGACTTATAAGGAGTTCGGATTGGTACGTAAATACGCGCAATACTCTTGTATAAGAAGGGGGAGCGTCATCTGACTATGAGTAATGAAATCATGGCTAATAAGAGTGAATAGGATGATGACGCTCCCCCTTCGGATCCCCGCCTCAGTAAAGGCGGGAGGTTGAACTACATCAACGTTGACTTCCATCTGCCTCGAGCCCGCTTGCGCCAGTCCCCGTACAACCTCAAGCCATATGTATATGATCCCAGGACCTCAATCGGTCCTGGGCCGCCCACGCAAATCGTAGTCACTGGGTTCAACCCGCTCATCGCCTTCTCCAAAGTCGCTGCTGTCTTCGCTTCATTCGGCGATGTTGCCGAGAGCAGCAACAAGATGCATCCCGAAACGGGCACGTATCTTGGGTTCGCGACCTTTCGCTACAAGGATGCTAGACCCAACCGGAACCGCCCTCACGCAATCAGTGCCGTCGATGCCGCAAAGCGCGCTGTGAGAAATATGCATGGCAAGCGGGTCGAGACCAATCAGGTCCGTGTAGAATTCGACCCGGAAGGCAAGAAGAGCGGGCGCATGCTTGAAGAGGCGTTGAAGCAGGAGAAGGAGAAGTCGAAGCCTGCTGCACTCGTGTACAAAATCCCCACCGCGCCGCGAGCAGGAAATACTCCGATTCCAGGCCCGCCCCCGACGGCTCCCAAGGGGCCGGCAGCCTTGAGACAGCCTGCTCCGTCCCCTGCGACGCCCACCGACCCTGCCAAGGTGCCGACGATGCCCAGGATACAGAGTTTGATTGAGCAACAGCCCATCATCTCCCAGATCAAGAGCGAGCCGTACATTTTTGTCGCCCACGAATACGTGCCCGTAATGCACCAAACGATTGCACACATGAAGAAGCGGTTGAAGACATTCCTGTTTGAGGATATCAGGGCGGACAGGACGGGATACTACATTGTCTTTCGGGACAGTACGTACGGCCGATCCGAGGCTGAGAGGTGCTATAGAGCAGCAAACCGCACAGCATTCTTCACCTATGAGCTGGGAATGAGTCTTGCTTTATATGGTACCGTTGGTCGGCCAGGGCACACCTCAGCTTCTGACGCACCAAGGCGGACGCGGTCTCCCGAGAGGAAAACGACGGCAGAAGTCCGCCAGCGGACCGAGCATGAACAAAGACGACGTGACGAGGAGGGAGACATCGAGGAGGAGAAGAAACAGCGAGCCAAGAATTTCGACCCAGTGCTTGAGGCCATCGAAGTCATCCGCCGCGAAATGACTGAGCATCTCATCAAGCACATCCGCACCAAGGTCGCCGCCCCTGCTCTATTCACTTATTTGGATCCCGTCAATCACATCGCCAAGCGCAGGAAACTCAATCTTGAGGGTCCGGAAGCGCCAAGGTTTGTGTCGGTGACGTTTGACGATGGGGACGAGAAGTCACCTATCAGTACTCCAAATTCACGGGCAGACCCTATCGAGCGCCGCACAGCCCGCCTCGACGTCACCGCGCTGCCACGGATCCGCAAGGCCAAGAATGGCGGCCTAGCTGCACGCAAGCAAGGCTTTGTAGACCCCTTTGCCCGCCAACGGCCAGCAGCGGTCCGCAATGCCTTCCGCTCACTTCACCATCGGCTCAACATCGATAGTGACGAGGAGTCTGAGGATGAAAATGACAATCGCTTGTCGATGGCTCGAGATACGGAGGAGCCGGAGTCTCGTCCCCGTAGCCGAATGAGCACGGACGACGATGCCTCACCGTGGGGTGGCGCTGAAGAAGACTCGATGACGGAAGCAAGTTTCGCTATCAACGATACCGCTGCCGCTATGCCCACCAAGAAGAGAAAGCTCGATCTTCAGATGGAGACTGCAATAAAGAGGCAGAAGAAGAGTGACGAGGAGCTCTTTGGCGTTACCATCGACAAGATCGAGACCGAGTTCCCTCTTCGAGACGAGTCTGAGGATATCATACTACCCGATGCGGACGTCAAGGAAGAAACCGACAGTTCGCGGATGCCGACGCCTGTCCCTGGCGAAGGTATCGACAAGAAGAAGTCGGCCAAGAAGACGAAGAAGACGAAGAAGCAAATCTTTGAGGAGCGGGAGGCGTTGAAGAGGCAGCAGCAAGAGATCTATGAGCATGAGGCCCTGGCCCAGGCGAAGGCGAAAGAGCTCAAGACAAGCTCAGAAGCTGCCGCGGAACCCGAAGAGGTCAAGGAGCCGAAATCCGAGGAGGGTAGGGTACTCCTCGACAAGAATCTGTATCCCTCGACCCCTCTTCCTGCCCTCGTACTCCCAACCGATTTCCATCTCGACGTCGAGTCTTTCCAGTCGTTGCCGCTTGAAGCGAAGGACAGGCCAGACCTTCAGAGGCTGAGCAAGAAATTCGCCACAAGAGATCTCGATGATCCCGAGTATTGGCTTTGGCGGCGCAACAGGGTCAAGAGTCTAAACCTTGAGGAGTCAGGCAAGGCGCAAGTACCCGCAATTGAGGGCTACTATGTACCCAATTCTACGGGATCCGCTCGAACGGAGGGAGTGAAGAAAATCCTCAATTCCGAGAAGTCCAAATACCTACCGCACCACCTCAAAGTCAAGAGAGCTAGAGAGGAGCGTGAAGCCAAGGCTGGAAAGACTGGGAAGGCTGCTGCGGTTGCCGCGGCCAAGGTCGCTACCGAGAACTCGGTGGCACGCGGTAGCTCCCGTGCCAACCGTGTTAACCAGCGTCGCTTTGTGGCCGATCTCAACGACCAGAAGAGGACTCTGGGCCAGGACTCGGACGTGCTGCGGTTCAACCAGCTTAAGAAACGGAAGAAGCCAGTCAAATTCGCGCGATCTGCCATCCACAATTGGGGTTTGTACGCTATGGAGGCCATACCCAAGGACGACATGATCATCGAGTACGTGGGCGAGGAGGTGCGCCAGTCCGTAGCCAATATTCGCGAGCATGGCTACGTCAAGGCCGGCATTGGCAGCAGCTACCTCTTCCGTATCGACGAGGTCACAGTCATTGACGCGACCAAGAAGGGCGGCATTGCCCGCTTCATCAACCATAGTTGCATGCCCAACTGCACGGCAAAGATCATCAAGGTGGAGGGAAGTAAACGCATCGTCATCTACGCCCTCCGAGACATCGGTCACAGTAAGTCATCTCACCGCATGACGCCCCCTATAGCCCAGCCTGCCTTGAGATACTAACATATGATATAGACGAGGAATTGACGTACGATTACAAGTTCGAGCCCGAGGAGAACCCAGAAGACCGGGTTCCTTGTCTCTGTGGCACGACTGCGTGCAAGGGCTTCCTCAACTAATACAACAACTCTGGATTTGACTTCCTGCTTCAAGAAAAGATTTTTTTTTTTAATCGCATGGCAAAGCATGGCACGGATCATTGGGGAATGGGAGGGGTGGGATTGTCCTTGGCTCCTTGCGTTCTTGACCACTTCAACATATAATTTTTTGCATCGACAAGGTGTTTTACCGTCTTCAACTCGAACGGCGCACGGCACACTGGACTTCTCACAGATATGAAATCCCTCTATGATCTTTAGGAAGGTTGGCGGCAGCACTCAAAAAAAGGCAAAGGCTCTGTATAACGTGTGCGAATTCTTCATCTCTTGTTTGTCTTTGGCTTGCACCCCTGCTTCAGCTGGTCTTGGTGTCTCTGGCTGTGGGTGCCCCCTCTTTCCAATGCCACTTGGCACGGCACTCGTCTCAACTCGTCAATGCTTCTTTGGTATGCGTGGTGATAGAATTGGGGTGGACTGCGGAGCGCAACAACTCTTGGTTTACAGGGCTCTGTCACGAGCTGGAAGTAGTGTGGCGAGCCAGGGGACTTGTACATAGCGAACCGTCTGCGGTGAGAACTTTGGCGAAGGGGTGGTGAACTCCCGAGCTCTATGGTGGAGGTAGAGCGAAAAATGAGATGTCCGTCTGAGATGTCAAGAACTGCTAGGCCTGTGGATGAAGTTTGAAGTGACTTGACTTGACTTCACTGTGTTTACATGTGCAGTTAAAAGAGATGCAAGCCAGACGCGAGTGGCTGGCCGGTGATGTGCTTTTGTAGCCGGTAGAATGTCTTCGTGCCGTCACATCAAGTGAAATTGCTTATACATGAGAACCGTATATTTTCCTCGCTTGACTTGCTTAGATGTCAACGATCCTGTCGCTGAGATATGCAGAGATGCTTAAGTTGAAATGACGGAGATGGGTATATCAAGAAAAAGCAACCCAAGAACCGATATATGTATGCCCCCTTTTCCTCAAATCCGTCCGTCCTCTGCCCAGAATGTGAATGAACTCCTTGAAACTTTTGCACCCGTGAACAGCCCTAAGTAGCCCATCCGAACCAAGAATAACGCCTATAAACCCAAATGAAGAAGACAAGACCAATCATAACGTAGTGAGACCAAGAGCATCCAAAGACCCAAATAGAATGCAGCAGAAAAATAAAGCGGTGTGGAAAAGTAATCAATACAGCAGATCCCCGTTCTCAATCATCCTTGTGAAGCGGCAGTGCCTAGCGTCCGGCTCGCGGAACTTGTACGTCTCGCCGCGGACGACGCGGTCGACCTCCTCGAGCACAAAGGGGTAGACGTCCTTCCAGGCGTTGCGGCCCATCCAGCAGTCGAGGTGGCCGTAGCCGGGGACGACCTTGCGCCGGTACTGGATGTCGCTGCCGTCGCCGGCGGCGCTCGTGCCGAACGCGTCGCAGAGGACCTCGTACGTGCGCTCCGTCGACTCGGGCGACAGCACGGCGTTGTCGCGCCCGACGAAGAGCATGAACGGGATGCCGCGCAGCCTCTCGACGTTCTCGGCGGTGTCGAGGCGCTCGAAGAGGGGCGCGTTGGCCATGACGTGGCCGTCGGACCCCTGCTTCATGAGCAGCTGCAGCAGGCGCATGTTGACGCCGCCGAAGAAGCGGTCGATCTGGCGGTGCGTCGCCTCGTTGAGGTTGCGGTGGTTCCAGCAGCGGGCAAAGACGAGCGAGATGCGGTGGCAGGCGGCGCTGTTGCAGATCTCGCGGCGCTCGTCCGGGTAGAAGCGCAGGAGCTGGTTGAGGCAGCGCTGCACGAACGAGTCGTCGGTCGAGGTGCTGCAGCTGAACCACGTGCCCGCGAGCATCTTGTACAGGCGGTCGGCCGGGATGGGCCCCGCCATGACCTTGATCATGTTCATAAAGTTCCAGATGGGGTTCATGAAGACCTGGCTGCAGGTCACGCCGAGGATCCAGTCCGTCGGGATCGTGCCGTCGAGGAGGCCGGTGCTGAAGGCGACGGAGCCCATGCAGTGGGCTATGGTGTAGATCTTGCCGATGTTGTCCTGCGGGTAGAAGTTTTGCCGGATGTACTCGAGGCAGGCGCGCATATCAAGGCGCGCGTCGTAGGTGGTCCAGTTGTTCTCGGCGATAACGAGCTGGCCGATCCTGTGAACGGTTACAAAGACTCGGTACCCGGCGCGGCAGAAGTAGTTGACGGCATTAAAGGGGATGGTAGGCAAAGCGTAGATCTGGTGGTCAACCGAGGCACCGGGGATCATGAACAGGTTCTTGACTTCGACAGGAGAGTCGTTCTCGTCAAGAGGGATATAGGTAGGCTCCCACATGTGCAATCGCGTAGACACACCATCCCTAGCGACTATGTTATAGGTCTCGGTGGGAGGCGTGTTATTGATGAAGCCATTGTATGTCTGGGTGGGATACTGGAGGGGCGTAAGGGGAGCAAGGAAGAGCGACATGGACTTGCGGGTGAAGTAGGTCATGAAGTTGGCGGCACTAGCGACCTTCTTCAAAAGACCACTGCCAGTGGGAGTGAGCGTCATGATCTCAGACAAGAAGTCTGTAGGGGTGATATGCATCATTCCCTTGGCAAGCACTTTCCCGTGGCGCCACGGCTCCTCCGTGTCGGGGTTGATGAGATTTGTCGGCAGCTTCTCCGTAACGGTGACGTACAGAGTACTCGTCGACCGCCAGAATGCCAGCGGCGCAAGTGCCACAGATGAGTCAACAACCTTGTAGCCATGGAAGTGCAGCACCCTGCCGTTGGTGCCGCGCATGTCAAAGTCGTAAGTCAAGTTCCTGGTACCTGGAGCCTTTGTGTCCATGATGAAGAGACCAAATTGGCCTCTCTGGACCATGAAAGGCGAGCCCGGGATGGTAGGGCAGACAAAGGTTCCTGTAAGCAAGCCCTTGTGATCCGGATCATTGACAATGTTCCTGGTGTTGAAGGATTGCACGCTCAGGAAGAAACGAGCACTCTCGCAGCGGCTCTTGGCCGTCCTGTAAGCGAGCTCATACGTTGCCTTGTGGTCGTCCTTCATGTTGGAGTCCCTGTGGATGAAACCAGACATGACCTCGGTGAAGCCGAACCCGCCAGCCTTGATGGCACGCGCCTTCTCCATGTCGGAGATTGTCATGTCAAGGCTGTTGAGCTCGGCGTCGAGCTGGACCTCGTCGTACTCGGTCTCATCGTCGGACCTTGTGTAGAACGGAGTGTGGGCGGGCTCACTAAACAAGTCGAGGATGCCATTCTTCTGGGTGCTGATGGTAAGCTTCTGTTGCTTGGCAAAGGCCGCAACAGACCGCTCAGCAAGCGCAGTGATGGTAGCGAAGGGATTCGCACCGAGGGCGGCGGGGATCACTGCGCCATCGGTAACGATAAGACCGTCGTAGACTTCTTCGTGATTACCGGTGAAGACTCGACCAACGTGATCCGTCACACCTGTCTTACCGGAGTTGTCTCGAGCCATGCATGCTCCACTAGATATAGATGGTCAGTACGACATTTGACGTCGAGGGGATCCCGATCGGAACACGTACCCAATAGGGTGTACAGTCACCTGCTGTCCCATCAGCGCGAACCAGGGGTTGTTCACCAAGGTGCCACCGACAGCCTCTGTCGCCTTGGCCAGGATCTCGTTCAGCTTCTTGACGTGATCGCTCCTACCGACCCCAAGGAACTCAAGCCTTGGCTTGTCATCCTCGAGCGTCAACACCGCTTGGTTGCCTGTAATTGAATGTCATATTAGCTGATGTACATCGGGGACTTGTATATGTAGCGGCCCACTCACTGTCGTGCGACATGATCAAGTACACCTGCGTTCTCTCGATTGCGCCTTTCCTGAAATAGGGTCCGAGCAATCGGCTACCCCAGCGGGCGAGGCAAGCCTGTGTCCGCTCAACAATGGTGTCGTTCTTGGGTCCTTGAGCACCAGGCAGGAAGTCGAGCATGGTCTGCAGAAGGCGTGCAAGGGCTTGGGGGACTGCACCCTCTTCAATGACATAGCCATCGAGCGGATTAGCATGACCACGCCTGTTGTCGATGATGCCGGTGATTGTAGGGCCAATTGGCTTGTAGGGGTTGGGGAATGCCCTCCCGATGCCATTGACTTCTTCGTCCGTGTTGTAGCTGGACAACATTAGTACCTATTCAGGTATCTGGAACGCGGTGCAGAGGAGATACACATACCCAAAAGCAAGGATGTCGCCGTTGCCGCTCATGTTCTGGCCAACTTGGTCGCTCATTCGCAAGCCCATGGTCTTACTCCTGAGCAGAATCTCCGTGCTGCCAATGGCGCCAGCACCGACGAAGACGGCTCTCTTCGCATGTACCCAGAGCAGGTCGCCGTGCAGATTGGCCTTGAAGTGGCCGCGATTCCGGCCGTGCCAAGCAAAGTAGATGTTGTAGCCACCGCGCTTATCTTTGACCTTTTCGATGTGGCGGACCTCGCATTCGCAGAACATCTCGGCTCCCCAGTTCCAGGCGTCGGCCAGATATGTCACCAAGGTTGTGGTCTTTGACCCGTCGTTGACGCCCGTGCAGTCCTGGCCTGTGAGCGCAGAGGCCGACATCTCGACGCCACAGCTGTTGGGTCCGTTCCTGAAGCGGGTGGTCTGCTTGACACGCTCGAACTTGTCGGTCATGTTGAGATACTCTGCTTGTTTCTTGAGCAGCTCCAGCTTGGGTAGTCTGGGCCAGTCCTCGGGATATTGCTCTGGCTCAAGCACGCTCTCAACCTTGTCGTACCCTACGAATTGTCAGCCACGAAATCCTAGAAATGAATCAGGCCGGTAGGATTCTATCTTACACTCGTCCAGTGCGCCCTTCTTCCTCAGCTCCGGGGGCCAAAACTTCATCGCCATTGTATCCTCGTCCGCTCGCAGGAACACATTGGCGTTCATCAAGCTCGTACCACCGAGTCCTGTTGGTATATATTAGCAAACATTCTGGCCGAAAGCGTTCCCAACCCCTTGGTAATAGTAAACTCACCATTGCCCACTATCGCGTTCTGCCCCTTGCCAAAGATGAGATGGTACATGCCCGTCGGGTCGCCGGCATTGATGTCAACGCCATGCAAGAACCCGGGTGCAAAGTCTCCGGAACAGTGCAGATCCCCGAGGGACTCGCCCATGCCGGTAGGGTACTCGCCCGGCCAGCGCTCCTTGCCGAGCTCGAGCAGGCACACAGACTGGCCGGCGCGGGCCATGCGCGAGGCGGCCACGGCGCCGCCGTAACCGGAGCCGATGACGACGGTGTCGTATGAGCTGCGCATCAGCTCGACTGGCCTCGAGATGCGCGGGAACTGCTTCGCCCGGGTGTCGTCGACGTAGGAGCGGATCTTGGCGCGCGTGCGGGTGTGCGGGCCGCTGCCTTGCTCGTGGATACCCTCGGGCCGGATGGGCATCGACTTGGCGCGGCCCTTCTTATCGGTGAAGAAAGAGTCGCGATCCGGCTCTGGCGATGATGTCGAGGAAGGTATCGATGAAGACCGCCTCCTATGAGCAGGCCGTGACGGCGAGGCGCCGAGGTCTGGGGTTCGAGGGGGCTCGGCAGGTGTCGGGGGCCAGTGGACGCCGTTCACCATGGCAGTGTTGCCGTTCTGGTATGGCGGAGTGTGTATCTTGTTGCCATTGAGCTCCGGCGTCACAAGCTGGGGTGTGGACGCCATGGTGGCTTTCGGTTTGTGTCAACTCTCCAGAACTACGTGTTAGACCCCTTGCAACTTTCCAGATGCGTGAGAGGAGGAGGAGGAGATAGGTTGGTAAGCACTCTCGCTAGGAACCTGGATGATATCAAGTAAGAGGAGGAAAGGAAAGAAAAGGTTGGTGATCTGAATTAGTAGATCATAAGGAAGCAATAGGTATCAAGGCGAGAAAGAGGGTATATACTGAAGGATACAACCAGCCGGAAGACAACATCAACAACGAGTTATAGCAAGAGGAGATGAAGCATATATAAATTCGAAGAAGAGTCGAGGTTAGCTTTCCCAAAGGACCCGTATTCAAACACACTATCTCATGTAGGTCTTATGTACCTACTTCGCGTACGGAGCAAGTGCAGGGGAGGTCAATCGGGAGACCCTTCAAAGGCTTTCTGCTCTTACCACCCCTGTCAAATCAAACTACGAAGTATGTACACACATACGATATGTCACCGGCGTCGTGCGTGTGGGGGCCGGCAAGCCCCATGTTCCCGGAGTGGTGGAAGCAACGAGACCACTCAAGGCTTCGGATCGAGAGAGTTGGAGAACAAGTGCTTCTGGGGGGCTCCTGGAGCACAGGGCAGGACTGCGGAATCGACTCGGCTGGGGAGCTGCTCGTGCCCTTGAAAGCACCGCGCAGACTCAGCCATCATCAGCCCTTCCTCTTTCGGTGACCTGGTGGTGTGGGTGGGTGGCAGGGCTGAAGGGTGATAAGTGGTCGATGATGCTGCCGGGCGTGCTCATTGGCTGCTATACTTGCAACGGGGCGGCGGAGAGAGGGGAGGTAATGAAAATAGTAGCCCGTGCCGACATGGGGGGGCCATTTTAGAGCGGGTTTGCAGCGGGAACTGGCTGATTGGTGTTATGGAGCTACCGGGGTCTACTGTGATGAAGGAGGTACCTAGTGCGTACATGATCAGACAGGTCCGGGATCTGCTTGCTCTCTTTCATGTGCTCGAGCTCATGGTGCAGCAGCAGTAGGTATGTGATCATGATGTTGTTGTCCCACCATCGAGAGAAGACTTCGACTCAGCAAACAAACTTGAAAAGCTTCTAGAAGACACGGGTGGTGAAGCATAACGGACACCATTGTGAGACAGGCTCACCTCACCAAGCCATGGCGAACAGTGGAAATGTCGTCCTAGTTACTGTCTAGGTGCTCCGGCCGGGTAGTCGCTTTCGGGTATTTTGCTTATTTTTGTGACAGCGACTCGATCTCGGACTTGTCCAACCACCGCCTGGCTCTCCCTTGTCAGTCTGTCAGGGTACGAAGTAAAGAGGGGCCTGGGGAATGGCAAACCATCATAAACAGACTTCGCATCGATGTCTCATCTGGGTTGGGTCAATGTCACGCTGACCGTCGCCATTGCCTGCCATAAGATTCAACCGTCCAGTCGGCAAGTCTAATGTTAATTGATCCTCCTCCAACGTCAGCTTAGCGGGAGCCGCCACAGCCGTGTAGCGTGCAGTCCGGTGCTACTGAAGTGCCGCGATTGGACACCGGCAGTAGTGATGAACAGAGGAAAAACGGCCGCGCATTGTGCCAATTGGCGATGCAGAACAGACATCGAGATACAGGACACACAGATGGGCAGATCGTGCAGTCCGGGCGGGCGGTGTCTCCGCAGTCAGAGAAGCACTATTCCGTACGGAAGCATGGGAAGGAAACGTGGCTTGCGTGGTTGCAGAATCATCCCAGCATCATTGTGACGGGCGCAGGGGTTGGGCATGCAAAAGCGGCCGAGATGCCCCCAGTTGGGATGGACGGACCAGGGGGCCAGGGTTGATGGTTGCGCATGGCTTTGCGCTGGGAACTGCTGCCATTGGCTGACGAACGAAACATCCCCCAATGCGATGCGACTTTTTGCTTTTTGCAGAAGTCGAGGAGAAACCCAATCCGTTGATTTGGCTGGCTGACATCTTTGGGGAAACAAATCTGTCCAGTCTATTTGAACAAACTCTATCAATGTGAGAGCTTGTCTCAGTTGTCCAGGCTATGCGTGCGGTGGGTTTTCCCAATGCGGCTGCTGTCAGAGTTCTGAGGCGTCTGTTGATTGACCACGAGCACTGGGGAAATGTCAAGGTCAGAAGCTAGATTTGAGACAAGATCTCTTCAGCCGCAGCGGCACAGGGGCTTGGCCCGGAAGGCTGCGCCGTTCTTGGCTGGATTGCCCAGTTACTTTGATGTTAGATTGTTTGACAATAGGTAGTGATGACATCGATAGAGGGTGTGTGTGTCTGCGCCGCCTGCGCGCTGCATGGGTTGCTTGCTTGGATGCGGTTGCGCTAACACTACTGGACGTAGCGATAGCAAGTCGAATGTCAATCTGTTTCCCTCTCTACTCTTTCCATCCTCAGTCTTCCTATTTTCTTCTTTCCTTTTTAGTTAGCATGTGAAAGGATACACAACGAGGTTCAGAAATAGACAAATAGGCGCTTGATGGGTAGAGCACTACTGCACGGCGTAAGCCGGCGCGATGGGCCGTTGTCAGATTACGGAGTGCCGTCTCAACTCAAACCCTCCTACTGCCCCCCTCGATGTCCCGCTGCGATGCAGGCGAGACACACTGACTGGATCAACTGGTAAGGCTGAGTGCGGGAACAAGGGGCATTGAGGAGTGGGGGAGTGGAACAGGGTTCCAAGGGACTCGACTCGACTCGACCTCGGCCAACTGTTCACCGAATCATAAATCTCCATTGTACCCCCCGATGTATGGAGGAGGTACCACCGAGGTAAGCAGGCGAACAAGCGAGGCATGGTAGGTTGGCATGTCTCCGATGAAGAATCGGGAGGGGTGCTTTGGGTGGTAAGAGGAAACGAAACGTCTGCTTCCTTCTGCAGGGGGTCACCGAGTCGCCGGTAAACCAGTCAGGGGATGATAACTATGCCCCTCGCACGACAGCAGACACAACTGTGGCTGGCTGCATCGAACCATGCCATCGTCGAATCGTAGTGGCCGAAGCGCATTGCTTCTTTTCGTTGGTCAAGAGCACGAGGGGTAGTATTCGTTCCTTCTTTTTCTCCGATATCAAAACTTTGAAGCCTCGTCACGTCACAAGACAACGATGACGCCAGGCAGCATCCAGACCCCCCTGTCCATGGACGTGCATCACATGGCCCTCAAGGCTACCACTTCGACGCAGACCAGGGGGCCAGGGGCGGCTGCCTAG
Organism: [Phialemoniopsis] sp. UDSM-2020; assembly: GCA_018873225.1. Lineage (NCBI taxonomy): Eukaryota > Fungi > Ascomycota > Sordariomycetes > Thyridiales > Thyridiaceae > Thyridium > [Phialemoniopsis] sp. UDSM-2020. The sequence goes on from JAEILZ010000004.1 coordinate 2,793,708, forward strand.
ACATCCAGGCCGAGATGAAGTATCGTCTTTCGGTCACGCAGAGTCACGCGGGCGAAGATGGGAGTCGCTGGGCGCCGTTTTGACAGTAGCCGAGTGCTTGACTTCGTCATTCTCGTGAGTCAGTCCAGTCTGCCTTGCATTCCACGTAGGGAGGCATCGATTCATTTTCAGCAACCGAGATATGCAAGGCTTTAGGCGGTGCGAACAATATCCCTAGCCAATCCCATCGAACAATATTTCATATGCACGCGAATTGCAAACAAGTGTGATATTTGTTTATATCATTTTGTATTTCTTAATCCTAAACTCCGTGCTGCTGAGATCTTGTATCCCGAATGAAAAGAAGCAAATCTATATGCGCAAACGCATGCTATCTTTGCAACCAAGATCATATCCCAAAAAAAAGAGCAATCATGACATGCATAACGCCAGATAGGGAGGAACAGTTGCTTTCCCTTTGCGCCTGAACATCCTTTCTCCCATGCCTCCCCTTTGCCTCGCTGGATTGGGTATCTTTCCGTGGCCTTCCTGAGGCATTTCCCTAACGAGGCGCCCAGTCTATGGCGTCCTCGGGGTGCTTTTGACATCGCAGCAAATGGTATCGTAAAGATCCAGTCTTCTGAGCTCCCCTGACAATTGTGGCCTCGTCTCCTCTCGACGTGCCACTTATCCTCTCCGTGTGCTTCAAAACGCCATCTGTCGCCGAGCTGGCGCAGGGCGGCTTCTCAGTACAGCAGAAGGGGATTTAAGCCTTGGTCCACCAGTCACCCTGGTCGTGCATGGCACGGGCGACCTTGACGAAGCCAGCAATGTTGCTACCGGCGACCAAGCTGGGGAGCTCGCCCTCGGCGCTGGGGACGTACTCCTTGGCGGTGTCGAGACCGAGCTGGAAGGCGTTCTTCATGATGGCCTTGAGCTTGTCGTCGACCTCCTCCTGGGACCAACCCAGGCGGCGGCTGTTCTGGGCCATCTCGAGGCCGGAGACAGCGACACCACCGCAGTTGGCGGCCTTGCCGGGGGCGTACCAGATGGCATCGCCCTTCTTCTCCTTGCGGTTGGCCTCGAAGACGTTGATGGCCTCGAGGTCGCAGCCCATGTTGGAGCCCTCGGCGACGAACTTGGCACCGGCCTTGACCAGGGCCTCGGCCTCCTCCTTGTTGACCTCGTTCTGGGTGGCGCAAGGGAGGACGACGTCGACCTGGCCGACGTGGACCCACGGGCGCTCGCCGGCGAGGTACTTGAAGTCGCCCTTCTTGGCGTAGTCGGTCAGGGGGCGGCGCTGCTCCTTGAGCTCCATGATGGCCTGGATGTCCTCGGGGGTGAAGGTGCGGTCGCCCTGGGCGACGAAGCTGCCCTGGGAGTCGGACAGGGACAGGACGGTGGCGCCGAGCTCAATGACCTTGAGGGCGGCGTACTGGGCGACGTTGCCGGAGCCAGAGATGGCGACGCGCTTGCCCTTCCAGTCACCAGCGCCAGCAGCCTCCAACATGTGGCCGACATAGTAGACAAGACCGTAACCAGTAGCCTCTGTTCAAAGGGAAAAAGGTGGGGTTAGCATTCAAAATCGCTAGTCATTTTTTTTTCAAAAAGTGGTACGTACCAGGACGGATCAGAGAACCACCCCATTCGAGACCCTTTCCAGTCAGGACACCCTCGAACTTGTTCTGCATGCGGCGGTAGGTGCCGAACATGAAGCCAATCTCGCGGCCGGAAACACCGATATCACCAGCGGGGACGTCGGTGTCGGCGCCAATGTGCTTCTGCAGCTCGGTCATGAAGGAAACGCAGAACCGGCGGATCTCCGAGTCACTCTTGCCCTTGGGGTTAAAGTCGGATCCACCCTTGCCACCGCCCATCATCAGGCCAGTCAGGGCATTCTTGAAAATCTGCTCGAAACCGAGGAACTTGAGACTGTAGATCGGGAGAATGGTCAGCCCAAATGTCTCTCGCCTATCAATTGTTACGCATTCCGTAGTCACTCTGCCCACCCGCACCCACATACACTGACAATCCGCGCACCACCACCACCACCACGAGTAGTGTTTGGCTTTGCGCGCGAATCATGCAGTGCAAGATATAAAAAAAACAAGATTTCCGACAGTGCGAAAAACTTACATAGACAGGTTCACAGTAGGGTGCAACCGCAGACCACCCTTGTAGGGGCCGAGGGCCGAGTTGAACTGAACGCGGTATCCGCGGTTGACCTGGACGTTGCCCTTGTCATCCTCCCAGACGACGCGGAACTGAATCACCCGCTCGGGGATGGAGACGACCTGGAGGGCGGTGCGGTACTCGGGCTTCTTCTCGAAGAGAGAGCTGTTCTCGAGGGTGTAGACGAGCTCTGTTCCAAGGCACGGCGCATATTAGAACTAGTTCCTTGGCAAAAAGCAGCAGCAATCCTGCCCTGACCCGCAGGCCCCGACTTGACATGTGCATACTGCGTGTGTCCCTGGCTATGAGGGAAGGACAAGGCTTGACTTACCGTTGTAAGCCTGCTCGAACTCAGGCTCGGTGGGATAGTTAGACATGATGAACTAGGTGTGTGTGATGTTGTGCTGTTTGACTGTTGAGGATATATGAGGAAGAGTCCGAGATGTCAAGATGAGCACGAGTGTGAGAGTGAAGCAAGAGGGAAGAGGTCGTGTGCGAGGAGGGAGGGAGGGCAGAGAGCAGCTTTTTATCAACAGGATGGCCCGTGGGGTTTATTCACCAGCGCCATGGATGGAGATGGAGGCTATGGAGGCCATGGAGGTTCAAGACTCCGTAAACGGTCTTCTTGGTTTCCGGCTTGTCAAACAAATTATTCCTCGATTTCACACATTGGATGGGCCAGCTGGCGTAGCCAGGCTTGATGTCATGCAGGGCCTGGTGGGGGACGGGGAGAGACAGAGACAGACCAGGGTCCTCCATCCGGTCCGTCTTCGCTCTCTCTCGCTGCCTCACTAAAAATGAATGTATGTATGTACAGGTCGAGTAAGCTTATCAGTAACCCACTTCTCTCGCGCTCTCCTAGCCTCGACCATGGTGCCCATCAATCTAGATTGGAAACGAGACTAAAAAGAGCGCCAGACAACCAGAGCTGTGCCCATTCTCCAAGGCTAAACGGCATACACTGGTGCTGGTCATGCCCATGAGCCCACTTTGGCATTACTTTTAGTCTTTGCACTGACAACACTCTTTTGCAAAGATCAACCTGCCCTCCCGCCATTCGCTCTGCCTCGAGATTCTCCGCCACCCACTTTACGGGATATTATTGCCTCGAACCAAGCGACTTGCGACTTGCAGACATACACGGCAACACTGCGACAACGGCGCAGACCAGTGGAGAGAGGATTGGAGAGGCTACCATTCCCGTAATTTCGAGGGATCTACCTACTAACCTACCTTCTCGCCTGCGTGCATCCGATTGTCGAGCCAGCATCCAGACCATCAACCCCCATCTCCTACTTGTGCCTAACCTGATCACCACGAAACTCTCGTTACTGTGGTCAATGCCAAAATACTGTAAACAAAGCCGCAAGGCTGTCTTGTCGTCGTCGTGGGCTGTATATATCCATTTGGGGGTCTTGCCCAACTGTCGTTCTGCCCACACCACCCTTTCCCCGTACTCATGCAGGCATGCGTGCGTGTGCGTGCGTGAGTGTGCGTGTGCGTGTGTTACGCGCCCCATGCAGCCGGACCTCGCGCGACCATGAGTAAAGAGGGCCAGCTCGTTCGTCAATGGCGAGCGGCCGACCAGTCGACCGAGCCGACGGCCGCTGGTCTGGTGCGTTTGGTGCGCATCTAGTGCAAAGCCAAGGCCTCTCCTTCTCTCACTCTCTCCAGTCTCTCATGTTCTTTGCTCGCCCTTGGGATGCCCCGCCGCACTAAAGTAGCAGACCGAGATCCATCCATCGAAGGGGGCCCTTGGAGGTCCCTGAGTGCATACGGATACATACAGAAACGGATTCTTATCTGAGCTCTCTGATTGGCCACTGGCTTCAAATGACGTTTTGAATTGTAGCAATTCATAATTTCTTGTGGTCTTCGACCTGTCAAAAGCCACACAAAGCCCAGCCTAGCCATGTGCTGGACCGGGGTCTTGACCACAACCAGCATGGATCGTGCGCCTCTCCCACCATCCCTCCCCCTGGTCCCCGAACAGCCGCAGAGACCAGACCCAGCATGGCACTTTAATCCCGTCGCGCCGCGCGCTGAGTCTTGGGGCTTTACGGGGAGGACACGACCCTCGGGAGAACACGGAATACCCTCTCCTGCACAGCAGAATTGCGGACTTCACAGTCCAGATATTGACAGCATCCATTACCTACTCAATAACCACGCCAGTATTTTGAGGGCATTGCGATGTCGGGAAAAAAAAGAATTTCCCGCGCAGCATCCCACTTTCGAATCCCCTCTGCTAGAGCTTGAGGGTGAAGAAAATAAACCGCAACGGGATTTTCAGGCTCCCAGCCCTGGCAAGACGTAGTCTTCTCTGAGCCCAACCCGGCTTTTTCTTGGGTCCTTGCTCCATTTCTCTCCGGAGTACGTACTGATCAGATCTAATCTCTCGTAACTCGTAGTGCACACATCTGTAGCCGTGCTGCACCAAGCGCGGGCTGGCCGGGGAATTAGCCCCGTCCCTCGTCTCAAGCCGGTCTCGGCGGCGTCACTGCGGGAGGGCTGATCTGCCCATCCTGCATGCTACCCTCTTCCTACACTGAGAGAAATGCCATCCCTCATTTTCACATGCAGATGCGACACTCCACATTGGGGCATACCCGGGATATGGCACCCATGTTCCGTCTTTTGCGTGTGCCGCACTGCCTTTTAGTGGTTCCTCCATGTTTAGAGAATTGAATTAGTCGTCAACTTTGCGCCTGGCCAATCAATCCCTCAAAAGGGAAACATCTCGATATCGAGAAGACACATTGAATGAGCTGTCCTTTACAATGCCCACACAAGAGTGCCAAGCCACCCCAACTTTTACTGCCGCACACAGGCGCGCCTTCCCGAGATCTACCGCGGAACACCCAGCTGTGTGCACCAGGAAACAAGAACAACTGGTAACAATAGCGAAATAGCTCAACTACTCATCTGATAATTATGATGTAATGACAGTGCAGAGTTCCAGGTCTTGCGAAGGGTTTATATTTGTGATACAGACGAGGAAAAAGAAAAAAGCAAAAAAGCACACGTCGTTGACGAGGCAAAAAATGATTTCGTCCAGGCTCGAACTGGAGACCTTCAGTGGGAGATGGGCGAACCCATGTTAGACTGATGTGATAACCAACTACACCACGAAACCAAGTTGGAAAGTGTGGCTATTTTGTAGTCTATACACACTAGATTGAATGTAGCAGAGTGGAGATGGGTCGTCTACTAAGAAGAGATTTATCCCGTCCATATTAGAAGCCCCCTAAGCCAAAATAGCGAGAAGTTTTTCAACATCTGGTTTCGTGGTGTAGTTGGTTATCACATCAGTCTAACATGGGTTCGCCCATCTCCCACTGAAGGTCTCCAGTTCGAGCCTGGACGAAATCATCGATTCTTTTTTGCTGCTCTTGTCGAGGTATTCATGCCCCTTGTTTTTTACCCTCCCTACCGTGAAGTTGTGCTGCCCTGTTTGTGGAAAGAAGAGGAGCCCGGTTTGAGCGAGTGAGCTGCAGTGCGAGCCCGGCTTTTTGCTGGCTCGGCTCCGACTCGCATCCCCGTTTTACGAGATGCACCGCCGGCGGGGGCTCCTATCTGGCACAATCCCATCACTGTGTCCTGGCCAATCTGAGTATTACCGCATTGAAATTGTCCATTGATTGTTGTACGATCAATGACTGATCTATGGGGAGGCGGACCGAGAGACGCCACGGCCCTTCCGCGGGGCACCATGCAGAGCTGCCCTTGATCTGCACCGCCAGACCTTGGCCTCCATCATACACCCGTAGTCCCCAGCCAATTGCCTAGCTCAGTGTCGTTGTTATTGCTAAGGGCATCTCGAAATGTAAATCTGTCCTATCTACAGTAACATCCAAGAGAGGCATAGGCTCTAGGACGGAACGCCCGCCGCGACAAGACTACACGCTATCGATGCAGTTCCATCTTTTGATTGAAGCAGGCGTCACGTTACCTCGCACGCTTGACCAGTGAATGTGACAATGGTCGAGAGTAAGGGAGTAATGACTGGCAGCTCGTACGCTAGCAGGAGTAGACGCTTGCTTCGATCTGGCTTCCATCACCTGAAGGGGTTTTCACTCGGACTAACGAGAAGGCATATTGGAGTGTGTAGCTCAGTCAATACAATGTTGTATTCCGAGTTCACGACTGCGATACTCGTACTCATTACGCATCGCTACAAGATCGGCAATCGACATGGTACTTATCAGTCTACCGGATGCCACTAATAATAACACATAAACGCCTCCTAACGCCGTTCGTTCTGGCAGACAGGCTGCGCGACCACATCCTCCTAAATGCATGATCTAGCAAGGTGGTTAAGAGATCGCTGGCCGACATCACCATAGTGCCGCTTGGTCAAAGTCGAACCGCTTGAGCTCCTTGTTGGCATCCTCCAAGTCCTTCCTCGCCTTCATCCGCATGTAAAAGATGGGACAATCCTTCGCACTGCAAATGACTTCACCGTGCATGCTGCCCTGGCACCTCTGGCACTGCGTCCATAGCCTGCCGAAACGAATCTCCAGGTCCGACACCTTGTCCAGCGTCTTCTTGTACAGCTCACCAACCCGCGGCGCGTCGTCGGCACAGACCGCACCAGCGCTCTCTTCCTTGCCTGTCAGCGGCTTCTTGCAGCCCATGCAGGTCTGCGTCTTCTTGGCGAACTTCATCAGACCGCCGACCGATGGCGCTGTCACTGAGATGGCTCGTGTATGATCGCCCGTCAACAATGACCTCGCCTTGGTCTCGCCCAAAATGGGCTCGAAGATGCGACCGAGCGGCTTGGCCAGCTGGTTGTCGAGGTAATATTTGGTGTCGATCGGCACATTGTTTTCGAGTACGTAGATTGGATCTTCAGATCGCTCAAAGTTCTTGGAGCCCGTAGCACCCTTGATCATGACATAGGCCACACGATCGCCCAGACCAGGTGCTGAGCCTGCATCGCGCTTCTTCATGCGCTGAGCCAGCTCAACGTGGGCTTGTTTCGCCGCATAATCGTCCTTAGTCAAGGCTTTTGTGATGACTAGTTTCGACATGTCGACCTTGTTTTGCAAAAGCTCTGCGATCGTATCTTTGACGTAGCTGTATTGCCTGTGTTAGCGCGCGAGAACTACAAAGAACTTGACAACCTATACTTACTCTTGCGCTCCAGGCACATCCCGGTCAATCAGAATCATTCTCAGCACCTTCTCGATGACGGTTTGCACGAGCAAGCAATTGTCACGTCGAACAGTCTCGATACCCTTGGTGTCCATCTTGTCGTACTTTTCTGGTTTGGTCCAGTAGAGACCAGCATAACGCTTCTTGTTGATGAGCAGGTACGGGAAGTAGACCTTCTCGAATTCGAGCTTGATGGGCTTGACGAACTTTGCCGATACATACTGAGACGCGTCCTCGCCAAGTTTCATGGCCTCGGCTAGATCCTTGGTCCCGAACTTGACCATGACCGAATCTGTGTCGCCGTAGATGACTTGGGCATCATGCGAGTATCCATTGGCAATACAGTACCGGGCTTCGACCTCGGACTTTGTCTTTTCAATCATCTGCCGACCGAAACTCGTCGTACTACTGGCAATCTCAAGACACGGGAGTTTGCCGTTTGTAGCACCGGTCAGACCGTAGACACTGTTGGCGCTGACTTTCAAGGCCAACTGACGACCGTTCAAGACGGCCTTCTTGAACGGATCGGTCTCGACTGCCAATTCTCGCTTCGCCTGCTTTCTGGCCGACAGCAGCTCCTCCAGAATCTGCGCCAGGAGGCCTTTCCTCTGCTTGATCGTGACGAACATGTCTCCGTTAGGCGTCACAATATAATCCTCATCCTTCTTCAGCTTGAAGGCGTCGATCGCCTTCTTCGTTACCAAGGTTGTATAGCAGAGATTGTGAGCCTGCATGATACTGGGGTACAGAGAGGCGAAATCGAGCGTCGCTACGGGGACATCGTAGTAGCCACGGATAGGCTCGATGACGGTGGCGCCTTCATACTGATCTTCGGAGCTTTCAGCTCGCATGTTGGGAATGACCAATTTCTGTTCTAGAGCCTTGCGGAAAAGCTGGCTGATGAATTTTACTTGTTGACCACGGGACAGGAGGAAGTTGAATGGCACACCCGTGACTCTGGCCATCTCGGTGTAGTTCTCGAGACACGATAACTTGTCCATCAGTCTTTGCGGGAGGTATGCGTCCTTGAGACAGTACAGTGCTAGACGTCGTCTGGACTCTGGCGTTCCGTTGAAAAGTTCCGTGATCATAGTGTAGTGCACATCTTCCTTCTGTTCGCCCAGGAAATTTGAGCAGACGGAGTTGAGCGTGTAACTTCTGAGCTGGTGGTCTCGTTGAATCAGCTGCAGAAGATCAAGCTGGAGGCGCCCGTTAATATTGGTGGCCTTTGTGTCGCGGTTGCCCATCTGCTTGCTTGAGAAGTTTGTCTCTTTTGATACAGACTTAACGGTGGGGATGCGAGACCAATGCTCGAAGCCGCCGACTTTGAGATGCTTCGCTCTGTCCAGAAGGTAGGGGAAATCGAAGTTGGCAATGTTGTATCCGGTGATGATGTCGGGGTCAGCCTTGATAAGGAAATCGCGCCAGGCCATCAGCATCCGTTCCTCGCGTTCAAAGTCGAGAATCTGGGTTGCCACGATCGGACTCGTCCGGTCCAGGCAGAAGACGTTCCGGACGAAAGGCTTCTTCTCTCCATACCTGGTGACCACGTTGGCGATCTGAATGACGGGATCGTAGTTGGCTTCAGGGAAGATGCCCTTTCGACCGGCACACTCGATATCAAAAGACAGGATCCGGAGAGGCGCCATCTTGGACCACTCTCCGACGGGCTTGTGGGCAATAAGATCTGTACAGCTGATCTCAGCTTCTATCTGGCAGTTGGACTGTCGCAGAGAATCGTGAATCAGGCGGTACTTGTCGGCAGGTGCCTCAACCCAGGCCATACCGGCAACGTGACAGTCGACCATGAAACGGAGGACAAACTGAATGTTGTCGAAAGTCATGATCCCGCCGTCGTGTTTCCATAGTCCTTTCCAGTTTGCGCTGCCGCTCTCGATGGTAGTGCGGACCTTGTTGATGAACTTGGGGTCTGTCACTGTGATCTTGAGATACGGGTTTTGGGTGTTGTTTTGGAAGCCGTAGATGTTCTCTCGCATGGTCATCTGGACGGAATGAATGACTGGTTGATGCTGCGCCACCTGGGTTTCCAGATATGCTCGGAAGGTAGGGCAGTCTTGAGGAGTGAAGGACGAGGGCGCAGCTACATATAGGTAGTGCTTAAAGTCCTTGACGTGAAGTAGGACCGAGTTTCCATGTTCAGTAACACCAAACAGCTTGACAGTTGCGTGGCCGCCATGGAGAGTGCCCTCCTCTGCCTCGATTTGCTGGAAGCAAAGACTATTCTTCTTAAGGTGGAAGTCCTTTGGGACAGGTGGGCGCTCCCAAGCCTGGTCCTTCTCTGTGTTGTTCTGTTTCAGGTCCGAGATATCCTGGCTTAGCTTCTCGAGGACTTCTGACTCGAAAGCGCTCTTGGGCTGACTGGAGCCAAATTTGGCATTCTGCGACGATGCAGGCACACGGCCAGCAGGTGACGAGGAGATCCCCTCGAGCTTGCGTTTCTTTGCAGAGGCCGGGGTAGCGGGGATGTTGCGGCGAGTGTTGGAAGCTTCGCCGAACACGCGCTTCTGTGGGAGGACGGTGGCAGCCATGATCGACGAGGTCGAGGTCGAGGTCGATTGAGGCGCTGTCGTCTATTGGACTCGATAACTGACTCTATAGCAGACGAGACATGGACAGGAAAATAAAAAGGTGTGAGGTACCAAGCATCACCGCGTGCAGAGCGAGTATAATGTGTTTGGGAGCAAGGAGTTGTCAAGGGTCGATCGAGGCGCCTGGACAAATCAATTAAACAGGACGCGTGCCTGTGGATGTGCATGTAATTGACGTGACGTGAATGCCCCACTACGAATTCTTGCAGGGGGGCTTCGCGAGTCTCGAGATGCGTCTAAGAGGCGCTTCCACGTGACCTATCCGATGCAAACATCAACTGCACCCCTCTGGCAGTACGTACTGTCATCCTAAGGCTGGAGATTTACATTAAGTAGCTCTTTGCTTTGTGCCTTATTGGATTGGATGAGGAGAGTGAGGTGGTACCTGACAGCGATGTGAAGGCTCTTGCTATTCCGTCCTTGGTTCTCAGTTCACCCGCATCTTCACCTGGCCCCATATATCTGGCCAGCTTAGACCAACTCCCAGCTGCCTACAATACAACACGTTATTTACCTAGGATTATTGCCAGCTTCGACCGACGCCTAGGCGGGCTGTCTCACCACCACCTCTGTTCACTGTTATTGCGAATCACAGCACCCTGAAAGGGCGTCTCGGCTGCAATGGCGGACAGGCAGCCTAGGAATCCTGCAGCCGCCGGGCCGGCTCGAGCGCGTACCGGTGCTAACAGCGTCCGGCGCAACCTCTTTCAAAGCCAACTGACCCGACGACCGACTTCAAACTCGTCTAATTCCGCAGAAACCCTCAGACTTGATATAGACACTCAGTCTGAGTCTTCAGACATTGTTGTGCGGGACAAGAATGGCGATATCGAAATGGGAGACCCACCCGTGCCAGCCAGTGATGAGCCAGATGAGGATGTGCTTGATATCAGACAAGAGAACGAGAGTATGTCTAGTAAATCATGACTGCGTGCCCTTTTCCATGATCTCCCATATGCTAACACAAAATCGCAGAAGAGAGACAGAGGCTCGCAGATGCTGTCAAACATCACCAGATCAACCAAAACAGTGTACCAGCTCAGCCAGAAGGTAAGCTCCGCATCAATGCACTCCACTATGGCAACTCAGCATTGACTTCTTATCAGAACTTCTCGAGGCCGTCAGAGCAAGTCTCCGGGCCCAAGTTGCTGCTCTAGCTGAAGACAACTGGATGTACGAAGCAGAGGAGATGCCTCGCCACCAATGAGCCAGTCTACTACCTCACCCCTGGCTTTCTACAAACAGCTATGATGTATCAATAATCTCAAGATTTCCCTTAGTCCAGACCCTCGGCAGCGGGTGCCTCAACTCGTCGGACTGGCGGCTTCCTCGCCCCTCCGGCACCTGCTCCGCCGGCTCCACCCCCGAACAGGCTCCCCATCATGTCCATCAGGGGGTTGCTCTGCCTGGGCCGTTGGATGCCAAAGTACATCTCTGCAATCATCTCCAGCGGTTCTGCCCATTCCGTCTCTGCTATATGCGACGCATATTTGGTGTGCAGCTGCCTGAATAGATCCGGGCTGCCTCGCTGGACAGCGAGCAACAAGAGGCCCAGAAAGTTCAACAGTGGGAGGCTGGGGAAGATTGGAACGTTGGAGCCGCTACTGCCCACCTCCTGCACCTCGAGCCCCTTATTGTCCTCCTTGAGTGCGCTGGTGAAGTGCTGGTAGGAAGCGTTGGCGGCCCTGACATTCGCGACCAACAGGTACGGTAGAACCGCCCTACTGGCGTAGAGAGGAGCCGTATGGGCTTCATCCTCCTTGTACCACTGGTATTCCATGCGGATGAGGACCGCGGGGGAGTCTCTAGTACCTAGGAACAAATGACGTTCCGCCTCATATGTCTCGTGCTCTTCTGCGTATAGTGAGCCGGCCACATGGTGAATCTCGGGATCGCCAGCGGGATATTCGCCGAATTTAGAGGACCAACTGACAGATGTGCACGTTAGTCGTGGATGCTCTCGAAAGACGTGCTTGTGACTATGGGGACGCTTACCCAATGGCCTCTCCAATATACTTCTTTCTCGTAGGCTCGTCGCTCTGGAATAAGCGCAAGCACGTCAACAGCCTGCCCCTCGAGGTCGAATCCGGCTTCAGCTCGGCCTGCTTGTACACATCGACGAGCAGGACGCACAGGTCGCCGCCGCTGCCGCCTTGGCCGGCCTTGAGTAGCGCCTGTGCGACATTGTATAGAATGTCGATGGCAGCGTTCCAGTTGGACGCTTTGGTGTAGCGAGCGGCAACAACACGCGTCTGCTGCTGCGCCTCGTAGAACTGCCCGTCGGCAATGCGTTCACGGAGGCGCGAGATGATTTTCTCGATCTTGTCAGCCTTGCCGCTCATGGTGACAGGTGCTGGTGGTGGGGGGCTGAGAGGGGCAGGAGCGCTTCGTGAGACGGAAGTCGACAGTGGTGACTGACAGACCCTACTGTGTAGATTCAGGTATCGTGGATGAAAATCCCAAGCAAAAGACGAGAATCTTTGATCCGGGAGCTACGCAGCGCCAGTGTTGTAATCACAGGTAGAGGTGGTAGCTTCAACAATCAGCGTCGCAAAGCTCGCACCAGGTGTAGGCTGTCTGGGTGGAGCTCAGGCCTGTGCTGAAACTACCTGCTGGACCTCCCCACCCTGTAGCTAGTGTGGGGATCTGAACCGCTCTCTGTCTCGCCACTGTCACTGTCGCCCTATCTCATAAAAAATTTATTCTCGCTGGCTGAATGCGATTGTAATTCCTCCTTCTGTCAACAACGTGCCCTGCGAGGACTTCTGGAGACTGACACTTCCACAACCGAGACTCGCCAGATGATAGCGGCCTTGCAAATGGCATGTTCCACAGCCTGGTCCTTGAGTTCGGCCAGCACTGTAGCCACATGTTACACGTTATTATTGTGACCCCGTCGAGATGCAGCTTTTGATGCGCAGCGGGCTCGATACTGGATACTAATAACCTGTAATTCCGGCCAGAGGGACCAAAGCCAACCTCGGTGGTGTAATGGTAAGCATATTCCGGCTGACTATCCACATCCCACATTCGCTAATCCTCAATGAAGGTAACATCTACGCTTCCCAAGCGTAGGCCCCGGGTTCGATTCCCGGCCGTGGTAAATCTACTTTTTGCATTTTGCCCTGTCGTCAATATCTGCCTTTACCTTTTTCTTTTGCTTCCTGTGATTTAGCTCTAGGTTGTGAGGGCGATTTTTGAATCGAGGTGTGTCTTGTTGCTCCAGCGTTGTGGATTTGATACCATGGGAACCACAGTTGACAACCAGACTGGCTGGGGGTTATGTTATCGAAAACTGTATCAACTTTTCATAATTGGTAATGCTGCAGAAGAGAAAAGAGGCCACAGAAATGGCAAAAGCAGGCTTGTGAAAATATGATCTAAACATATACGGGTATCTCGTCCGCTGGCAATGAGAGACGCTGGCTGGCTCACTCCCGCTTCTCCCCTCAACTGACATGACTTGTACTTTCCAAACGCCCAAATCGATAAAATGATGAGGCGGTAGGTGACCTCGCGTCATCCCTCGCCTGGCCTGTTGCCTCGTGACACTCTTCAGCCCGGACTACACACTATGAGTCCTTCTTGGGGTCGGGCACCGGCACCGTGCCGACGTAGATGAACGTGTATGGGTTCCCAAAGTCCCATCTGTACTCGTGAATCTCGCCCTTCAACGTCGCGTAGAATCGGCCCTCGCCGTTCATGCCGATGTATCCGAAAGTGGCGTTGCCGGGCCCGCCCTCGAGCGTGATGGTCTTGTCCGTGTTCCAGTTCTCCTTGTCCCAACGCTGGCCCGAGATGGTGCCGTCCGAGTTGCGCGAGACGACCATGACTTGCTGCTTCACGTCCCACGAGGCAGCAACGTACTGGGGCGGCGGCGTCTTGCTAATGGCTTTCGTGAGTGAGTAGCCTGTCGACGCGGTGCCGTGTTAGTATGCGAGTTAAATTGTGCAGACTCTAAATATCCGGAAGATAATCAAGACGGTGCTTACCTTGCTCCCAGACCTTTTTCTGGTTCCATTTCAGCTCGGTCAAAGTGTTGCCAGAGTCGTAATAGAGTCGCATCTCGGCCTATTCAATATGACGTTAGCCTCCGGGGACATGTCCATTATTTTGCAGTATTGTTCACTTACAGCGTTGGTGCCGTTGCTACCCCCGTCGAAGAGGAACGGCACAATCGCCAGCCCTGAACCGGAGTCCACATTATCGAGGATCTGCTTCGTCGGACCCCAATTCGTCGAGTTGAGAAGGTTCAGCACGTTCTTGTCATCCTCATAGATGATGTATAGCTGCTGCGCACAACCATAGTCGCAGCGGTGCCAGATCGCCGTGAGCTGGCTGTTCTCGGCCGCGACCTTGGGCTCCTCCTTGACGAGGGCGCCAACCCCCCATTGACGGCCCTGTGGCTCGGTGGTCCAGATCTCGCCGACGCCGTTGCTTGGCGTCAGGTAGTAGATGTTGAGCTGGAAGCGCCAGCCCGGAGCTCCGGTCGAGGCGAGGGCGAGGGGCGTCCCGGGCTTGACGCTGATGGGGCTGCCAGACTTGGTGAGGATGCGCGAGATGTTGACGGAGCTCCACGACTGGTTTTGCGAGTCCCAGAAGGAGGCCAGGAGGAAGTTGTACTTGTCCTGGCTGACGACCGCGTAGTGGACATACTGGGCCTGGTCGGTCCAGTTGGCGGCCGCTACCCTCGAGTCGGCGAGCAGTACGGTGTCGGGGGTGGTTGTCGTCGAATTCTGGCCGTTGCCGCCGCCGCCGCCGCCGTTGCCCGACCCTGTGTCTTGGTCCGCAGAATCATCCTTCTTATTGTTCTTGGAAAGGGTGCCCCCAACAGCACCGCCCACGATCGCCGCGATCAACCCCAGCCCAACGAGCGCAGCGATTATCCAGAATGTCTTGGCCGCCAAGCCACATATCCTCTTGCCCTTTGGCTTCTCCTCTGGCGGCGGCGAGGATTGCCCATAGCCGTCTTGGGGGTACTGCGAAACGCCCTGGTAGTACTGCGAGTTCCCACCCTGTTCCGAATCTTGGTAATAAGTGCCGGCCGAGTAGGCAGTGTTCGGATACTGCTGGTGTGAGACCTGGTCCTCGGGTTTGTAGTACTCGTGGGCCGCCTGGGGAGGTGTCACAACTTGGGGCAGGTCGGACTGGCCATTGTAGACCTCCTTTTGCGACGTGTCTGGTGAGTTGTGAGCTACCTCGAGAGTGCTGTACTGCACCCGGTCGTCGCCCATCTTAAGCGAGAAGGCTGGAAGGAGGCCAGAGTCCGAGGCAAAGGTACACAACAGCGAGCACGCTCTCGGCTTGCTGCAAGATGAGTACAGAAACGGGGAAAAGGAATTCACGAAAAGGATCAGCAACTACAAGAAAGAAGGATTGGAATTGAAGACTACCAGAAGGACTAGCAAAGAAGTGAAGAGTGCTTCACCCATGCCCATGGCGAAATTGGGTCCCCTCCCCGTCTTACCTCTCAAAGCACGCCGGGCCATGGTCTGCAAGCACGGCGCCTTCTTCCCCCCAAAGGAAGAGGACGGCGGATGGGGATGGGCAGTGCAAAATGACTGGATGCGTGAGTAGGGAGAGTGTGCTGGACCATGTCGAAAAGAAGACCCCTGCGCCGCCAAAATCTGACAGCAACTCGAGCAAAGTGGTCTTAGCATGCGCATGGAGGGACTAATTAGGCTTAGGATCGGCCCCGACTCGATGACATGAACGTTTTGGACAGGGGATAACTAGACCCGGCCTTAATCAAATTCCAATCGAGCACTGAAAGCTCGTTCGTTACACGAGTTTTACAGGGCTGAAAGGATGCGGATCCAGCAAGTAACTACGGAATAGTTCCACACGGGACTGACATTTTGGCTCTGTATGTACAGAATTTGCGTTCATACACTGACAAGGAGCTTCCAAACAATCAAGCCGACACCAGGTAAGACCTACAAATGTCTACGTATTGAAGCGGCGTTCAATAATTGCAAGCGTGTCTGCAGATCCAGCCTCGAGACCAGCCCGGATTGCCACCAACGGCCCCCAATCTCCATCAACAGCTACGGAGTAGACTCTAGGGGCGCTTAAAAGTGCAAGTAGGTTGTGCTTAGCGGCGGACGCTAGCTGCCTATCCGTTGGAGCTGGGACGGTGGAGGACGCTGGCACGCTGGGTTGGCTGGGACATGTCGAGTCCTGGGTGGGCGGGCATATCGGGCAAAGGAAGCGAGGTGGGCAGTGCTCGAAAGATGCGAGCGAGCGTCCGAAGAAGCGACTGGTCCGTCCAAAAATAAACGCCAGCAACTGCAACTAAGAGAACGGCGGGCAGCCAAGGCACTACCGGTTCTGCCAGTCTCGTACAATCTCACTTCATGCAACTTCTACACCATGGTTTCATGGCACTGCGCTTGGACATCCTGTTGTCGCGACTAGAATAAGCGCGATATTTCAGCACGAACTACTTGAGACCTTGAATTCTCCCAAACATGTCTATCATTCCCCATGAAATGGCCTCTCCCACTGCAAACTCGTATTCATCTGCTGTGGGCTCCTTGCGACGAGAACAGTAATTTGGCGCGTACAGCAGGCGAAATTCAGTGATGCACTTTGACAACCGCTTCAGGTGGCATTCTGCGCCGCTGATCCCCTGTCACCGAGTCTGAGACTGTTACAAATGTACATAATTTGCTCCGTACTTTGGGGGCCACATCCTTTGATAAGGTGTGCTTTGGGTAGGATGGAAACCATTGTCCTTGACTATCCGAGCCTCCGGGCAATACTGCGGCCCTTCCTTGCGACATACCGACACACACTCCACCACTTCCTGAAGTTGCTGGTGATAGACGGTTGAGGAAAGGCCGATAATTGTGAAAGCGATTGATCCCAGCAAGGTGAATACTCTGCCCGGCCACGCGATATCAGCCCGTCTTCTTTGTCGACTTGTTTCCAGATATTGGCACGGGCAGCATGTGCAGTCAGCTACGCTGTACTCCAGTCTCCTCCGAAACGGATCCGGGGAAGTCGGCCTTGGCCATGGTGAATGCGACTGGTTCATACTGCATTTTATTTTGTACAACGTACACTGCTATGCTATCCACAAGAGCTTTGCCATGAGAGCATATCGATCCCATCCGTGCCCAAATTGTCAGAACATAGCCGCACACGCAAGATGTCGGCAGGCCTTGCACCCATGCACATACACGAGCCACAAGGCTGCCGTTCCCCTTCCTACACCACCCCCGTCCAACTCTGCCGGTGCTTGGCAGATCTATAATACAGAGCCTGTTGCGCGCCGCGCTCAACAGACGTAAAGACTTGTCCATGTGAGCGGACCGCGCGCGGATTATCGAGGATTTGAAGAAAATCATGGAAAAACTCTATACTCATGATGTTATGCAAAGATCCAGCCAACCCCGCCGCCAAAACATCTGCCATCGAAACATAGTAAAACAAAATCAGGAAGAAAGAAAAGCACCAGGTCGTGTCAAGTCAGGTGCTTTCCGAGTACTGGTCGGGAGGGGAGCGGAGGGGACAGGAACAGAAGTTTGCGCAAGCCGGGGATCTGGAGAACCGGCTAATCCTCACAAGCCGTCAGAACGGTTTTAGAAGGGGATGTTGGGCGAAGTCGGCTGGACGCCCAGAGCCTCCTGCTGCTCCTGAAGCTCCTCGCCGCCAGCCTCGATGGAAATGCCGAGACCGATCTTGGCGGCTTGCTGCATTGGTTGTCAGTTGCTGTCGAACAAACATAAAGTGGGATCAGCCCTTGATGGGACGGGTGACTTACAGTAGCGTGGTCAACGTCAGCAGCAAAGGTCATGGTGACAGGAGCGGCGATGCGCTTCTCCAGCAGAACGCCGAGCTTGCCCTTGGAGTCGATCTGGGCGCGGAAGGTCGACATTCTGAAGTCGTATTTGGCACCCAGAGTGGTGATACCGTCCTTCTGGAGGCCACCGCCCATCATAGGGTTGCCGCTGGGGGCGACAGAGAGGGTCATGTCGATACCGGCCTGGACCCTGTCGGTCAGTCGCCGCCAGAAGGTAGCATTGAGAGCACCCTGGGCCTGAAGCTGAGCCGTGGCGATCCAGTCCTCCGACTTGTACCTGGCGCAGTAGGAGACGGCGGTCTCGGGGCCCTGAGACAGACCGGCGCGTTGCCAGATACCCTCCATACCCAATGCGAGCTTGGGGGTGACGGACTGCATGTAGCTACCAATGAAGATACCGGTCAGACCAGACTCGAGGAAGGAGGGCTGCAGCATCTTGAGAGAAGCGATGAAGTCATTGCCGGTGTACTCGTGCTCAAACTGAGCCATGTCCTGGCCGGTGCCGGGAGCGATCTGGACCTGCGACTTGGTGACGAAGGCATCGGACCACCGCCAGTTGAAACGCGCAGAGAGCTGGCCCTCGTTGTCAATGTTTCCTTGCAGGAAGACCTGAGAGTTTTGCAAGGGTTAGAATGGCCTTTAGTGTGGCACGAAAACGGTAGAGGCGAACGAACCTTGTTGGAGCCGTAGAGCGTTGCAAACGTGTAGGGGTTCAGTCGCTCGCCAATGGCAAACTGGTGAGAAGCCTGGAAGAGGGGAGAAAAGCTAAAGATCTTCGTAAGATCTCCGCGAAGGCCGGTAAACATGTAGTTGTTGAGGAGGACATCGCGCTGGACTTCCTTTGCCAGGTTCTCGACAGCTCCGGGGTTGGACAGGCCGAGCTTGGCGCGTCGGTCTGAGAAAGACCTCAGGACATCGGAAACCGACTGTGAGATGGGGTTGTTGGAGAGGAACGCCAGAGGCGAGGCCGACGAGGATGCCATTTTGAGAGACGAGATGCGCGACCAGAAATGCCGAGGCGAAGGGGAGTGGGAGAAAAGAGTCAAACCAATTGACGAGACGGGTAGGGAGTGTCAATGAGGGCCGGTCACAGACACACACAAAAGAGGGAGAAAGAAAAGAGAAAAAGGTCAGACAGAGAGTCTTGATGCGCAGTCTCGACCTGGAGGGATGCGGCCAGAGAAGGGTGATGTCTGGTCGGTCTGTCTGTACTGGAGATGGAGCGAGGATTGGAGAGCTGAGGTCCAAAAATTTCAAAAGCTCTGTAAAGCCAGAGCAGCGCTGACGACAAGGAGAGAGAGAGACTGGATCCTGGTTGGCTGGCAGCTGGCACTTGTGGTTGGCTCGTGCGTCGGGCCTGTGGACCCACCCACCACCATTCTTTGGAAGAAGCTTGTGCCAAAAGTGGTCATGCATCGATGAAGTCAAGGAAACTATCGCCCGCTCGCGTGCCGGCTTGTCCCATGGGGAGAGAGCATCCTTAAATTCTTATCTACTCATTCGTACCTCGAGCTGAGTTGAGCTGAGCATCGCTTTTTTTGTGCCTCATTCATCTCAGGCTCTGAAACCCCCTGAGCTTTTGCACCTCTCTCTCTTTGTTCCAATCACCGGCACCCGGGACGGTCCAGTGGAAAGACCTACCCTCCCTTCTGACCCGGTTTAAGCCGGAACTGCACCGAGCATTCGGCGGGACCCCTCCATACCTACCTTACCTAGTATTCTTATCAGAGCACTCACATTCACATTTCACACCATCGCTCGCAACACCCAACTCTGGCTCACAGGCATCTTGTGGCTTTCCTTTGCAGTTGCTAGACGATACTTGGATCGACTGTTCATCATTTTTGTGTCATTCAGACACTGTTGCAAGTGAAAACAAGGTTGGGCAGCTTGGCAACTCTGCTTTATGTAAGGCAGCCGAGGCGCAAAAAGGTTCAGTCAAGGGCCAACTCAACTTACAAAGACACAGTGCAGTTGTATTGTCAACATGGACACTCTCCTGTGAGTAAAGCCTTCCAGATCCCGAATATTACAATCATCCATCCCTTCTTCCTCTTATGAAATCCCAATCTCATTATCCCCTGCTTCCTCCTCCTACCCAAAAGTCCCCCTCGAGCAACCGTCTTCACTTCGCCATTTCTCGCCTAATCCATCCCGCGGGCACGATGAAAGAGTCCAAATTGGAGCCCAAGGCTTCTCAAAATGATCATGGAGAGGCAACCTCTGAACAGCGCAATACAACTCAGCATCTTACACCAACTCGTCTCTATCCCCGGCCCGAGCTTGCTGATGTGCTCGATACTGTTGCTTTTGCTGACCATGACAGTACCGCCGAGATTGCGGCCAACGCGCCGCGCTACCGTCGCAAGAGCTCAACCTTTATTGATGGGATTCACGATGTTACCAGCGACGGGAATGCGTTGGCACCGGCTCAACTGTACAGCACCATGTCCGGGCGGCTGTTTCATTCCGGCCGCATAGTCATCGTCATGGTGGGCCTACCGGCTCGCGGAAAGACGCATATCTGCGTCTCCATGGCTCGCTATCTCTCCTGGTTAGGTGTCAAGACCCGCATCTTTCATCTTGGCGACTATCGTCGAGCTACTGTGCCCGGAGGTGCCGTGCCTGATGACTACTTCTTCCCCCATGCTTCGCCGTCCTCGGTCATGCTCCGCCAAAAGATACTCAAGAGATGTCGCGAAGACATCTATGCGTGGCTGAATCACGAGAATGGCCAGGTCGCCATATACGATGCAGTAAACCCAACAGCGAACGGCAGACGCTCGTTGGCCAAGGAATTCTCAAAGCATGATGTCCAGGTAAGATGCAAATCTCGGCCCCACGGGGTCGAATCGAATCAATCTGCTAAAGACAGGCAACCCATAGACACTATTCCTCGAGTCGTATGTGGACGACGAACGCATACTGACAGAAAACGCTCGCAATGTCAAAATATCCTCCCCAGATGTACGTCTTGCCCATGTCATGGTCTGAGGTATGACACGCCCCCTTGACTAACCTTCAAATTTCGTAGTTCGCCGGAATGGACCCTGATGAAGCGGCACGTCTGTATCTCAAAAGGATAGGCGCCAAAATCCCCGTCTTTGAGACCATGGAAGAAAAGGAGCTCAACTATGTCAAGATGATTAACGCGGGCCGAAAGTTCTTCTACAACAATGTGTCCTTCGGCTATCTGTCACATAGAATAGTGTTCTATCTGACCAACCTGCACATCAAGTCCAGGACGACTTTCTTTGTCCGCGCCGGCACGACGACAGAAGAGGATTCGTTCAAGGCAGACGCCCCTCTTGGAGCCGAAGGCCGCGCATACTCTATCAAGATGGCCGAGACCTTACTTCTACACCGGGAGCAAGAGCGCCAGGCCATGCTTGGTAACAGCAAGGCAGACTTCCCGCTCCGCCCGCTGACAGTCTGGACTTCGACGAGACTGCGAACGATACAGACAGCAGACTACCTCAAAGAGAAGGGCTACAAGGTGCGGCAGAGATCACAAATGAGCCAGTTGAACCCGGGAGTCTGCGAGAAGATGTCTGAGCGCGCTATCCGTGCGCTGTATCCCGAAGAAGTTGAGCGCCACGAGGTCGACCCTTATCATCACCGATATCCCCGAGCAGAAGTAAGCAATCCTCAAGATCTCCTTCCAGATGCAATTCAACCACTAATGTTCTTTCCCTGCTACAAGTCATACCACGACCTTGCTGTCCGGTTAGAGCCCATCATTCTCGAGCTCGAACGCGAGCAGAATGACCTGCTCATCATTGCTCACGAGTCCGTACTCCGTGTGCTCTATGCGTACCTCATGCACTGCTCGACCATGGACATTCCCAAGCTCAAATTCCCGCGTGACGAGATCATCGAGATCATCCCGGCCGCCTACCAGAACGAGGCCAAGCGCATCCACATCCCCGGTCTCGACCCCAAGTTGGTACCTGGCAGCCCCGAGGACATCAAGATACCGGTCCCGCACAGCGGTAGCATCAACGCCGTGGCCAGCGGCGCCGGGAGCGGCAACATGAGCCCCATGCCGGGTCTGTCGAGTCCTGCGGAGCCGCAGACGAGCGCGGCGTCTGGAGCCGGCGGGACGCCCACCCCGAGCAACGCTGGCGTCGAGTCACCGCTACGGCCGCCAGAAAAGGTGGTCAACACGGTGGCCGACATGGTTGCCGACAAGGTTGCCGACGAGGACTGAAGCCCGAAACAAGCGCATGTGATGCTAGAGAGAGAGCGACTTGGGTGACAGAGAGTAGGGGCCTACGCAATGCGACATGCACATGGGCACACCGAGGTCTCCATCGCACTATGGTGTTTTGTCCCCATTCTAGAGGCATGCGAGAGGCGACAGTGCACCCAGGTGACAAATTAGACATGTTGAGAAGGAGTATTACTAGGATAGTTATCAACAAACTTTGCTCCAAGCTTGCGCTGTCTGCCCAGCTTGTCGATTGTCCTGGTTCAACATCCGTTACCAGGGGCTTTTGCATGCTCCCACGCGAGCGCTCGTCCAATGCACCGTACATATATATGTACTTGTCTATGAGGGAGAAAAGAAAAGAAATGACGGCCGCTATGCTGTTCCTTGTTCTCATGAGCCCTTTTGAAGGCTGTGCCAGCGCCCGCTAAACGATATCAAAATTCATCCATCCAAATTATTCTGTCGCCGGCATCTTGAGTGCCCCTTTCTAAGCCATGGTATCATCACAGAAAATGTAACTATCCTCGCTCCCTCCGTACATCGATTCCCAAACCTAAGGAGTGCGACAACATCGACCCTGTGCCATCCGCCAGACCAGGCAGTCACGACATGGACCTTGTCGAGCAGAATTGGATTGGTGCCCCATATGGCGGTCTGCTTACATGACAACGCACTCTCGTTCTGGTACACCAGCCTTGTCCTTTTCCTTGTGCTTGTCGCCGATACGGTTCTTGCCTTTGCTGCGATGTGGCCGGTGGTAATGATGATGGTGATGCTTCTCTTCTTTCTCGCTTGCAAGGGCGGATAAGAGTGGCTCGGACGCAACCTCGGTGACATGCGGGCTAGTCATATCCGTCGCCGTCGTGGCAATGGTCTCTGCCCCATCTTCAGAGACTCGCAACGGATCCTTGCTTGGGCGCATGAGGCCCCCGATGCGAGACATGGTAAGGCTTATTCGACCTTCGCCAGCTTGGCTTCCCGGCCGGCTCCTATTGTTGGGCTTTGCAAATTTGGCGGCGGCCCTGGATAGTCGCTGGGCCGTGGACTCCTCGCTAGGTGTCAGGGCTGGTGACCGTGACTCTGGAGTGACGGCAGGACTAATACCATACGGCTCAGAGACAGTGAGGCTGCCTCTTCGGGATGCACCCGCCTTGAGATGCGCCGCCGATCCGTAGGGATCCTCGTCCATACTCAACCTTGGTGGCCGTTCCAACTCGGCAGAGAACCGCACGCTGGGAACAGTCGAATTTGTCAATGCTGTGGAGTCGAAATAGCCGCTGGTACGTCGAGATAGTGCTCGCGATTCCGACTCTGGGAATGGCGATTGTGCCCCGTTGACGTGGAGCGTTGAATCGTCATATGACGGGGGTTCGTTGTCGTTGTCTTCAGTTGATGTCGTCGTGATATCGACCATGGGCAAAATTTGGTAGAACAACAAGTACGGCATCTCGTCCTTCAGTGCCTGCCTGATATCATCCACGAAGGTGACTCGCTGCTCTACCATCAGGTCGTCAAATTTGACCCATTGCGCATCCTCGTAGTCGGGAGGCGGGTCGGCCTGATGCCTCCTGTTATCTGTCAAGAGCTTGGGATTCACTCTTGCGAAGGCGATGTAGTGTCCGCTGTGGAGAGAATCTCCTCTATGGCAAACAACAGACTGTAGAACGAGCTTGTACTCTGTGTTGAGCTCGGTGGACTCGTTGATCTTGAGGTCGTCGACCATCATAAAGTGCGGGAGTCGCAGACTGTCAGGAATATCGATGAAAGTGTTTTGCCTCTTGGGCTGGCCAGATTCGGTCATCATGTATCGCTTCAGACAGATACCAACCACCGGCTTCTGGTTTAGGTGTCGCACAACTTCGACATCGCTCCTAGGCTCCGTGTGCGAAGTGGAGTGCCATGCTGGGTCGGTGTCAGGTACGAGGTCATGTTGCTAGGGCGAGTGGCCCGGGAGACTTACGGATCAGTTTGAAGAATTGCCAGGCAGGTATCGTCACTGCCTTGACAACCGTAGAACCCTGCCGCTTCATTTTCTGAAGTAACGTCGCTGGATCTTCCTCGACATGACCCTTCTTGCCCTCTTCATCTATCACAATCCGCTGAATGATACTTGTCGACCGATGTCGATTCGCAGGACGAGTTTCTGAAGACGAGCTTTCTGATGCAGGATCCGCCAAGGTCCAACGTCGTCGGGGAGGCGCGGGGCCTACATGATCGGCAGCTTCAGGGTCATCTTCTCTAGCAACGAGCCGCAATGTATTCTCGTGGTGTTCCGCTTGCAGCTCGACAGGCTTCTCATCAAGGCTGTCTCGGGAGACATCAACCCTGGTATTGAAGTAGTCCTCCAAACAATCTTCGAGCTTGATGCCTTTGCCTTCAGGGTCTGGAGGAACAGCGAGGTTGAGCAGACGCTCATACACAACCTTGTGGTCGTCGTCGTCGCGTTTGCCCTGATGGAATAAGTCGACTTGGAGCGTCAGGAGTGGCAGCTGCAAGGTTTCGGTAATGAACGCGAATGCTTCTGAGGTGTCTTGCTGCTCTAGCAGCTCAGCGTCTTTCCATCCACAAGCAGCCAGGGCATTCTGGATACGCTCGATCTGGACAGTGTTAGCGAGAAGGCACTACTCCAAAATTCACAGTGTACCAAAGACTAACGAGATCTGCATGGATCATCTTCCCACTTCTTAGCATGTTGACGTAGAGCCGGAGAAGCGCAGCCAATTGTTGTTGAGCCTGCTCTTTGGAATCATTCTTGAGCATGCACTCAAATGCCTCGAGCTTCGCGAACATGGCGAACAATAATGAATCCAGGTAGCAAGTAACGTTGCACCTATTCTCGGCACCGACCATGACAACGTTGGGTTGGTATGGGAGGATGATGCCCGAGAAGGCCTGCTGCTGAAGCTTGAGGACCTCGACGGCTTTGGAGACGCTACCCTCGGCATATTGGGAAGAGAGTGCAAATCGTGCATGTTCTCTCGGTATGTGGTGCATGTTGGCCTCTTCTAGCTGGGCAAGAATATCGTCGATCTAGAGAAATACCGTCAGAGACCAGATGACTGTGCATGGAACAAGCCAGCTGCGAGTACTGACCTTTGCGCCCTCCTTTTCCTCCTCCGATTTGATTGCATGTCTGGAGGCATCGGGTTTGAAGAGAGACAAGAACGCTTCTGTCGACAAAGGGCGGACCTGTGGCCTCCATGGTCAGTAACTTTCCCGTGCCTAACGACGAGTCCTGCTTCGGACGACTGGATGGGAGGGGGAACGTACTCGTGGGCCAGGTTCCGAGGACTTGCTGCGACGTTCGCTGCCATTCTTTTCCCGAAGGCTCTTGAATTTTCTTGGAAAGGCTGTCTTCATCTTGCCAACTGATCCTCGAGTCCCGAGGGCGGGAGGAGATGCTGAACCGAAGAACAAAGAAGACAGGCAAGGTCAGCGCTGGGAAGGGGCATCATCCAGCTCCGGCGCTTGGTATTGACATAGATCGCGATTGTTGAGGAAGCTCGCAAGGCGGCCCTTGGCTTCGGGCAGCGGGTAGGTGGTGATAGGACCGATTGGGTGTCGTGTTCAGAGCAAGTTTGAGCGGCGCAAGCAGTACGAAAGATCGAGGAGGTCTTGCGTCTAAGGTTGCGTCCTGATTTGCAGGAAGCGGATGAGGGGAAGGAGAAGGACGTATAGTGGTTGGAGGGCGATATGGCGATGCGAAAGTGTTGGCGGTTCGTGGGGTTCGCGACCCAAAATAATCGCGATAAGGACAAGACTTGGAGGGGTGGAAGACGGCGGGCTGGTATGAAAGGGACAAAGTACCAGTCGTGCACACTCTCTCAAAAACTGTGTTTCGTTAACTTGTCGAAGTATGGTCGGGAAGAAGGCGAGGCGAAAGAGAAAATGACGACGTCCAAGCAATGGTAATTGGGCAGGAGGTTATCTCAAGGCAGGCAGTATGGAAATTGGACGATCTTGGTCAAATGGCAGGTCTGGACTTGAAAGGCGCCGATCGATTCAATATACGGAGGACAGACCGAGTCCGTGCTCCGTGCAGTACACCTTGAGGTACAATTACTTGCCCAAATGGGCACAAAGTACAGCCCAGGAGGATTCGCCTGTACGTACAGCTAGATGGATGGGTCCTCTAACGCCTGCTTGGCATTGCATCTCTCTACTTGATGCGCTCTGTACTTACGTACTACGTAGAACGAACACATACGCGACAATTGGCAGATCCATCCGTCAGCTACTCTACCTAGTACCAAAATGCCTGAGACCTTGCCGGTGGGCTGAACGGACTCCGCTAACCACGAAATACCCGCACCCCCGACAGTTAACCCAAAGTGCTAATCCAAGTCCTCGTCAAAAAAGATGGATGCGCTAGGCGCCGACAATGACAACCTGCGCCATGGATATGGCTAGGATCGGCCCCTCCAGGGTCGCTGATCCTGCGTGCTAGTCGCGGGAATCCTGCCACCCTGCATCCTACCTGGCCCCACGAGCTGATGATACAGGAAGCCTAGCGAGCGGTTGCGTAAGTTCGCAAGTGGGTGACACATTGATTGAAGGTTTGTATTATGGATATACCTCGTCTATTAACTGGTCGACCAGGGTTGTCCCACTACCTAAGCATGAAGGCTTCATCAAGTCTGTTAGTCATTTGGGTATGTGTAGGCTTGAAGATGGCAGAATTGTAGCTGGGAGGACTACACAGCTCACCCATCACCGGATGATGTGATGAGGGGATATTTTTGATGGAGTGTTCTACGGAGCTATTCGTCCTGCTTTACATGTCTTTGGCACAGTCACCTCGCTGTCTATCGAGATTCTCGTCCGAAGAGGACTAGGTATCGAGATGCGAGATGAGGCGATGGCGTGACCTGGACCATGTATAAGTCACGCCAGTTGGGACTCATATCTTTCGAGGTCCCAGGACAGTCTGAAGTGGATGAAGTAGCTAGCCATTTCTCCCCAGGGTCGATATGTCTCAAGCAGTGCATTCTATCGCTAGAGACGAGACAAGTGTTGTCTGTCCCTCCTGCTCAGCTCGAGCAAAGCTGTTCGCAGGTGGGGCGAATGAGGGGGGGGCTGATTGAATGGATGCTTGGGATGACGTTGATGGGCTGGGCTGGGCTCTCGACTGTGTGAGTCGGTCCGTCCAGTCCCCTCAGCTCTGGCAAGTTGATGAGCCGAGCCTGGGGTTCGGGTTAGGGCCTGTACTCAACCCTAACCCTGTATATTATCGCAGCCGCTTATGCTTATGTAATACCTAACTCCGCCATGCCTAAGAAAATCCGGGGTCCAAGGCGTGCACGGACAGCCTGGCCGGCACAAGCTCGACTTCTGGTCGCTGAGCCGAACCATCAACCCCCGCTATTCTGGAGCTTAGCGTCCGCCGCGGACCTCGGCACCCGCACTTTGGACCTGACGGAAGCTCGACCTCTCTCGTTCGATATCGAACCATCTCACCTTTGTTGAATCATTGCATTCCGGGAGCCATATAACTCGTCTAGCAGACTACTCATCCCCAAAACCGAAAGAGACAATCTTTTGGCTCTTCGTTTCTATATCCCTCTCCCTATTCCCCTAAATATCCTCTCAATCTCTTAATTTCACTCTTAAGATCTCATCATGTCTGCTAAGATCCCCGCCATTGTTAGTAGCACTCTGCTCTTTTGACCCCCCGGCTTGTCTGGTGCCTACTAACCTCGGTGCAGTGTCGCGAACGCGTCAGTGACAAGGCCAAGAAGACGTTGGATCTGGTCGCCAAGTTCACGGAAGAGGAATGCATTCCGTGAGTTGCGCAATGTCGGTCGATAGGCCAAATGTCCCTGCTATTTGGCTAATTTGTCATTGAAGTGCCGACCCCGTGTTTGAGGCTCAGGTTGGACAGGGCGATGCGCGCTGGGACGCCCACCCTGCCATCCTGGAGGAGCTTAAGAAGAAGGCTCGGTCCCAGGGTCTCTGGAATCTCTTCTTCCCTAAAGGACACTACAAGGAGTCGCCTGGTTTTAGCAATCTGGAGTACGGTCTCATGGCAGAATGGCTCGGCAGATCAAGGGTTGCCTCCGAGGCGCTCAACTGCTCAGCCCCCGACACTGGCAACATGGAGGTGCTGGCGAGGTTCGGTAACGAGGCACAGAAATCCGAGTGGCTGAAGCCGTTGATGGAGGGTCAGATCCGCTCGGCCTTCCTCATGACGGAGCCCCAGGTTGCCTCGTCTGATGCGAAGAACATCGAGATGAGCATCAGGCGTGAGGGCAATGAGTACGTCCTGAACGGACAGGTGAGTCTAATATACTTGCACTAAAAGTTAGGTTTACTTGAAGTTGCAGGGTCTGACTGTCTGAGTAGAAATGGTGGTCCAGTGGAGCAGGAGACAAGCGATGCAAGCTCTACATTGTCATGGGCAAGACCGACGACAACGGCAGCGACCCGTATAAGCAGCAGTCCGTTATCCTGGTGCCCTCTAACGCCAAGGGAATCACCATCCACCGGATGTTGAACGTATACGGTTACGACGATGCACCCCACGGTCACGGCCACCTTACCTTCGAAAATGTTCGTGTACCTGCCAGCAATCTGGTGCTCGGCGAGGGCAGGGGCTTCGAGATCATCCAGGGACGCCTGGGACCTGGCCGTATTCACCACGCAATGCGCACTATTGGAGCTGTAAGTTAGACGAGTCGACGCTCAGATGAATCCTTCCCATATTGCCCAAGTTGATATACTGATACTGATGGGAGCAAACTAGGCCGAGAGGGCGCTGGAGTGGATGCTGATGAGGGTCAACGACAAGCGAAAGATGCCCTTTGGCAAGCTGCTGAAGGACCAGGGTGTCATTCTGGAGTGGATCGCCAGGTCACGCATTGAGATCGACGCTGCCCGTCTGATCGTGCTCAATGCCGCCATCAAGATGGACGAGCATGGGCCCAAGGCCGCCCTGACCGAGATCGCACAGGCCAAGGTGTTGGTCCCCAACATGGCGCTCACCGTCATTGACAGGGCCGTGCAGGCCTTTGGCGGCGGCGGTATCAGCCAGGACACGCCGCTCGCAAACATGTGGGCACAGATTCGCACGCTCAAGTTTGCCGATGGTCCCGATGAGGTGCACCTGAGCCAGATGGGAAGAAACGAGAACAAGAGGGGACAGGAGGTTACGGCCAAGATCCAGGCGCAGGAACAGAAGACACTGCAGCTTCTACAGAAGGCCAACCTGGTCAAGCTCGAACCGGGCACCAAGATTCAGTCGAGCAGATTTGCGAAGCTCTGAAGCGTGTGTAAATAGGTAGCTGACGAGCGGGGCCTTGGAAGTCTGATCAGTCAAAATTGTATCATTGTCAAGCATTTAGTAGGCAGTCTTGCCAATCGAAAGAGATATTATTTTATTTGCTCAAGCGAACGAGAACGAGGCATGTCAGGTATAAGTAGACAAATTGCCGAGGTGGTGACTGGCGCAAGTAGCCTCGAACGGATGCCAAGCAGGCAAGCAAGCAACAGTATTTTATGGCTTGACTGGGCATGAGGCGATTCGCCACCAAGCAGAGTCAGTTGAAACATTTTCGAAGCGAGGTGGAGAAATGGAGTAAGTAAAGTATGGAAAAGTCATACATTCCTCGGTGCGCATAGCATTGGCAGGAATTCTCGCCGTTTTCACCAGTTGTCAAGCCAAAATGCGTGCACGAGAGTGCTTGAATGTGTACCTGATGCACAGCAGGTAAAATGTGGGGAGGAAGAGGCACTCGGAGCAGGGGTGTCGGGCCTGGGTCTTCCTCTTTAGCGATTGGCATTTGGGGGGATTGATGAGCTGCGAGTGGGTCCCAGCTGCTGGTTCCTTGCATAGGAAACCGCCGTTGCCCCGCCGATGCTTCCCAATCCAGCGGTCTATTTACTCAACCCTGCATTTTCCTGGGCTAAAGTACTTTACTGCGGTAGATCTGGGATCCTTGCATGCACACACTCAAGAGAAAAGGAAAGAAAAAAAAAGATACAAGGCACAACGTCGGTCTGCTTGTGATCGAATATTAAACTTGAGTCATCCAATCTTGCTTCCAGTCCCAACACTCTCTTCACTGTACACCTATCACCAAGATTTCATCCGCGCGCAACACAACCGCTTCAAAAGATTTCAAGTGTATCGATCTGTACATACAGCAGCTTTTCGAACCTACATATCACAATGTCTTCGACCAACGTTCTCGGCGCCAAGGACGTCAATGCTCCCATCAACCAACAGCCCTTGGGCAAGCCCGACGTTAAGAGCATGGAGTATCACCGTCAAGTGCTGCAGTCCAAGATGGCAGAAGCCCAGTATGTTTGAACAGAAGTGGTGTGACAGGAGATGATATGCAGAGACACTGACATCGCAACCATAGGAGCAAGCAATACGTCTCTCCCTCTGACAACATCATGAGCCCCTGCACGGCCAAGCTCAATGCTTTCCGCAACAAGCAGGTCGGCAAGTACGTGTTAATCCCACCAATATCGCCTTTGGTTCTTCTTTTTTCAGAAAGAACAACCCACCTTGAGACAGGCTTGCTAACCTACTGCTCCTACAGGGTCAAGCCCAAGTCACTGTTCGCCCAGGCCTCGGCTAAGAAACTCGAAGGCGAGGCTCTGTTCGGTGCCAAGAGCTCCGGCGCTGTGTCTAAGGAGTGACTTGGACCTATCTAGGCCGACTGTTCTCTCTGTCTACTTTGATGCTTCTTTCTTCACCTGACAGCTTGTCTGCATTATTATTGCCTTGGGGTTTCCGGATTATTTGAGCAACGGCGTTTATGGTTTCTTTTCTTTTGATGAGGAAACAAATACTCAATGCTGTGCGACTTTGAACAGCAGGATATAGGCTGACGACGACGAAATGATTAAATCTCTCACAACATTCCTTGTGCCTTATTACCAACCTAGCATGGTGACTGTCTGTGTGCTTCTCACTCTTCAGGTCAATTGCTCTTGCGTGGTGTATTGCGTGTCTATCTAGACTAGGCTTTCCATCCGCTTACGATATAGACCACATCCTCATCGGCCACGGGATGCCCCAAGCCCACTCTCTGCGGGATGTGCCGAGCGCTCGCTCCCCAGACAAGGGCGTACTTGAAGGTATCCTTGAGCGTCCGGTGGATCCTGTCGCACACATCCTCAATCGTGCTGTTGCTCCTCACGATCAAGGCTTCGGAAAAGTCAGGGTCTATGCCTTTCCGCTTCGTATAGATCCGAATGAGTTTCAACTCCTTCCAGCATCGATCGATGACATCCTGTATGCCGAGATCCAGCTCGCAGCTCATGACCACTGTCTGCGGCTCGCGCGCTAGCTGGTCAAGGAAGTCGAGCGAGACGCTGTCAATCTTGTTGTAAACGTAGAGGCACTTGATGTATTTGCGGTGGTCCTTCATGATGACATCGATGAAGTCGTCGACTGTCACGTTCTCGTCGCGGACGAGAACTTCACAGTTCAGGATTTTGTAGTCGCGGAGGATGTTATATAGCATCTTCTCATCCAGATTCTTGGGTGGTGTTTGGAAGGTGATCTTCATGCCCCCGGCCTTCTTGGGCTTGAGATAGATGTTTCTGCAATTGTCAATACTGGGTTCATGAACTCCGGTGCAGTACGCGCAACTTACGGCGGCTCCCTATTGAGTCGAATGCCCACTGCTTCCAATTCAGCTTCCAGTAACGCTCTCTGCTCCGCCTTCTTGGTGGCGTCCAGCACCATCAAGATCAAGTCGCTCGTTTTGGCGGCAGAGATGACCTGCCGACCTCGACCCTTGCCTTCCGAAGCACCTTCGATGATTCCGGGCAAATCAAGAAGCTGGATCTCCGCCCCTCCGTATTCCAGGACACCGGGAATCGCCGTCAGTGTCGTAAAGGCATATGAAGCAACTTCTGATCTTGTCTTTGTGACCTTTGACAAGAATGTTGACTTTCCCACCGAGGGAAAGCCCACCAGCGCTATACGAGCATCTCCGCTCTTGCTGACATCGAAGCCCGCGCCTGGACCGCCACCTGAGCCTGGGCCAGGCTCTAGCAACTGAGCTCTGAGGCGAGCAAGTTTTCTAAGATATTTATGAGCAAGAGGTCGAGGGTACCTTCTTTCATGTTGAACCTGGCTTACCCTTTCAGCAATCCCAAATGGTACTCTTGAAGCTTGTCAGCAGCCGCTCATGCTCATCTTCTCGTTGGCCTGAGGGCCAGCCTTACCTGTTGCCTTGTTTTCTGGAAGTTTGAGTCAGCTAAGATATTTGAGGCAGAAGCAGTACAATGGAACTCACTCTGCGTCCTTCTCATCTCATCCTCGATCCTGGTAGTTGGGTTAGCCCATGGCAAGTGGGAAGAAGCGCGGAGCAGACAACATACTCCTTGATCTTGTCCGTAATGTTCACCATATTGGCGACTGGTTGAGACCCTCAAAGGACCTCGATTTACCAGTTAGAGACAAGAGTAGTCCGTTGGTAAGTTGCACACCACTTTGCGATGGTCTATCTATCCCCTCAATCTCGACTTCGACTTTGGGTGGCAGAATTTCCGTGGTTGGTGGTGGGGTTTTTGTTCCTCAGCGCCTAAGATGGTTCACCGCCTTCCTCATCTGTACATTTTAGAGTAGTTTTTAGCGGCCGCCACCTGCCAGCCGTGGATATTTCTTGTTGCCGTCAACAGCATTAGAGAAGCATTGCGACAAATCACCAGACAGCAGAGCAATTTGACCTTCCTCCTCAGCAGTCCCAGAAGTTGAGCAACGCGCAGAGCAGCACCATAATCATGTCGGACAACGAGACCGAGGCGCTTGCTGTCGTGGCGACAAGCACTGAAGTCGCGCCGCCCACGGAGAAGAAGGTCAAGAAGATCATCAGGAAAAAGAAGAGACCGGCCAGGCCGCAGATCGACCCGGCATTGATCAAGTCCGAACCACCTCCGCAGACCGGCACTACCTTCAACATCTGGTACAACAAGTGGGCTGGCGGCGACAAGGTAGACAATGTTCAGACTGCGGCGAAGGGACGCTGCAACATCGCCAAGGACGCGGGCTACACCAAGGCAGATCGCGTCCCTGGCAGCTACTTCTGCCTGTTCTTTGCGCGAGGTATATGCCCCAAGGGCGCCGACTGCGACTATCTCCATCGTCTTCCAGGCATCCACGACTTGTTCAATCCCAGTGTCGACTGCTTCGGCCGAGACAAGTTCTCTGACTACCGGGACGACATGGGAGGCGTTGGCAGCTTCACGCGACAGAATCGCACCATCTACGTAGGCAGGATCCACGTCACCGACGACATTGAGGAGATTGTTGCACGGCATTTTGCAGAGTGGGGACAGGTCGAGAGGATCAGGGTGCTGAACAACAGGGGAGTTGCCTTCATCACCTACACCAACGAGGCAAACGCGCAATTCGCCAAAGAGTCAATGGCACACCAGTCACTCGATCACGAAGAAGTCCTCAATGTGAGGTGGGCGACGGCGGATCCAAATCCGATGGCTCAGGCAAGAGAGGCCAGGCGCATAGAGGAACAGGCTGCCGAGGCAGTTCGGAGGGCATTGCCCGCCGAATTTGTGGCCGAGATTGAGGGCAAGGATCCCGAGGCGAGGAAGCGGCGGAAGATTGAGAGCAGCTACGGACTTGAGGGATACGAAGCACCGGACGAAGTCCACTTCGCTAGAGGTGTGAATGCTGTCAACCCCCGAGGAAGAGAAGGATTCTCGCTAGAGGACCAACAACGCCTTGCGATCGAGAATGGAGACGCCAATGCCTTCTATGGTGAGAACCAACAGCAGACGGAGGAACAAGAGGCTGCGAACGGGACTGGCATCTTCTCCAGCAGCACCCTAAGGGCGCTGAACTCGGCCAAAGTCGCAGTCGCGTCCAAACCCAAAGCAGCACCATCAGCAGGCCCGCTGGTCGCGTATGACAGTGACGATAGCGACTGAAGCCGAGTATCAACTTTCGAGCGGACATGATTAAGATTACTGGCGCACGGGTGTATAGAAGTGTATAGCTTTAATGTCTCATGATACCAATTTGCAATCTGGTCGTTGAGGAACATGATATGAACATAATTGATTATATTTGGCCATATACGTATATCGCTAACTGTTGAATATCCTCGAGTACAACATCTCATGTCTGCCAACCCAGAGGTCCATCACTGGCACACTCTGGCCCGCCTCCTCGATCTGCGTCTCCCATTCCCGATGCACCGCCGCCGTGACGAGATCCTGTACCTGCCTGCTAGCCAGGATCTTTTGCGCCTGGTAGGGCCCCAGGATCCCCGCTCGCACTGCTGCCGATACCAGGGCTTTCACATGCGACAGCACAAACACGTAGGCTGTCTGATAGACCTCGAGGCCGAGCAAGTTGGCCACGACCCCAAAGAGCGGCGCTAGGTGCGCCGAGACGGGCGGCGGCAGGTCCTCGCCATCGTCCGCCGCCGCCGAGGGATCGCCAGCGCCGCGGAGCAGGCCTGCAAAGTCGCGCAGGACGGAGCCGCCGCCGTCGACACTGCTGGCCGGGGCGAGCGAGCGCTCCCAGATGGAGAGCAGGGCGCGGCCCTGCGCCGTGGACGCCCGGCGGCCGACGGTGCAGATGATGGCGGCGTCGAGGGCGTCGTCGAGAGCCGGTAGGCGGGACGGCTCGCGGTGCGCGGCGAGGACAAAGGGCAGGGTGGTGGAGGCGTAGGACGAGACGGAGAGCGGCAAGAAGGAGGTGGTGAAGGAGGCGCTGCTCTGGCTGCTGCGTGGGATGTGCGCGAGGTAGGACTCGAGGCCGGAGCTGAAGGCAAAGGAGCCTAGGGGCAGGGCCGAGTCTGATAGTAGTAGAAGAAAGTGGTTCGCCGGCGCGGCGTGAGCTGCATCGATTATATTAGTGAGTCTCGGCACACAAGAAGAGGATTGAGACTGGAGTTGTCTGAATGGATGCTCACCAGTCAGTTTGAAGGATGCCCCGGAATCAACTGGCTGAGCTACGCCATCCGCCTTTCGATTTCCAACTGTTTGACCTTGGAGCCGTGCCTCTGCCTTGGCTAATTGCTCTTTGAGATCCTGGATATGGGCCTCGATATCGCTGCGAGGACCCGTCTCCCCATCCATATCCATATCGAGACATGGGTTTTGAGATTGACAAGCAAAGTCGTGGTGGTTCAGACAAGACCGAGCTGAGATAAGCCATGAGCGGGGTCATGCCGTTTTCTCCAGGTTCGCACAGCTAGAGACTTACAATCACCTCGATTTCGAGTACTTGGAAAGAGCAACCAAGGCACACAATGTCAGGGTGGTTTTCAAATCTCATGAGTGAGGCGCAAAGAATAGTTGTTGAGACACATCGTCTCTCTTGAGGCCAACCAAGTAAAACTAACATAATTGGGGAATTGTGAGCGCAAGACTCAACCGCTCCCTACTGCGACCAAAACTCCCTGCTTAACGAGTACATGAACGCCAGTACACCCGATGCTCCAAGCCTGCAATCAAATCCAGTTAAACTAAACCAACACATTCTCCTTGTTCCGGCCTTGTCTCTCGTGTTGTCTTCTCCGTTCCGACCTCTTTTGTTCAATGCGAGCAATTGCCGCTGCGCGCCTGTCGGCAGGCAGGGCACTCCTCGATGTGTTCATTGCCCACTCGGCACTGGGGTTGGTGTCAGGGCCCCCCAAACGGGCAAACTTGCCACGGACCAGGTCGAATCCGGACTCATCACTGTCCGACGAAGTAGGTCGTCGATTCAACTGATCGCCCTGTGCTATACTTCGCATTGGACGTTGTCTTCGGCTTTCTTGGCGTATGTTCTCCACGGGCAAGACAGTCCGAAGCCGGTCCCGAGGTCCGGCCTCTTTCCGTTGGTGGTTCCGCGCGGATTGTGTAGATGATGACGCTTTTCGGTCGCGGATGGGATTGGTATCCAGACTCGCACGCTCCTTGGGAAAATGCGTTCTCTTGCTTCCGTCTGCCAATGTTTCGCTAGACGTGGGTGCGAAGGGCTGCAAAGCATTCCGCTCCCGAAGCACTGGACGGTGATCATCATCTTCGGGTTCGTCGAGGTCGGCAGCATCATTGTCTTCGCGTATCTGAAAGTCATGATCGACTACCGACTTCCGAGAGTCTCCCTGCAGGCGACCGGCGTTGGGAAGACTGTGTCTGTGTGAGTCCCTACCCCCTTTTTTCATGGCACGATCCGCGTTTCCCCCCTCTACCGCGAGCTTCTCCGCCAGTGCATCTAGTCGATCGGTCCAATTGTCCGTCGTCTCGTCGGCACTGGACCTTGGTCTGGTGCGAAGACTGTCCGCACTGGTGCTCTTCGATCTCTCGATTTTCTTTCTAAGGTCCGAGATCTCGGCTTCCTTGAGACGAATGGCCTGGTCGGCTTCGCCATAGCGGGCTTTGGCATTCTCCTTCAAGACTTCGTACTTGCGCTTCCAGTCTTCTGCCTCCTGTTGATGTTGACGGCTCGTCTCTTCAGAGTCTTTCAGTCGCGTCTCCAGGCTTTCAATCTTAGATTTTGCCTTTGAAAGATCTTGCGCTACCCGCCTGTTCTCCGTTTCGACTTTGAGCTCCCGCTGCTCGGCTGTTCTGAGACCCGACTTGAGATGGCGGATTTCCTTCCGCAGATCACCAAGCTCTCTGAGCTGCTCTCGAGCCTTTTTGAGCTCTCGCTGAGTCTCGAGCAGCGTTTTATGTGTCCGTGGTGAGGCCACCTGTCGACGTGACTTGGCATAGTCGGCCGAGTCTGCCTGTCGCGTCTTCAATAAGGCGTCCAGTTCCTTAACCTGGGTTCGGTATTGCACCGCTAGAGCAGTCTGCTGGGTGAGATCCTTGATCAAGTCCTGATTGTCTTTGTCGGTGCTTTTCATACGTTTCGTGGCGATCTTTGCGGCGAGCTCGGTGACCCGTGCCTCCATCTCCACGACTCTATCTCTCTCCTCCTGCAGCTTCTGATTGAGTTCGAGAGCCTCGGCATCTTTCATTTTGGCGTACGACTTGGCCAATTGCTTGTACTTGACCAGCTTCTCCATTTCAACCTTGGCATCGGC
The DNA here is from genome assembly GCA_018873225.1 of [Phialemoniopsis] sp. UDSM-2020. NCBI lineage: Eukaryota > Fungi > Ascomycota > Sordariomycetes > Thyridiales > Thyridiaceae > Thyridium > [Phialemoniopsis] sp. UDSM-2020. The sequence goes on from JAEILZ010000004.1 coordinate 2,830,644, forward strand.
GTGGTATTGCTGGAATTCCGACTTCCAATACTTGCCGGAACGTGAATGCGGCTCGTTCAGGTCGACCGTAATGTCAGGATCACGGTCAAGCTCATCCACTTCCTCCCACGCATCGTCAGCCGCTGCAAAGGCATCCACCTCTGAAGGCTGGGCCTCAGTAGCACCGGGTTTTCGGCCATTCTTCCGAGACTTCTCCAATGCATCCGTGAGACGCGTCCGCGGGCGTGGGTTGACGCACAAGGGCTTGATGTCGTCTTTACCATCGGCGCCTTGGCCATTCCTATGAACATCCTGATTGAAGGACACGCGTTTCCGGCGTGCGGTGGCGGTTCCCGGTGTCAGGAGGATTCCAGTGGGTTTGGTTGGCGAAGCGGGTCCATTGTGCTGGCCCTTTTCCGCCTTGTCTGGTACTGCAACGGCGACATTGGTGTCATCACGGACCAGGGCATTGTTTTTGGGGTTGTCTTGGGGAGCTGGAGTGCCGAACAAAGCTGTCCTTAGCGCCCTGACAGCAAAGACAGGTGCCGGTGTATCAGGCTGCTCTATCTGGGTGTCATCTGCGAGAAGAAAATTCAAGTCAATACGGACTCGTTGTGTTTCTTGAATGCTAATCGAGCTTTTGGCTCACCTGCGGCCGTTGTGTCTGCTGCATCTTTGGCTGGCGCGCCCGTCGCGTTCTCCAGCCCGCGCTTGATTGCCCACCCAAGCATTGTGCTGCCAAAACCACAAACGGAGAGATAACAAAGTCTCTCGGATTCAGGGTTCTGTATGAAATCGCGGTCTTATCTAAAACCACATGATCAGGGTTCAGAGACAAATTGCAAGTGGTGGTGTTGGTCGTTGAAATATGGCAAGAGAATTGAATTGACGTGTCGTGGAGCAGTTGTTTACATGGTTACTGTAAATGGTTGGCGGTGGTACCTAAAGTACACAAGCGCTGTACGTAGGTACCTCGAGCGCAGGGGCTTGAATTGGAGCACTGGAGGTCCCCACCAAAACCTCGTCACTGGTGGTGAAGCTGGCAGCCCCAGGCCCCACTTCAGCGGGCAAATGCCAGCACTCTCAGGTGGGGTGTTCAAGAAGGTGGGTGGTAGGTACAGTGAGAATAGCAGTAGAACGACAGTAGTCATGGTGATAGATGAGAGAGTCGAGTCACACTTTTCCCCCAACTTGCTCAAGCCTCCCTCCTCTATTCCCCCCTCCCCTTTCACCTGAATACCTTATCTTGTAAACCTGCATAATATCTTCGTATGATAGTCACGATGGGCTTGTCTCACTGAATCATCACGGCCTTCTTAGGCTGTGATTAGAGTCTCCTTCGAAGGTATCGGAGGACCCAGTGACCCACCATTAACTTGAAGTGACCGCCAAAATGGCCTCGAGAACAACAGCTCCCTGGAAGCAGCCCAACAAGTCGCCCAAGAAGAAGAACGATAACAGCTTTCCTGGCCTCAAGGCATCCGGCCCAGCCCAGGCCACTACAACGACACCCTACGAGGAGCGTCAACAGAATGAGCTATTCGTGCTCAGATCAGTCTTTCAGGAAGACTTCAAAGACCATGAAGCCGCTCATCATGCCTGGAAGGTGAGTCAACAGGCCCCAGTTCAAGACTTCTCAACACGAACCCCCGAGCTCACGAAATGTGATTACTCATTCAATAGAAATCGGAACCTGCCTTTGATATACGCATCAGAGCAACCCAAAATCCAGACTTCGCCCTGACCTTGGGAGTGGTCTTCACAGCCACTTACCCCAGGTCTCCCCCGCTGGTCACTGTCAAGGATCATGACCACCTCTACGAGGGCACGGTCTACAAGATCCAAAGACTAATACAGACCAAGTCGAAGGCCTTTGCAGCCGAAGAGAACGAGCTCATTGTCGACCTCGTCGAGGATATCAAGGATGTCCTCGAAGACGCCGCGGCTCATCGGGCCGCCGGCCAGAAGTTACCCTCTCTAGAGGAGGAGCGGGCAGTTCACGAAGCCGAGGCCGCCAAAGTTGCTAAGGAGGAGAAGGAGAAAGAAGATCGAAAGCAACGCGAGAAGCTTGAGCAAGAGGCACTGGCCATGCGAGCCAAGGTAGAGAAAGAGGTCGAACTGCAAAAAGACCGCGAAACTACCAGAGCCAAGCAATCGAGACGAAAGGGCCACAGCAACCGGTCTCCGGCACGGTCTGTCGAAGACATCCCCGACGTGGAGCCTATTGCTTTTGATGAGGTCTGCAACTGGACTGATGCTGCTGGTAATGTCACCTCTTTCCGGGTTGTCACTGGGATGGTGCCATTTCGAAGCGGTCCCATATCGACTGTATGCGTCGTACGGCCTGCGCTACTTGATGGCGACGTATGTCCAAGCCTTGCCCTGAAGCAGACAGTCCTGCGACCAAACGGGAGGGACAATGCCCAGTTTTTCAAGCAACGACAGGAGCTCGAGACAAAACTCAGGATTGTAAAAGACCTTCGCGGCTCTAAAAATGCGGATAATATTCTCCAAGTCCTTGGATTCCGGATAGAAAAAGACTTGGCGCCAGAGGACACACCCGAAAGTAGCACGTATACCGTCAGTGTTTTGACCCTGTTAGCAGAGAAGGGCTCCCTTGAAGACCTATTGGACTTGGCGGGCCAGATCGAGGTTGCCAAACTAAGGTCCTGGTCGAGGGATCTGCTCGACGCCCTGAATTTTTTGCACAACAGCAATGTTGTTCATGGGGATATTCAGCCTAGCAACATTCTCCTGTTCCGCGAAAGCAACGGCAACATTGTCCCAAAACTGGCCGATGCGAGTTTTCAGCGAGAACTCCACACCATCCACGCGAAGCGGCGTGCGATCACCTCAATGAGGACTGCGAAAAGCGCGTACTGGCTTCCCCCAGAGATTGCAAGCCTCGCGGAGCCAACTTACACCTACAAGACAGATATCTGGGACTTCGGAGTCGTCTTTCTCCAGATGATATTCGGTCTGAATGTTTACCAGAGACACTCTTCCCCCAAGATCTTCATGGATTCAGTGCCCATATCGGACTCCCTTGAGGAGTTGGTTTCCAAGTTCTTCACGTTGGAACCAAAGAGGCGACCTCGTGCTTTTGATCTTGCGGCCAGCGAATTCTTGGCAATAGATGCTCCAGTATACGCTGAAAACTCGAGTGCCATTTTTTCCGGGTCTACTACCTCCCTACCTCAAGCCCTCTCCGCGGCCCCCCGGCAAGATTCGATGATTCGCGTGGGCTCCAGGTACCAGGAGGACTACGTGGAGGAAGGACGCCTCGGGAAAGGCGGTTTCGGCGAAGTCGTAAAAGCCCGAAGGAAGCTTGACGGGCAGATATATGCCATCAAGAAGATTACACAGCGCTCGGAGGAAAGTCTCTCAAATATTCTCAAAGAAGTCAGGCTGCTGTCCCAACTGAGTCATCCTGCTGTTGTCCGATACTATACCGCATGGACGGAGAACATTCCCGACAGCTCCGCCGTTGTAGAGGATAAATCCACGGGAGATTTCAGCGATGATTTCTCGAATGGGCAGTTTGATATTCAGTTCACCAACACCAAAAGTGCGGGACTGGATTTCGTCTCCTCCAGCGGTCATCAGGATGGTGATATAATCTTTGAGGATTCAGAGGGTGACGATGAGGAAGAGCTTGGTACTATTAGCGAGGAAAACTCAGAAAGCGAGGACGAGACAGGCTCAGGGGATGAGGATGACGACGATGACACTATCGAGGAACTGGGATCCGACAGTGTTCGCCACTTGGTGGAAAGAAAACGTACTCGCAGATTCAGCCATAGAGGTTACCGTACAGTGATGTACATATCCATGGAGTACTGTGAGAAAAGGGTAAGGGCTTTGTCTTGAACAATTTGAGGAGGTGAATGGTGTGACTGACGTGCCCGTACAGACACTGCGAGATCTAATCCAGCGGAACCTTTCCAAGGACACGCAAGAGGTCTGGCGCCTTTTCCGCCAGATACTCGAGGGCTTAGCACACATTCATAGCCTCGGGATCGTACATCGCGATTTGAAGCCCGAGAACATCTTCATCAGCGTTGGACCTGATTCCGTCGACAACGTCAAAATTGGTGACTTTGGTCTCGCTACCATTGGTCAACTAGCAGGTGACAAGAACCTGCTGTCGTCCCATCTCGATGCCGCCGATGAGACTCGTAGCATTGGAACGTCCGTCTACGTTGCCCCGGAAGTTCGTACCGGAGGAAGTGGCTCTTACACGCCCAAGGTCGATATGTACTCGCTCGGCATATTCTTCTTCGAGATGTGCTACCCGCCTATGCTCGGAATGCAACGTGCTGACGTCCTTACCAAACTCCGGGCATCACCACCAACTCTACCCCTCGACTTCAAACCCAAAGAAAAGACGCAGATTGAGATCATTTTGTCCCTCGTTACGCATAACCCCAAAGAGCGTCCTTCTGGCGTCGAGCTGCTGAAGAGCGGAAAGCTACCTGTTCAAATGGAGAGCGAGGCAATGAGACGTGCCCTAGCCGGCTTGTCTGATCCGAATTCTCCGTACTACGAGAAGATGCTTTCCATGTTATTCAGCCAGCCGGTCGACCCAGCCAGAGACTATGCGTGGGACATGTCCACATCCACCACGACGGCCGCCGACCTGATGAGACAATTCTCTGTGAGGGAGGTCCTGTCCTCAGTCTTTCGACGTCACGGCGCTGTCGAGGTTCCTAGGCACGGTCTGTACCCACGTTCGTCCTTGTATAACAAGAACGTAGTCCAGCTCCTGGACCAGAGTGGCACCCTTGTTCAGCTTCCCTTTGACCTGACTATGGGTCATGCCAGATCCCTAGCTAAAAACGCCAATGCAGCTGTGGTACAGAGGTCCTACTCATTTGGCAATGTCTACAGAGATAAGACCAATGGGACTGGTGGAAGACAGCCGAGTATGTTTGGCGAGGTTGATTTCGACATTGTCACGACCGACACTTTGGACTTTGCACTCAAGGAGGCCGAGGTCATCAAGGTGATCGACGAGATCATACAGGTCTTCCCGTTCCTCTACTCACAACCCATGTCCTTTCAACTGGGCCACTCCGATCTTCTCAATCTGATTTTTGACTTTTGCGGCATCGACCCGAGCGCACGACGTGCTGTTGCAGATTGCCTCAGCAATCTGCACATTCGAAATACTACCTGGCAGAAGATACGGACTGAGCTACGTTCGCCATTGATTGGTGCATCTGCGACAAGTATCGATGCTCTTGAGAAGTTTGACTTCAGAGGTGAGTCGACCTTTACTGCTGGGAATGTGACCATGTTTGCCGTGCTAATGCAGAAAGATAGATTCACCGGGCAAAGCTTTCAACAAGCTGAAGGCTATCTTCCAGGGGACCAGCCTCTACCAGAAGGCGGCACCAACAATTGCTCACCTTCGGGAGGTCGTGGAATACTGCAACAAGTTTGGCATTACCCACAAAGTTTACATTTGCCCACTCAATACTTGGAACGAGGTCTTCTTCTTTGGTGGGATCATGTTTGCCTGCCTTTTGGACAAAAAGACCAAAGACGTCTTTGCGGCAGGCGGACGCTACGACAGTCTGATCAAGGAACATCGTCCACGTATTGGTACTCAATTTGAGGAGAGGCATGCCGTGGGCTTCACCCTGAACTGGGAAAAGCTGGCTCAGGCTCCAGCGAAAGCAAGTAGCAAGGCGCAGCTGAAGAGAGCCATGACGGACGACGAGGGCTACGGAGTCTTTGGAACCAAGCGCTGCGATGTGCTGGTCGCTAGTTTCGACCCTGTCCTTCTGCGAACCAGTGGCCTCGAGATACTGCAGACGCTATGGTCGCAAGACATCAGCGCCGAGCTGGCCAAGGATGCCCGGTCGCCAGAGGACCTGGCCATGAAACACCGCGGCGAGCAGCACTCGTGGATCGTCATTGTCAAACAAGACAGCTTGAAGGTCAAGTCGCAGTCCAAAAAGGACGCCCAGGACGTGGAAATGCCCGCGTCTCGCCTCGTCACCTGGCTCCGCGCCGAGATTCGTGAGCGCGAGCTCCGCACCCAGGTCAGGTCCCGCGGTGGTCCCACCTCGTCCTCGGAGCCGTCGAGCGCTACCGCCGGGCCGGACCGAGACCGTGTCGTGCACGTGGTCGAGGCTTCAAGCCAGGGCGGCGGCAGCAAGAAGAAGGGCGGCGGCGGCGGTGGAGGTGGCGGCAAGAAGCACGACCAGTATTCCATCATGGAGCAGGCACAGGGCAGCGCCGCCAAGCTCGCCGACTCGCTGCGCGAAGGGCCCATCGCGGCCGTCGACGCCAGCGACCAGGCGCTCGACCTCGTCCAGCGCACGTGTTTCACAGACCTGGGGAGCTGGCGCAGAGCCGAGCAAGGGGTCAAGGCCGAGGAGAGGCCCGCCGTGCGCGAGCTGAGGGATGTGCTGGAGACCTGGGTGCGCGAACACCACCATGCTGGGGGGCCGCGGATTGCATTTGTATACAGCTCGAGGACGGGCAAGTGTATATTCTATGACCTCGCCGCCTGAAAGGGACGAGTAATTCTGTAGTCCAAGCGGACAGCCACAGGAAGCGCCCCAAGACATTTGTAGGCAAGGAGACTAGCTGGCTGCAGTACAGATACACACCCTTTGACCTATCACGAATTGTATATGCAGACTATCTTTACCTTTCAATTTCATGACGAAGTGTAGACTCAACAAGCATGATTGTGAAATCTCTCCGCTTGATTCATCATTTGACATATCTAATTTCTAAACGAGGAGGGGGTATACCGCGATGCCAGCCGTACCCGCTATGCGTGCTATTGATGACATGAGAGTATGAAGAGAAACATGCTGCCGTCACAAACACAAGAGCCTCATGAGTGCTTTATGCATCCCCGGCTGCGAGTTCAGGGTGATAATGGCCACAATCGAATGGCTTAGAAACAGAAATTCACGACTCAGAAGTCCGTACGACCGCATCACATCACTCTGTCTCGACAAGCTGCCCCTCAGGATGGTCCCAATCAGCAATGAAAGCAGATTTCCTAGAACGCTCGCCGCCGTCGACAGCAGCAGGCTTGCTGGTGGCGGTTTGAGTACTGTCTCTTCCAACGGCGTCGTTCTGTATTGGCTTGCCACTGATGCTATCCTTTTCATCACTGCTATTGCTGTTGTGCCGAATGGGTAACTGGACCATCTCGGTGGCGGCAGCCGAATCGACACTGGCCTCGCGCCGGTCGACACCGCTGACGATGTCATGGAAATTTTGATCCTTGCTGTCAGTGTCGGTAGGACCGGAGATTGACGTGTCCAACGTCATCATCGAATTGCTGTTGTGAAGAAAGTCGGTAAAGTTCACTCCACCACCCGGACTTTCAACATCGGCCATATCCAGCTCGTCCCGGTCGCTCAGATCTCCGCCCACGGATGCCCTGTTGGTGGCCATTGAGTCGTTACTTCCCGAACGCTGCAGCCGCTTAGGCGGCGACGCGGGAGTGCCGATCGAGGCACGCTTGCGGGCATCGCGAGCTGCTGTTGCCGAAGTAGGTACTTCTTCAAGAAGCTCTTGCTTGAAAAGCCGGTTATCAAAGCGAACGAAAGTCTGCTGAGCCTCTGTGAGTGGTATAGGCTGTGCTCCAAGGGCTCGAGCATCGGCATAGACGCATATCGGTGTGTCGTCCCTGGAACACGAAGTGAAGTGGCGCTGAACGGCCTCAAAGGTAGTGACCTGTATGGCAGGCGGTGCGATCAGTATCTGGCCTAATTCGACACGTAGACAGGCGATGCATGTCTAAAGCTTACCTCGGCTTTGACTGGGTCTTCCTCGCTTGCAGAGTACCCAAGTAGCCACCACTTGTCCGCTTGTGCCGGAGCATCGTCCAGCTCAATGAGATCTGGCTCAGCTCGCTGGCGTACATATACGGTTTCGGGATTGATCACAACACCCCAGAGATGGTAGGCCTGCGACGGATACCAGTTCAAGTCCTCTGAAGGCACCGTATAGCGAACGCTTAGCTTCTGCAGCAGCTCCTCACATGCTCTCTGTTCGCGTTGTAGGGCTGCGGGTCTGTTAGCGCGTCTACCAAGGGGCATGGGAGCGCCGAGAAACATACTCTTGAGCTTCTTATTGATGCCCGCAATCTTTCTCTCGTGAATTGTTGCACATGCCTCATGGTATGCTGCCACCTTTTCCTCCTCCTCGGTGAGTTCGATTAGGTGATCCATTGCGCCAGGGCGATAATCAAATGCTTCGTCCGTATCTCTGAGTTCCTCGTGTCTGCGCCATAGTGCGTCCGCCTTCAGGCGACTGATCTTGTCCTGGTGCATCTGGATACAAGCTTGGCTCAGCTGGCATCTGTCGATCATCTTGCCCGTGCTCGGCTGAAACCACGTGGTTACTTTCTGCTTTGTGTCCAGAGCCCTGCTGAGTGTGTCGTAGACCTGACCTATCTGACGACGCAGTTCCGATACTTCAGTGTTATTATCTTTGAAGTATCTGTCTGCGTACCACAGCTCCGGAATCTCAATATTGGCGAAGGAGGCTTGATCTTCTAGAGTGAAGCGCATCGTCACGACCGCTCCCGGCACACTGAAAGCCGCTCGTCTTGATTGGCCCATGCGCTCCTCGTCAGAAGGGACCATGCTGCCCCAGATCATCTGGTCCATCGCATTGTAAAGGGTGAAAGGCTGGTCAGGCTGCCACTTTGGAAGTCTGATGTCCAACAGTGCAGCAGTTTCCAATTCTCGCATGTCCTGCGGGACCGTCAAATCCTCCACGCCAGTGTACATGGGCATAATCTCATCTTTCAGGCTGCCTTGATCATCGACATTTGCCTCTTTGAGCGCATCGAAAAAGTCTCTATCAAAATCGTTGCACCAGGCGTAGGCCTGCCTGATGTCTGTTAGCACATCCGCCGTACCGTAGCTTCGGTCGGTCGAGTCCAGGAAAGCCATAAGACGGTGAAGTTCTTCGGAAAAATCGCGTTGCCCATCCCGTTGTATATCCGACCAGGAGGACTCATCCGAGTGCGCTAGCTCTCGGGGCAACTCAATTCTGCTGCCCCTGTACCAATGTTGATGATGCCCATAGTTTTCGGCGGGCTGGCCAGAGCGTAGGAGAGCATTACGGGCCAGGGGTATCCCGTGAAGGACTGTCAGCAAGCCACCGAGGCGATGCTGTTTGTCACCTGTCTGCCGACAACGTAGGAAGGCCGGGACACCCTCCATTCGCTTCCTGCCCGAGGCTGCAGGTTCTGGCGACCCCCTGCTCAAAGGCACCATTGCCCATTGTGCCTGGTCGTAGTCGGGGCGGTTGGCAGGACCAAAGTAGGGCAGACTTGTGTCGCCGTTAGCGAGACCATCGGCGGCCGATTCAGCCAGCACGCGTTGCAGTTCGACATCTTCCTGCTCTCGTATGCTGGGCATTACCTCGCCCGCAGCCACGTCCGCCAGCCTACTCAACGGCGAGTGTGATCTTGAAGGTGGGCGGGAAGGCGGCATCTGTTCCATGTGCGATGGCGAAACTCCATGAATAACATGCTCATCGTTCGGCGCATTGATGCTAAAGGAGGGTATGTTGTCGGCATTTCCATCTCTAGCTACAGAGAACATGGCTTCGTCCCATCGATTTCTACTGCGGAACTAGAGCTTGCGTGGTGAGCGGACTGGGAAGTTCTTCGCGGAGAGGGAGTGTTCAGGACGCACCTTGGCCTCGTCATTGTAGAACTCGGTCACTACTGCCTCTACGTTGCCATTCTTTTCCTGGTAGCGGATACATAGTCAGCCTAATGCGAGGTATTTTCGGAGGCCGTCGGAGGCAACCAAGGGTCTGAAGCAGGTGGTGTACCTTGAGCCAGGTAGCGACTAGGTTTCGATCCGACTCGGGGTCGAGAGAGGTAAACTCGCAGACCTGCAAGATGAGCTCGTCGGTCGGCTCCATCATCTCTTGGGGTCGAGGGTGGAATCCACCCAGCCGAGAAGTGATCTCGTGGTTATGTTCTCTGTGAAGCAGAATCTTTAAGTAGGCGCCATGTCATGGGTCATGGAGAGGCGTTTTAGTGGTCAAGGATTGGAGAATTCGAGGATTGGCGGCAGCACCAGAGGACTACGGGAATGATACAGCGATCGGCACACGAGCGGCGGGAGAGTGGACGTGGATAAAGAGAGAGAGAGAGAGAGAGAGAGAGAGAGAGAGAGAGAGAGAGAGAGAGAGAGAGAGAAATCCCCGACAGGTCGACAGGGTATCGGACTGTCTCGATGAAGTGTGTGTCGGATCGTGGGAGTGTTGCCCGCCGCTGCTTAGGGTATCTACGTAGTAGGTGTAAGTAGGGAAGTAAGGAAAGTTAGGTAGGGTAAAGGTGAGTAAGTGGTGATGATCTTTACATCAATCACATGGCAGAGCAAGCAGTCTGGTACTACCTGGGCAGTGGTAATTAGGCGCTAATGTGCAACTAAGCAAGTCACTTGGGGATGGGTGGGGCACTGCTTATAGGTACTTATAAGCAACAAATGACAGTATCGAGCATACAGTAATCAATCTGTCAATGAATAATTGTTCATCTTTGTCTGAACTGAAACACTTATTTAAGTACTATTTGGTATGGAAGAGAGGTGTCTATAGAAACATGAATCTAAGCTAAGTTGTCAAGGCTGTGAAGGAGCTGGATGCTATGCATGCCTATCTTGTGTGTCCGTCTGCAAATCCGCCAGTATTAGCCAGCCACCGATGACGCCTGGCACCGAGGGAAGAGATATCTGTTGGGTAAAAAACGCCGTTCCGTAATGGCAACAATTGGAGTAAATAAGAGCAGGGGGAGGAAATTCAAGCGCACCAAACCCGCTATGCATCAATGTCAATCAAGTCGTAGGCAGAAGGGAAGCCAGCTCCTCTCTTGCTTGTCGTCAAGTCTGGAGGGAATCCCACGGATGGCTTCTGCCAAACTCGTACTTACTTCCGTCCTTTGCCCCACCCAAAGAAGGCATGACGCGATGAGCCAAATGCTCAAGCCTCCTCGTCGTCCGAGGCGTCTTCCTTGTCCTCCTCAAAGTCCTCCATCTCGTCATCCTCACCTGTGTCGCTCCCCCCAAAGTCAAATTCTTCATCGCTCTCGGCCCAGAACGCATCATCATCCTCGACTTTCTGCGGTGGGGGCGCGTCAAAGGCCGCCGGCATTACGAAACCGTCTGGCATGTCCTTTCGCGACTCCTCTACCGTGGCCTTGGCCTTGGATTTGTACTCGGCCCGGTTGTCCCGGTATAAGAGACCCGCGTCAACATTGGCTGGGGAGCCGATCTCCGGATCGTCGAGGAGTAAGAGCACCGAACGCAAGACCGACTCTACGCCCTGAAGTGGCGACCACCGCTCACTGGCCTCTTCCCCGGACATGTTGTCGTTGCCGGGCTTGTGGAGGATCGAGATGCATAGCTGTCCGTCGGGGTAGACGTTGGCATGGTAGACGCGGGTGAGAAATCGAAATTTGGGCGGCGAGTACGGGTAGTCGTCCGAAAAGGTCATCTCGGCCTATACAACGCGTTAGAACCAGCCCACGATCTACCCTGGGTAACTCTAAGGGGGAACTCACTCTTAAGTAGGCACCGTAAAAGTCGCTGTCAGGGTTGATCACGACAAGCGCAAACCGCCATCGGAAGAGGTTGGCCTGGTCGGGCTGCAGAGGGACCAACATAGTCCATGGTTAGCCACAAGATGTCATCTCGCCAGCTCGGCAGGCTGCAGAATCACAAGGCGAGCTGTAACTCACGTCGATGTTGACCCATTTCTCTTTCTGCAGGTCTCTGAGTTCCGACATCAGACGCTGTTTGGCGCCACCTGCTCGTGAAGCCATGATTGTGAGGCTGTCGTCCGTCGTCGTTTGAGGAGAGGGGCAGGAAGCGGCGTCGAGGAGTATGGCTGTACGAGTTGGTCTTCGCGATGTTCTTCTCTTTTGGGTGGGTATGATTTTTTTCCAGTCTGACAAAGATCTTGTCGCACTGGCAGATGAGCGGCGGTGCGCGAGGTCACAAGAAGTGGTTGCAGGGTTTCGAGTCAGGTTTCTTGTGGTGAATCTCCGATGGCGGGCAGGCGGCTTTGGTTTCAGGTTGTTGGGTGCTTATCGGAAGGAGAAAGCGGCGGTGGAAGTGGCGTGGCGGCGGGCGGAGTGACTAATCTAAACGGCGACAACGGATGAGTGGGGAGGGAAGGGCCTTGATGGGCTGGGGGTCAAGGTTCTCGCCTCTCAAGTATTCACGGGCTACCTCATATTGACTGACACAAGGACCAACCGAGAAAACATCATAACAATGGCTCCTGATTTGGGCACGCTGCGTGTAATTACCTATTATGCTCTAAACAGTCCAACTCTTCATGAGTAGCGGTATTCGGGACTACACATCACAAGCAGACAGTACCTCCCTAGGTGTAGTTAAGTACCTAACTTTACCTTGGTTGGGACGAAAACCTCGAAAAGTCCGGGGCTAGTGAACGGGGACGCCGGAGTGACTTGTGCACGGTCAACCGAACGGAAGAATGGCATGGTTGGAACAGAATCTATCAAGATGATGGTACGACAAGACGAAGAAGAAAATAGTAGAAAAAGCTATACAGTCTCTTTGATGATGAATGCTCCGGTATGCAAGGTTCGACACTAGCAATCTTACATCAGAAATACAATCAAGCTCGAGATTTACCCTCGAGATGAAAACTCGAGTGTAGCTCTCGCGCATCAGCTCAGCCATTGTGACCAGTTCTGCATTGGTCCGTCCCAGGAGGCCTTCGCCCATTAAACATTGCCCTGCCCCCTCTTTTTTTGTCAAGCGTTTTCTGAAGATAATGCCGCCTTGGTTCGGCAGTGGATGTTTCCATGGCGGCATGTTGGTGATTGATCGTTGGGAAAGTAGTCAGTTTGGGGGGTTGATAACCCATTAAACATGTTCGTTGGTTCGTACAAAAGATGCCCATTCAATCAGTTAGTTGCCGTTGAGCTGAACACCGTCAAGGGGGCTAGCCGGACCGGAACGCTTAGTTCTCAGGGTCAACGGGAATGGGTACTCGTCAGGATCCTCCTCCTCCCTGGAGCAGGTGTCAGTATGTGTCATCGTCAAGCTGTAAGGAAAAGAAGAAAAGGAAAAGGAACACTTACGGAAGTTTCCAGGCAACATAGTCCTCGGTGCTCAAACCCTCGCGGCCCTCTTGCAGGCTCGCAAAGTCTCCTGGAGTCATCATACCAGTGCGGTCTCGAGGCGAGCCGGGTACAGAGAAGGGCCTCGAAATCTTTTGCTCAACACCGGGGATGAAGTCTTCGTCCTCATCGCCGCTGCTGAAGGACTCGGGGTATGCCCTACGCAGTGCCAATTGTCGGGCCTTGACATATTCCATACCCATGCGCTTCCAGTCGAGCAAGTCGCTGAGTCGCTCGGTTCGATTACGTTGGTTGATGCGCTGCCGGCGGCTCTTGGCGCAGAACTCAAACATGAAAGAGGTGAGCTGATTGACCGAATCGTCGACGCCTTTGGTTCGGCGATCCACGATGTAGATACCATAGTCGCTTGAGTTCTCAATGAGCTCCTCCATGTAACAGCCAAAGCCTGACAGGTTGGTCGTGATACTGGGGACACCCATCACAGTGCACTCGGCCGGAGTGTAACCCCAGGGCTCGTAGTAGGACGAAAAGACACCTAGGTGCGTACCTCGCACAAAGTCGTCATAGTCCAGGGGCAGGACAGGGTTGGCCGAGTTGAGGAACTCTGGGTGGAAAACGACCTTGACGCGATCAGACGGGTGGTTGAAAAGCTGAACTCGGCGGATCTGATTCAGGATAGGATCTTCATTGTCATTAACCATGTTGTGCGTCACAATTGGAGGCAGACCGTGTCGCTTCATAGCAAAGAGACGGCGACGGAGCAGGACACGATCCTGTCCTGTAATGAGCTCCTTCTCGTCTGGCAAAGAGTCGCCATCGTGCCATTTAAGTGAGCGCTCGAATATGCGACGGCCAATTCCCCTCTCAATCACGTCAACGGTATCGCGGAGCGACTTGATCACGGCCTGGCCCTTGAGCGCCTCCACCGTAAGGGAGGACGTCTGAGCAGGCATGATGATGAAGGCGACGACTGTCGTCTTGCTGCCAGCGTTCTTCAAGCGGTGGTTCAGGCGAGCCAGGGACTCAATGAACATGTCGACGCCCTTGTTTCGGTACTCGTACCGGCCGGCAGTAAAGAAGTAGAGGGTGTTCTCGGGGTCAAAGTCGTAGTGGCCATAAAAATGACCTCGCACAAAGTCATGAATCTTCTCCTTAGACTGCTGATGCAGATTCTGAAACTCATGCATCGCCGAGAACTTGGTCACGTTGAGGCCATTGGGCAGTACTCCGTCTGGTTTGCGCTTCAAGAGATGCTCGCTTTCGTAGGCGGTGATGTGGGAGACCGTGGTGAAGACGTCGCAAGAGTGGGCGGCGGCGCGCTCGATACAGTAGCGGTGGTAAATACCACGCTTACCGGCCTCCGCGTCCACGTCAAACCACTGCAGGTTATTGTAGAAGTCGACTGAGCCGGCACATAGATATCTGCCAAGTAGGGTCGCGTGGGTGGTGAAGATGGTGGTGACATCTATGCGGCGCTTCTTGCACAGCGGCAGTGCAACACCAGCAAGCCACTCGTGGAAGTGGGCGATTACAGCTTTCTTCTTCTCATGGCACACGAACTGCGCGTGGGATCAGCGATGGGCCCAAAAGCGACCAAGAAGCCGTTGGTGCGGGGTGAGCATTTACCTCTCCCAAGAACCAAGCAACCAGGTAACCGAAGACAATCGCTTCATTCGTCTCATCATCACCAGGAGGGGACGGGATCGAGGCGACATTCCACAGGTCGGATTTCCACTCATCCAGGTACTTATAGGCGGTCTTGGTGTCGATGAGAAGGACTCGGGGCGCACCTTCAATAAGCCAGCGCCCGTACAGCATGCCGATGCCGCGCTCCTTCATGGCATTGATACTAGCAGCCAGCTCGGGTGACGTCGGCTCCAGCTCTTCCACTTCAACCGCTGCCTGCACCCGGTTTATTAGCTGTGGCCACCATCGACGGCGACGGGGACAGAAGGGGTGGACGAGCTTACGGATTGGTGGTTGAGAGGTCCAATGAGGGTATACCTGTCTCCATATTCGGCCGTGGTGACAGGAGCTTTGGATTTGATGACGGAGTAAATACCTCCCACTGTTCACAGAGTCAGATTGTGTTGACGCGGAGAGCTCCTCGAGCCCCATCCAGATGCTGCAAGCCAGCCAGGGCGTACCTCGATGAGCAACCTCGGTGGCGATCTCAAAGAGCAAGTGGTTTTTGACCTCGCGACCCTCGCGAGTCTCACTGCGCTCCTCTCCTGCCATTGTTGTAAAGTCTGTAGGTATGTCTTCAGATTGACTGTGATGTTGAGGGTTAGCCATTTGCGACATGGTGGCAAGAGTTTTAGAGCTACTTTAGTAGCTCGAGCTAGAAATCTATGTCGTTGTGACGTAGAGCCGAAGGACCATAGGCGACGATTCGGGCAGTGAAATGGTGGTGGAGGAGTGGAAAGAGGACAAATCGTACCTATTATCTTTTTGCCACAGACTCTGCTTAGGACTCGACTGTTATCGAAGCCGTCTAACTCCCGTGGTCTGAAGCCCTTTGCACCAGCAGGAACGAATGATGGGAGGGACAAAACAATTCCAATTCAAAGATGCTTGTGCGCGCCAGAGGCAGAAGATGAGCTTGAAAAGAAGGTGGACAAGTTCGGGGCCCAGGTCGAGCAGTAGGAGAAGAGATCAAGATGCAATGGGGGCAGGTAATCTAGGTGAGTAGAGAACAACAGCAAGAAAGGGCGCAAGCAAGCAAGGATGGCGTGAAAGAGCAGAGCACCATCAGGATCGATACAGAAAACAGGCGAGGCGTTGGTGGTTGGGCAATTGGCACTGGCAGTGGGGAACGGCCTAGCCATTTCCTTCGTAGCTCCTCCCAATCGACTCGACCAAAAAGTAACCTAAGCCGGGATCTTTGACAGGGCCTGGCAAGTCTGGGCAGAGAAACCCAGCAGATTGACCATCTCCAGGCCCGTCTACTGCGCTAAAAGCCCGCTAGGCGGCACGGACCTGGTACCACGGCGATACTTTTTGATCGGCTGAATTGGCAGCGAGAAAAACTCCTTACCTAGCACCTACGAAGACATACAACACGAGCTCCGCCAGTACAATTCCCATTTCTTTTCAGGCTACTTGGGGAAAGGGGCGATGCTTCAAAGAAGCGATTTGCTTGGTCCTCAATCCATCATCAGGCCGAGTATGGTTTGGTAACACTTGTTGCCATGAGGACCATCATCAAACATTCTTGACATAGAAGCGAGACCGGACATGAAGAATGAGAGAGAAAGAAAAAAAAAAGGAAAGGAAGGAGAGTACAACGTTGCGTCATAGCCTGTGTGAACGATCAGGTCTCCTCCATAGCTCAGATCATGTACTAAGTAGCTTCGGGTACCTCTGCTTCTCCACCGGCCGGCTGAATGACGACAGTGAATGCGGGGTTGTTGCTCGAAACAGCATCAGCTCTGCAACGTCCATCTTTTACATATCAGATATTGACGCTTACCTACTGCTGGTTTTGTCCTGCAGCCTGTCCTAACAAGTGGTTGTTGGGAAAATTGACGGAAGTTGATAAATCTCAACCCTAACTACTAACAGCCCGGATACTTTTACAAAGCTGAGGGCAGTGAGATGATCCTCTCATTGTCTGAAAGTTCGAAACTACTAAGTAACACTTGGCCAACACTCGAGTACATCTGAAAGGAAGAGCGTCAACTAAACAGAAACAGTCGCCCAATTGGAGGGTCACAAAGTACACAAGTACGGAGTAGATTGTACTGGCTGTTCGATTGGTCCAGTAAAGTCTTCCATGAGTGGACAGCCAGTCAAGTACAGTCTCTGTGACAGGAGTCGCCTATTTGCAAGCAGGCAAGTAGTTAATTCAATAATTCGATTATAGGCAACATGAAATACCAAAATTTCAGCATTCATTGACAACTCGGCGGCGACTTGTGACAAATTTGTTCCACTGAGCTGATCAGTCAAACTCGCATGCACTCTGTCATACTTCCCCTAATTTCCAAGGAGCGGGCCGAGAGAGTTGTCGCCCGGGTTGTGTGTGGGGAAACGGTTTTGGTATGCTTCGTATTACTCCGTTGAAAAGCTGGAATGAGCCGGCACATGCCAGTTGACTGAGACATGCGGCCTTGTGTTGCTATTCAGGTACAAGTTGCCTATTTTTGCGGTGACAAAGCATGACACTACCTCTACGAAGTAGGTGATTTATGTCTACAATCTCAGTAAAGTAAAGTAAAGTACTCGAATGTAAGTACATGTTGTGCCCAATATTGTCTAAAGTTGTTTGTGAAGACTCTTTGAAATTACCTATTTCCTACGTCCAGCATCGATTCGCCTAGAGTACCTCAAGGCACTTGAAACTCAAGTGAGCCAAGCCCCCTTTGATATTTAGAAATGGGGTTTGCCTACCTAGTATTGAGATTGTTCAGACGGCCTGGATAAAGCGGTTCAGGATCTCAGCCCAGCAGGAGTTCAACACTTGTAAGTAAACTTTCCAAACCTGTTCGTTGGTAGGTGCGCCGATGGAGTGCTCACCAGCATCGTGGAACGCTGAAACCCAAACCTTGTAAGCTCAGCAGCACATGACCTCAGTCCAGCGATTTAACTAGCAACTGCATAATCTGTGGGCCACTCTTTGACTTTGTCAACCACAAAACATCACCCAGTACCGACCGAGAGAGTCACCAGTGTCATTTTCCGCCCACGTTCATCGAATTGATCTCACATCGCCATGAAGCGTTGAGACGCCCAATGCCATTCCCATCTTATGCCTCAACTTGATCCGTTGGGTCCAATGTAGCCCTGCTGACGCCTCCGAGCCACCGCCCGTTAGGCCACGACGTGGAGGCAATGCCCGTACTGACCGCTCCTCTAGATATGGACAGGCTTTGGAGGTTATGGCATGGCGACAAAGTAAAGGACCGCTAGTTGCTTGATTGTAAGCAGCACCTCGCCAGTTGCGCGATTCCTTCCAGCGGGGAGGCAGGACCGCAAATCGTTTCGTCCTGCCCAGCAGTCCTTGCGCACTCGCCAGAGTGGGAGGCCGGGCTTGGCCCTATCTGCTTGGTCCGTCCTTCACTGCGCGCGCCAGTTTTGATCATTCTTCGGCAACATGGTCGCCTCTGAAGAAAGCACACTGGCCAACATGTTGCTGTGATCAATGAAAGTCCAGATATGGCTGCATACGTTACCAGAATGCCATAGCTATCGCTTCAACCGACGCATGATCCATTCACTGTCGCGGGGCTTTCAGTACGGCGTGGCAGGATTCACCGCCACCTAGGCCAGAGGGTATCGGTTGCTGCTACTCATTGCATCTTCACTTGGGGAGTTACACGGGTAGGCAGAGGGCAGAGTTTTGGGAGTACTCGGAGAAATCGGCGTATGACCCAGCTCAGCACGTTCAATGCGCCAGCAGTGCCACTGAGCGCGGCAGCTAGCCAGACTCGAAGCCATCATGGGGCATGGCACGCGTGCGCTTCTTTTCGGCGCAAAATCCATAGAACACGCCCCGGTCGCCCAGATGACAGCAGCCTCACCCTCCTACTCAAAACACCGCGCCTCAGGCTTCACCTCCTCGGGGCAAGGCTTGTAATGAGGTTGAAACCTGCACAACATGTGAGAATGGTACCGTAGAGTGTGTTGCCACACGTATATAGTAGTGCAATGACGGCTGCTGCTGTTGCCTGTCTACCGGGGGCCATGGAAGCTGTGGAAGCTGTGGGAGCCGGATATGGGGAAATCTCCAACACATCATTCTCGCTGGAGGACTGGCTCTTGTGCACTCCGAGCGGGTGTTGTTGGTCCGTTGACCGGCAGCGATGCACAGTCTTGGTGTTAACCATCAGCGCAGCTCACCACCCAGATACCTGTCTGTTACTAGCATCACTACTCCTGACCATGGAGACTGGACCACTGCCATGCGATCTCGCCAAGAGAGAGAGCGATATTCCATTTTGCAGAGGGCAAGTGCCGTTTCTGCACTAATGGAAGAGGGTGAGAGGGATGATATTCACTGGAGATCACTTGGGCGGATTTCTCTACTCACTCAAGCTTACCACGCAGAAAGTGCCTACTGACCTTAGATAGCCCGTTGCATGAGCCTTTCGCTACGTCCCAAGATTCAAGCTTCATTTTTCTATTTCTCTTTAGTCTTTTCCCTTTTAGCTTCCCCCCCCTCGCCTGGAACCCCGCCAGTCTTCCAATCACTTCGCTTTCGAATATCTCTCGCCCTACTTGCTGAAACGAGACTGCATTCGTTCGAATCGCTAGTACTCACAGCATTACTAAAGATCCTGGCACAAGGCCGCTCCGCCAGAGTATCTACGGTACTCCCAAACCCACCAGCCAGAGACCGAGCCAGCCTCATCAAATAGTTCTGATGCAGTATTAGCAACGCGAGGCATGGTGCGTGCAGCTGGTTACTTTACCTAAGTAATTGCACTGAGACCAACACCCGCAGCTCCAGCTGGTAGCACACAAGTCACAGGAGGTCTCTCGGGGGTGGGTGGCCCTGGATTCTGCTGACATCCACTTGCAAAAGCGCGTTTATTTTAGCGGCTCATCTCCGCTGGTCATCCTTGTCCACCCCCCCAGCTATGGTACCGCCTTGCCCAGCAGCACTAAAACTCAAATCGAATCTCGTGCCGCAAATGGGCACCTCCCAGTATCATCATCCTCGCGATGTTGCAATGCCAGAAGACGACCGCAAACCCGGCGACGCGCTGAGAGACAGAGGCAGGGATGGTCGAGGCATGAATTCTACTCGACCACTGTCACCCGCTCCTGCTTCTCATCGTTCATCAGACCGCGATAGGGACACAAAGAAGGGCGACCTGCGAGAATATCCTGCGAATAGATCCCAGCCTGACTCCCGGCACCAATACAGATCGCGAGACCGTAGCGCAGACCGGTCTGGACGCTTTCGCCAGCCGCGCTCCCCAGACGGCCGAGGGGGCCCGAGAGAACGAGACTCATTCCGGCAACTTGGCCCATCCCAGGACACGCGCCACGGACCCTCAATCCGGGACAAAGGCGACGCCCACGATAGCCTCGGCCACTCGATTGGCACTTCGCGCGGTTCGCCGCACACTAAACGTCCCAGAAGCCCCGGATTTCCTATAGAGCAATCGTCGTCGAAGCGCTCGAGAAGGGACGACAGCCCCCGGAGAGCCCACGACGGCCGTCGCCGCGAGGCTCCCACGTCACCCAATCGCCATCGCCGCCCTTCGCCGTCCCCTCAGCGTGTTCGATCTCCCTCTCGTCGTGAACGGCGTCGAGCCAGGAACAAGAACAGAGGACGAAACGCCCGAGACACTCAACCGCAGCGTGGTCGGTCCCGCTCTCCAGCACCCACGGCAGGCGACACGCAAATTAATAACCCCAACCTTTGTCCGCTAGGGGACCCTCGATCACGATTCCGCAGTCGATCGCCACCGCCTCCAGATCGAAGGCGATCCTCTTCGAGACACACCTCGCCATCTGCATCAAGGGGTGAACGTCAACCTGCATCAGTCCGGGCCTCACACCGCGCACCAAGTCCGGGGTTCGACTCACGCGCATCAGGACACGCGCACGCACTACCACGCTCTCCGAGAGATCGGAAGGAATCAAAATCAAAACGCAGAAATCGGAAAAGAGACCACTCGAGGGCGTCAAAGGGCTCGGAATCATTGTCTGGGGCGAACAGTGTCGAGGTGAACATGACTGCGCGTGGAGGTTTCCGAGGAGGCTCGGGTCCACACACGCACAGCAGCACCTACACTACGAAGGGCCCATACGGCGGACCGCACGATGCTCGGCATCCATCACAGTCATCAGGCCATGCCACTCCCAACTCTTCTTTCCAAGGCTCTCCGCCGCCTCAATCACCTTATGGTGGTAGTCAAGGCTGGGGACAGCAACAGCAATTTTCGCCGCATTCGTAAGTATTGCAGTATTGAATAGCTTCCACTTTGAAATAAGCACTCACTTATATCTATCCGCAGCCATTACCACTCGTCCCATGGCCCGGGTGCCATTTCGCCAAACGGGCCCTCAGGTCAATACCATCAACCTCGCTCGCCCTCCTTGGGACCCCCTACTGGCCCCAGCTCCCAGCAATACCCGACGGGACCGGCTCGTGGTAATTACAGAGGAGGTCCCGCAGGTCCCCGAGGAAGCTCCTTCAATCCTACAAGAGCGGCTCATCGAGGCAATAGTATGAGAGGCGGCAATCAATGGAGATCCAATTCTCACGGAGGCAGTGGTCACACCAGTCCCATGCCCACATCTGCTCACTCGGACAATGGACACGCTTCTGATGTCGACCCGGCAGCCGCACAGGAGGACGACAACCCTTTCAGACCATCAAAGGACCTTCAGGTCGAAGATACAGGCAAGGGAAAAGCAAACGCCGAAGAAGGGATGCCGCCGCCTGCGAGACCTCCGCCGACCGGGCCACAGAGCTCCAAATTTAGCTTCGCCTTCAAGGCTGCCTCAAAACCGACGGTGGCCACGCCGAAAGCCGAAATTGCCTCTAAGTTCAATTCCGCTCCACAGAGACGCGAGGATCTACGAAATGAGGATA
Source organism: [Phialemoniopsis] sp. UDSM-2020 (assembly GCA_018873225.1). Lineage (NCBI taxonomy): Eukaryota > Fungi > Ascomycota > Sordariomycetes > Thyridiales > Thyridiaceae > Thyridium > [Phialemoniopsis] sp. UDSM-2020. The sequence continues at coordinate 2,852,291 of JAEILZ010000004.1, forward strand.
AGGACCGCAGAGAGTTGCCTCGTAGTGTCCCGACCGAGCCTGCTTCGTCGAGGGCACGTTCTGAATACCGCACTCGCCCCGAAGCCCCAGCACCTTCAAGGACACAGGCAGCACCACGAATGCGCAAGGTGAAGAAGATTCTTCGGCGCCCTAAACCTCGTCCTTCACTACCAGATGACCTTGCTGCTTCCGACTCTGTGTTCTTCCGCAAGCCAGGCAATGAATCAGTGGTCGGCTCGGGTACCTACGGCAAAGTTTTCAAAGGCTTGCACGTATACACCAAGAATCTCGTCGCTCTGAAGCGGATACGGATGGAAGGTGAGCGAGACGGCTTCCCGGTTACTGCCGTGCGAGAGATCAAGCTGCTCCAGTCCCTCAAGCACACCAATATTGTCGAATTTCAAGAGGTCATGGTCGAAAAAAACGATTGCTTCATGGTATTCGAGTATCTTTCGCACGACTTGACCGGCCTCTTGAATCACCCCAGCTTCAAGCTTGACCCTGCACAGAGGAAGCATTTGGCCAAACAACTGTTTGAAGGTCTCGACTATCTTCACCGACGTGGCGTGCTCCACCGTGATATCAAAGCCGCCAATATTTTGGTTAGCAACGACGGCATACTGAAGCTTGCTGATTTTGGGCTTGCTCGGTTCTATGCCAAACGTCATCAGCTCGATTACACCAATCGCGTCATCACCATCTGGTACCGGTCGCCGGAGCTGCTTCTGGGCGAGACGCAGTATGGCCCGGCCGTCGACATCTGGAGTGCGGCCTGTGTTATGGTCGAGATCTTCACCCGACACGCCATCTTCCCCGGCGATGGCGGCGAGATCAACCAGCTGGAGAAAATCTATGCTGTCCTCGGAACGCCTAATCGCACAGATTGGCCAAACCTCACAGAGATGCCCTGGTTCGAACTTCTCAGGCCCGGGTACAAGAAACCCAACTTGTTTGCCGAAAAATATCAGGAACGACTGCCGGCGGCTGCCTTCGAGCTTCTTGCTGCTATGTTTCGATACGACCCCGCAGAGCGACCAACCGCCTCGCAGGTCTTGGAGCACCGATACTTCACGGTGGAGGAGCCCGCTCCACGACAGGCTACAGAGTAAGTGCCTACTACAAAGGCGACCCTGTCTCCCGGTTCCTCATGCTAACCTCTCTATCACCTAGACTCGCACTCCTTGATGGTGACTGGCACGAGTTCGAATCCAAGGCGCTACGACGAGAGAATGAACGCAAAGAAAGGGAGGCGCGCCGCGCTGTCGCCAAAGAAGGCGGCGGGAGCGGTAAGGACAAGAAGCGCCCGGCAGACAGCAGCGACAATCATCGCGATTCAAAGAGGCAGCATATAGATGCGCAGGCGCCCCCGCCGCCTCCGCCTCCCCCGCCGGCCGGCCAGGCTTCGGACCCGGCCCCACCAACGTCCACCAACGTAAAGGATGACTGACAAGGGAAGGCATAGCCGTTCGTGAGCACGAGCTCACGGGTTAAACTTGAGCGGGAACGACGTTGCTGACATGGTGAACGAGAGGTTCACCATAGTAAAGGGAGGAGGGGAGGACAGGCAATTTGCATTTATGTGCACCGTTATACCACCATCACCGCGAGGAAGAACCCCTGCGGCGTCAGGGAAGAAAGTGAAAGGGGGAAGCATGTATGGCGTTCTCAACATCAAGTAAAGAGGGTGTCGTACACCCGGGTGCGGACATGCGTGCATGGGCATCAGCCAGAATAATCACATCGTAAACAGGCCAGGCAGGCCTTGTTTCTTCACCCGATTCATTTGCATGATAGATGAGTTGTTACTGCAATCAAAAGTCATACAATATATTCCACATCCCGCGCTACCTTGAATATCATGCCCATCACATGATGAGCGTGCAAGCCCTTTGGAGAACAGAGGCTGAGAAGTATACGTTTGTGCTATGAAGTCCTCGTCAAGATAAACGGATCAATGCCACCCTCTGCTCTCTACCCATTTCCGGCCATAAGTCCCGTAGGAAAGGAGACCAAAATAACCCACGCCCATCCATTCTTTTGTAGTCCCGACGTCATTGACCCTTTGTATGGTCCTCTGTCTGCCCCTTTTCCAGGTGCTCCTTTTTTTGTTCATAAAATTCGTAAGCCTCGTATCAATTTCGGTGTCATGATGATCGTAAATGGTTGATTGGTATAATTTACAAGAAAAGGCCGGTATTTAGATCTGTCTGTTGTCTTTTGAGTGACGTGTGTTTCGAATGGAAGATGGTCTGACCCGCAAAATGACTGATGTGTCGCCAGAAACGGGTTACTCAACTCGGTCAACTCCCTTCCCCTTGTTCTGGTGATCCTCTGCCGACTTCAAGAGTGATCTCAGGCTCCCTTCCGCGTGGCTTGAACCCCCGACCCCGGACAAGTCTGATGGCGACTTCCAAGTCACCCAGCTACTAAGCCCCGTTAGCAGCGCTTTGGCCGAAACCCCGCTCTCTTGGGAGGAGTGCACAACAGATGTAGGAGGGTAGGGCAGCTGGTCCTTCGGGGCACCGGTGATATTGTCCGAGCCTGGGTCGCAAGTGGTGGTGTGATCATCAGCTCGAGGAGCATCCGGGGCTGTGCGGATTTCCAGGTGGCTGCTCGATGTTTGCGGCAAAGACGGTTCACTGACAAGTGCAGCTGCCGAGTTTCGGGGCGACGTGGAAATTGCGGTGCTGTGGTGCTTTGTGGTGTCGATGACGGCGTGAGCAAAGGAGGTTGACTTTGTTCGCCTTGGCTTATGCGGCTGTCGGCCGGGGTTCTGACCTGACGTGCTGCGGCCCTCGTCCGTAGAGCCGGAACCGGAGCCGGAACCGGAATGGGTCCTGCCATGGTTTGCACCCGTCTTTGTCATGGCTGCCCGCCCTCGCACCTCCTCCGCTATCGCATGAGCCGGCTTTTTCCTAGACTTATCCTCCTCGGACGATCGGCTCGAGGACATAATTGTTTCGAGAGTGCCGTATGCTATACTTCTCCTCCTACCTCCACTTCGACGTGCCCGATGAGTCTTTGAGGTCTCGTCGTCGGACTGCACCGCCTGCAGGGTCAAGGCGCCCTGGTGTTTGGACGAGTTTCTATCCCTTCTTCCACGGTGGCTCGACGCGGTCTCGCCTCGCGCTCCCGGTGCTACGAAAGTTGAACCTGATCCGTGTGGTTTCATGTGTACTTCGTACTGGTTACTTAGGCTGTACCGCGACCTTGCGCAGATCTCTGCGATGCGGTCCAGATCGGCGTCGATATCGCTGTCTTGCGCCTGCATGTTCGCCATGAAACCTTTGAAGGAATAAGCTTCCAACGGGGGTAGCCTAGCCTCGTCCAGTCCGGCCGACTCTCGTCGCCCTATCCAGCCCCATGCCGACCTTTTCTTGGGCTTGTCTGGCGCCATGCTCACTGGCCTGCCATTCGCGTGAACCACGACCCGCGGCCCTAGAGGTGCATGGCCCGGAGCCGAGGCGAAGGACCTGGACGTTATCGACGGTGCGATGGCAGGGGTTTTGGTGGGTGCTGAGCGACTGGGAATTTGCGATCGGTACTGTCCCGAGTGGCTTTTGGCATAGGGGTGTTGCGAGGGAGAAGGGCCGCTGTAGGTCCGAACAATGACGGGCTGCGAATACGTACTGCTTTGGGGGCCCGAGGACCTGGCGGGTTGATGGCGCAGCACGGGGGATGGGTAATGGCTGTTGAGCTCACGCAGAGCTGAGGTGCGGCTGGCCGTGGTTGAATCGTCAAGCGGAATCGGTCGTCCTTCGGCCGTTGATGGGACTAGAGAAGTGGACGAAGCGTTGTTGGGAGTGAAGAATATGGGGGGGAAGGACAGAGGGAGCGGCCGGCGCGCATCCTTGTGTGGATGTTGCTGCTGCTGTGAAGGGGGGCGGCGGTGGGAAGACGGAGGCGGGGAGGATATCTGCGACGTGGTGCAGGATGGAAGTGCAAGCTGGGGAGCGTCGTCGGTGACATTCATGCTAGCGTGTCGTGCATGAAGACGCTGATCTGGCCCGCAGGCCTGTGGCTTTGGATATATATACATGGCATGAGGTGTGAGGTGGATGGGGGATGACCGGGAGAATGGCGGGAGGACGATGCAGGCCGGTAGTGCTGGCGGGCAGACTGTCCGGGGCGGATAGGATAGGGCAGCTCAGTGCGAGATCAAGCTCAAGTCATGGCTGATCAACGGCCCCCTTGCCCATGGGGAAATGTCTCAGAAGCGGGAGGCGGGAAGTGGGAGGGGGAGCGGGAACCGGGGAACCACAATCAGAGATGTGCCATGCTGATAGTGTCGCAAAAAGATTGAAGACAAGCAATGGGAGCGATCAAGATGGCAAGAGGTAATGGAGGGGCGGGGTGGTTGAAGGGGTTTGCAAGTGCGGAGCCTGGTCGCTGTCGTGATATTTCGATCAAGTCGTTTGCTAGTAGAGGTTCCCCTAGTTACTGCTAAAAGAAGATGCAGGTTGAATTTTCGTCTATAAGATTCCTTGATCCAGATCCTGATCCTGGTGCAGATGGCCGGTTCCCGTTTGTGTCTTATGTGCGTGTCTGTGTTTGCGTGTGTCTCCACGTGGCTGGTGTTTGGTCCCCTTTTCCAGCCAACCGAGTCGGAGCAGGTTAATTTTTCGATCGAAAAAGGGAGCGGAAAGGGGGGAGAAAGGAGAGGGGTAGGAGAGTAGGACAGAGAGGGGAGAGATTTCTTCTTGGGTGTCGCGATGTTACTGGTGAGTGTGTGAGAGAGAAGAGGGGGGTGGAGGAGTGAGGTGCATCGAATTCGCTGCCGCCAGCTGCATGAAGTCGTGGCTGTCGTTTAAAGGCTGGGCTGGCAACGGACGTTTATTTTGCTGGTGGGGAGGAGCCGGAGCTGGGGTCGACATCCATGCATCCATAGGTACTTTCCATACAGACAGACACCGCAAATGATTTGATGCCATCGGGAAAAGACAAAGACTTTCGATTGGTGCCACTAAAAGGAAAAGGAACACGACTGGACGGGCGGGATAGATATGATTAGGTGGCTACGAGAGAGGCATTTCACACAGAGATGGACAAAAGCGAGGAGGGGAAGCTCCCCAAACGAGCGGCAGATCAACATCCATCGATACATAAGTGCCATCCATGTGCTCCACCTGGCTCACGTCTCTCACTGATCCAGTCCTCCCGCGAATCATCTCAACATCCGGTAGCTGTTATATCCCAGTAGGCAATACGCTTGCCATGTAGGAACTGGGAGACGGACTCGAGAGAGCGACTCATGATGCAATAAGTCAATAGTTCTTCCTGTTCCTCTCGTTGTGTTTCCGTTCCTATGTTTTGTGTGAATTTTTTCTTCTTTACTATTAAAATCATACTGCCTATTTGAGACCTGGGATGATTCTCATAAGCCACACAAACCCAGGTGCTCAGGTATAACGAGAAATCAATCCCAAAGGCTCCGGCTAGCCCAACGCCTGAACAGCATTATAGAATAACATATACCAACGCGCAGTTTCCATCCGTCTACCCACGAGAGTGATCATCTTGTGCGAACCGTCAGAGCGACCGCATACTAGGACTAGCTGGCGACACCATCACCACTCACAATCAGTGAGCTAGGTCTGGTGCGCGATGGTGCCGTATCCGCCACCGCCCGTCTGGACGCGGTCGCTGTAGATGCCAGGCGCATGGGTTGCTGCGTAGCGGCCTTCTCGGGCCTGTTCACGTCGGTCGTAGTAGACATATGCCAGGTAAAACCCATGGATGTGGCCTGGGATGTAGCTGGGCGAATCGTCAATAACGTCTCCAAGGGCAATCTGTGATGGCAAGGCAAAAAGTAGGGCGGGGGAACAGCATACCCAAGTATGGTCAGGCAAACGTTGATCCAGAAATCAGCGCCGCAGCCGGCAAGGAGGAAGACTCCGAGAGGAGGAACTGCGTAATGAGATCGTCAGTTGGTGGTCGGTCTCCTGGCCCAGTGCCAGACGTGAGACTCACAGAAGATGGTGGCGATGATGACGATAACCGCAGATGCAGCGCCCATGTTGATTGAAGATACTTGAATGAATGCGCAGAGGCTGCAGGTTTGAGGGTGATTCGAGCAAAGTAAGTGTGAGTCGTAGACTTTTTGTATGTGTGTAGGAGAGGATCAGTGTAATCAAAAACTGCGGTTGCACAGAGTTATATTCGCACACCGGGACCAGGTCCAATGAATCTTTTTTCAGCTAGGCAGGCGACTGTCGAGAGAGACCTGAGATGATGCAGATGGGGGAAAATCAAAACCGGTAGTCCGGCATCTTAATTACAGGTAAGTACGTACGCATTATGTTGGTGCATCACGGAATAGGTAGGTAGAGCATGACGTAAGTAACCACTAGGTAGGGTAGGCAGATAGCTTACTGGTTCAGTATGGATACGCGGACCACACGTGTTGAATAGCCGCCACACTGACGCCACATGCCCATTCCACGGTTCAAAGCACCTTTTTAAAGTCAACGTTCTTGCTCTAGGCACTCCAAGCCAATGAGCTCAAAAGACCGTGTCTTAGTTCTTTGGTATTAGACGATGGGAAAAGGCGCCAAGCGTTCCCGCAAAACAGGCGCGACGCCCGTTGGGGGACAGTGTTGCGCACACTAGGTACGTTCAACTAGACCTTTTAGTTTAAGTTGAAAAGTTCTGGAAGATCAAGTCGCTTCCATTGCATATTTTAACCCAAGAACTCACACTTACATAGAGCGATCGGCGCCCTCCGGTCTTGTTCGTCCTCTCATTCTTCACCATCCATGCGTTCGTACGTGCCGACTCTTTTACATCACAAAGTTGAGGAGGAGGCAGGCGCCTTGTGACACTTCAAACGTGCGGCGACAGATTACCTTGTTGACGGTTTGCTTTCTCGATGTATTTCGACTCACAACTGATCACCCAGGGTTATCCCACTACCTATTCCGTAGGCGCATATGGATTATTCAATTCGTTAGGGATCTGGGTAGAGTTTGGTCAGGTTTTGTACGCGTGTCTGCCTCTATCAAAGATGGGCTTTGTTTGTATTCCGTATGTCTGTGCATGGATGCGTGTATGGAGCCGTCTTTTGGTTCAGCCCCTTATTGTTTCCACATGCACACTGAGGCATAGATAGGGCAGGGCGTCTGCGTTTCCAAATAGCCCACCGAGTACCTAGCTCTCGAACGATCAGTCTACTTGAACCGAGTCCTTCTATAGGGAAAGGTGCGTGTGTCATGGCAACATTTAAAACTTCTTTTCGGGAAGTCGAAGTGCGTACGATGTAGGCAACTAGGCAACTAGGCACAGCGTAAGTACTTGGAGGAAAGATGGGCGCGTCTTGGCACATGGATAGCTAAGTATGTATCTACTTTACCTCAAGTGTGACTATTCTTCATTGCAGCACGGGGTAGGTAGACATTCACCTTGAACCAAGTACCGGGGTTTTTGTTTAAACTGATTCTAGGTACTTGTCAAATAGGATCATGTCAAGTAAAGTACTTTATCTATGTGGACGACTGCAAACGCCAATGCGGAGAGCCTACTCCAGCCACATGTCAATTCCAAAGGAAACCATATCACACTTTCGTTTCCCATCACATCCACCAGCCCATCCGTGACACTGTTGCTTGTACTTAGTATCCTAATCGACGTCGGTGACTTCTTCGTCCCGAACTTCCCTAGCGCCACGACGCACTTTGTTTGAGCACACCAGATCCTGACAAGCCCTCCCGCACCACCCAATCCGGATCCCACCTTTGGTTCAAGTAAGTACCTACCCAGGTTTAAATAAGTTTAGCACTAAGCCGTTGATAGATGGGTTCTCAGGTACCTGGTTGGGGCCGTTTCAGTGGGGACGAGACGTCGAGTGCAAGGGGGACCCGAGGCCGCCGCCTGCGACTCGGCTGTGCTAAACCTGAGGCTGCTACCTAGTTAGTACCTGACACCGACCCTGGCCCGCCGCCCGCCGACCGTGCAACGGTCAGTACCTACTTGTTGTCGAGAGGTTTTGGGAGTAAGGGGTTCGTTCCGTCCGGGTTGACGAAGTCAAGCACCAGTAAAGTAAGTAAAGTACCTTAAGGTAAGTATGGAGTCCTCCAAGGTGAATTGGACAATCACCCGACTTCCTCCTCAATTTATCGTCATCGTTGGAAAGTAAGGACTACGGAGTAGAGTATTATTAGTGTCCACTGTATGCATGGAGGTACCTGTGAGCACGTCTCCACGAAATTGCCTGGCCCTTCCGCCGTCCTCGCGTCAAGGTGATCCCTCCGTCTCCAAATCTCCAGTTGTCGAATTGTGGTGCTAGCACAGCTGCCACTCCCTAAGTACTTTACCAGACAGTGCGTGCTAGGTGCTCCGTATCGCTTTTTCGGCGCCAAACACGACCCATCAATTTTCCTCCTTCCTCCATCCTGCACGACCAAAAGACGTTCTCTTTTCTCCCACCCCCCTTCACGTCCTCATCTTCTCCTCACAGCATCGACACCACCGCCTCATACTGCGAGGGTGGTAAGCATATTCAAGAAGAAGGGGGCCTCGGATTCTACTTTGCCGTGATTCCTCTGCTAGCCGTGCATTGTTTTTCCACATCACGCTTCAGACGTCGTGTGCACGCAAAAGCTCCCCGGGCTACCGGTAGACCTTTTGGCTTGTACTCTGCTTTCTCGATACAACTCTCTTGGGGGCCTTCTTTTGATCACACCCTCCTTGCCCACCACTTTTCCCCCCCCGGGTACCGTCCTTCTCACTGCCTGTATTACTACTGCAGTTTTCTGGGGAAGCTCTGAGAGTTATTTCCCATCCTGTCGCTCAGCAAGCTTTCACCTCAAACTCGGCTCCAGTCCGAGCTCTCCTGAAATCCAAAATTCCCGCGGAGCCTGCTTCGACGCCTCCCAGACAACAAAACAACCATGGCCGCCCAGCAAAACTCGCAGCCCAATATCGATCGCTACGTGGTCATCCATGTTGCGACCACCTGTGACGAACATGGCGTTTATGTCACCAAGGACTCGGCTGAGGTGATCGAAATTGGCTGGATCTTGCTAGACGCAAAGTCGCTAGACGAGGTGAGCTTGCTGCTTGCCCCTTTACTATAATATCTTGACTACCCGCTGACCACAAACGACACAGATCCACCGCGAGAGCGTTCTTGTTAAGCCCATCAACACTCCCATCACTCCTCTTTGCAGTGAGTTACCCCTTACCGCGGCCAATGATACAAGAGGGCCGGAGACAAAAGAGAAGGGGGTCTTTTTTTCCCGAAGCAAATACTGACAGTCACGCTCTTCCTCAGCGAGCCTCACGACCCTGACGTGGGAGCATGTACGAAATGCCGGTACCTTCCGAGATGCCATCAATCGCTTTGATGCCTTTGCCTCCGAACACCTTACTTCGCAAAACCTCGACTTCGTCTTCGTCACCCTCGAGGCTTGGGACTTGCGCGTCCAGCTTCCTCGGGAAGCCCGCGACAAGTCTGTAGTCCTTCCGCCCTACCTGCAGCATTCTCGCACATTCGATCTCCGCACCGAGTACCAGCGCTGGCAGCAACACCACCCCGAGTCCTTGCCCTTTGGGCCCTCTTCCCTCGCCAACATCTGCGCCGCCCTCGAGGTCGAAGCTGTCCAGTCCAGCGCGCCCATCAAGCACAACCTTCCATTCCACCTGCAAGCTCTGGCCCCAGCCTCTCCGCGTCGGGCGATGGAGGAAGCTGTGACGCTCGCTCGAGTCCTTCGCGGCCTCATCCGCAAGTCTCAGCCCCCACATGAGCATCCCGACGTTCTTACCAGACCCATGGATGCCCGTGCCGACGTCCGCGCTTTCCTCTCTGAGCGCAGCAAGGTGCTTCACATGTCTGGTCTTCCTCACGACACAACGCAGTCCGAGCTTGAAAGTTGGTTCACTCAGTTTGGGGGCCGCCCCATCGCCTTCTGGACCCTCCGCACCCCGGAGCAGCACAAGCCCACAGGCACTGGTTTTGCCGTCTTCTCTTCTCACGAAGAGGTAAGTCCCTATCGCCCTTTTCAGATGTCTTCGTCTAGCTGCAACCAGCCGCCCGCTCCCCATGTCTGCTTCCAGCGCCATCTCGCCTCGAGACTTGTTGCTTTGCCTTTTGCCCCTCGAGCAGATTGGGCTTCCGATCTCGCCGTGGTTCGACATGTATCATACTCCTCTGCTATATTTGCATTTTTCAGCCTCGTTTACACACGCGCTATACCAGTGATGGGTGACTGACTTCTTTGTCAAGGCCGCCGAAAGCCTTTGTATGAACGGCCGAGCTCTGAATGAGAAGGCCATTGAGGTCTCGCCCTCGTCCAGCCGTGTCCTCGATCGGGCTGCAGAGATCCTGACACCGTTCCCGCCGAGCAAGAATCGTCCCCGACCGGGTGACTGGACCTGCCCTTCGTGCGGTTTCTCCAACTTCCAGCGGCGTACCGCTTGTTTCCGGTGTTCCTTCCCCGCCGTCAGTGCTAATGCCGCTGGCGAGATGGGTGGTTATGGATATGGCTACGGCCCACCGACCATGATGCCACCGCCTCAGCATGGCGGCCACCACGGGCACATGGGACATGGCGGTCGCATGGGAGGGAGCGGCGTTGTGCCTTTCCGGGCCGGCGACTGGAAGTGTGGCAACGAGGTGTGCGGATACCACAACTTTGCCAAGAATGTTTGCTGCCTCCGTTGTGGCGCCAGTCGTGCTGGCGCCGCTGTGGTGGCCGACTCGGGTTATCCCTCGCCCATGGACCCCCCTGCTGCTTACAACATGAACCAAGGTTCTATGGGCGGCACGCCTGGTCCCGGCCCAGGCCCTGGCCCCTTCGCCTCTGCTGGTGGCCCCTTCGCATCTGGTGGCGGTTACGGCCAGCAGTTTGGCGGCCCACCCAGCACCTACGCCCTGCCCTCTGGCTTGGCTGGTGGCGCGGCGCCGTACCCATCGCTGAATACGCACTTCGGCCCCGCCCCTGGTTCCCACTCAGCCGGACCCTTTGACAGCCGTGCAGCTGAAGCCGCATTCCAGTCGGCCACCAATGGCCCTGCGTCTGCCGGGCCGTCGAACAACTTCTACTCGCAGAACGAAAATGATCCGTTTGCCTTCCTTTCTTCTGGCATCGGAAGCCTCTCTGTAAACAGCGGCGATGCTCGGCAGAACGGCGGCGCTGCTCCTCCGAGCAAGTCGCCGGCGTAAATGCATGTACAACCATTAACAACCTGGGGTGGTCGATGTCGTCTGAACTTCATACGACCATGACCTGACCGCTTTCTGTGTGACTATTTCCGACAACAATTTCTTCTTTTGAACTCAGAACATAGAGCATCTGGACCTCGGCAGCAGCCCGAACGGTTTATATTGTCGATATACGTGTGGCGCTCTCGCTGGGGGAGGGTGTTGGAGCAGGATCCGGAGAGCCTGTGAAGTGCCATGCGGCGACGGAAAGAAACAGTGTTTGCCAGGCCTGCGATAGACTGCAGGGCCAGGGTCGGCCGAGAAATGTATCCTCTTGCTCGACAGGTACCGGTGGGATCGGTGGAGTTTTTCCCTTTTCTTTTTCACACATGTCGACACTGTCAATGGCAATTGGGAAGGCAGGCTGGTACCGGAAGTCATACCTTATTTTGAGGAGGCGAGCCATACTGTTGTATATCCTTACGGGGCTTACTCGGGAAGTGCATAAACAGTGGTCACAGCCGGAAGGGCGTGCATAGCGAAGGGGAGTGAAAAAAGGGATATATATCGCGGCCTCGTTACTCGGACTTGCCAGAAGACCTTTGTTACTCGGTGCTTCCTGTTTCTTCTTTTTTGTCTTTTTCACAATCATCATCATCACTAACCATCATCATCTCTCCTCTTTCCTTTATTTCTTCACTTGTCTTTTCCATGTTCTCTGTTTTCGCCCCCTTACCCAAAGAGTTTGCAACGTGTACATTCTCAACATTGTGTTACTGTGGGTTCAGGGAACAAAAAGTAGCTGTCAACTTAGCTGGGGCGGTGGAGTCTGCTGGATGGGCTTTTATGGGGGAGTCGGGGGGTTTGTCTTGCGGGCAGGTGGAAGGAAAAGCCGAATCTGACTCTTCCCGATTTTGCCTCCTGATCTGATGTATTTCACTGATATGGCGGAATGACTAGGATGGCGGTGCGTGGCATAGTCTAGTAGACATCTTGTGCTTCGTCACGACCATCTCGAGTTACCCGTATAGAAAGAAAGTTTTAATTTACTACCTCTGAATCTTACAGCATCTCCGCTGGTCTTGCTCAACAGGGACGATCAATACGTTCTATCCTGGATATCGTAGCTGAAGGGTCGGCCATGGGCGAGAAGTCACTTTGCACTCATTCATTGCCAAGTGTGTGAATGCAACGCGTTGACGAATTCCATGAACCAGAACATCTGGTCTCTAACATCTTCGAAAGTCTATCGCAAAGAGACGCTTCTCCATTTTCTCCATCTGCATGGTAGGATCAAGCTGCAGATCCGGTTCATTTAGAACCTCGTCCATGAGACATTCCGTCAGCCCGCCATCCTCGTCATCGTCCTCGGCTTCCTCCTCGTTCTGACCGTCATCGTCATCGTCATCGTCATCGTCATCGTCGTCGTCGTCGTCGTCGTCGTCGTCGTCGTCGTCGTCGTCCCCGTCATATTCCTCGTCTTCCTCATCGCCGTCACCGGCGGCCTCCTCAAGGGCATCTGCATCTTCCTGATTGGCTTCGGCGGCCTCGTTCTCCTTCTTCACGCCTTCGTATATCTGTTCCCATTCTTCAGTGCCATCCATGCCCTCATCAAACTCATCGTTGTATGGCCCCTTTAGCGACAGGGTGGCTGTTCTCTGATCTTCGGCCTTTAAACTTCGGGTCATTTCTTCAACACACTCATCAATGAGAGCATGCTCTTCCTGTGTGAGCTGAAGATTGGATACAAGCCTTCCAGCGTTCAAGCTTGCTGGCCAAGAGCGAAGCGGCCGACGCAAGTCTGGATTGAAGAGGCGGTCATTCATGGTACCGATGCCGGACAAGTCGATGCCGGCTAGATCGAAGTACTTGAAAGGTACTTGACTCTTTGCAACACTCTCTGGATCTCCATCGCTGCTGCTCTCCTCGTCACTGTCGAGCTCAGAGTAATAGTTCCACGCCTGTAGCCGCAGCTGCTCATCCTGCTGCGCCTCAAACACGGCCCTCTTCTCTTCGTCGCTGAGCTCGCTCCAACGCCGCTTTAGAGCGTGCCATGGCTGCCATTCCCACTGCTGGAACGGCACGTTGCCACACTGGTCGAGCACGCCCTTGCCGGCAGGGGGCAGCTCGTCATCGCTCATGTACATCTCGTCTGGGCTAGGCACGAGGTTCTGGCCCATTCTGCAGTCGCGGTGTCCCCACAGCGCCATGAACGACAAGTGCTCATCCAGCAGCAAGCCGCGCCGGGCCGCTTCGATGGGCAGCAGCTCATCCAGACGCATCAGGTGCAGCTCACCGGCGCCCCAGCCCTCGGTATGTCCTCTACCTATCTCGTCCATAGGAACGCCGTGCATGGGAAGCGCCACCTCTTGGAAGAGCTCGTTGTCGGGTTCGACGTCGTATCGCACCTTCATCTGTACGATCCTCTGAATGTCGAGCGCCTCGGGAACCCGGCCCTCCTTGACGCCTGCCAGCGTGTCATCGCGAAGCGCTCGCCACAGCAGATTCATACCGCCTTGCTGAGCAAGCACGAGCTGGGGGAGATGTTGGTTTCGCGGGCCGTAGACCGGGTCGCTGAATCGCATACCGAGCTTGATGAGGAAGAGCTGCGCATTGTATATGTCGAAATCATTGAACAGAGCCTGGCAGTGCAGGAGCTTCAGCCGTCCGTTGTTGGTGGCACAATCGAGGACGAGCCACGCCTTCAGGAGGGCGCCGTGCGTGCCCGCGGGGGTGCGGTGGCCGTTGCGGGCAAGGCAGGCGAGGATGTCGCGGACGCGGCGGTGGCGTTGGAATACCATGGTGTACCACCTCAGGGACGGCGCCTTGCGGATCGTGACTACACCGTCTGCCGCCGTGCAGACGCGGCCCATGGGGTCCGGGTCGCACATGTTTGGGTAGATGGTATACGGGAATATTCGAGCGGCCTCGGGACAGGCGTATCGTGTCCACTGGCCGATGCTGGCCGTGAGGTAGCTGTCGATGGTGGCATGGCAGACCTTGCTGATGGCGTAGACGTTGACGATGTCGACGGGATTCAAGTGTTTGCACATCTCCACGAGGAGGATCGTGTTGGACCCCATGGAGCTGATGAGGTCGAAGGCGACTCGGCGCTCTCGGCGTACTGCAGCGTTGTCCACGATCAGGGCGTGCATGAGGGCTTCGAGGTCTTCTAGACCTGTTTGCTGAGTGGTTTTTACCACAACGTTGCTCTCGTCATAGAACTTGGTATAGGCCTGCGCCTCGGGGCCTTGACAGATCTTCTTGAGCGGCGGCGGCGCCTCCTCGCCAATGGAGCGGCGCACCTCAGCTATGTCAGGCTCGATTCCAAGTTGCTGAAGCTGGCTTTCTGTCCTTGCCTCCTCGCTCCTAGTATTCTCCTCGTGCATCCTCCATGCACGGAGGAAGTCCTCGGCAGAGAGAGAACCGTCTGGATCTCGGCTGCAATCGTCGAAAGCCTCTTGGTCGTTGATGTCGTCCAAAATCGTGACAGGACGGCGGCCAAGAGGCAGCTGGCGTGAAGCCGATCCCATCCCACCACCAGCCGCCGCGGGATATGGCATCTGGCCTGCCATCATGGTTCGACTACTTTAAATCGGAGGTAGTAAGATTTGGGGAGAATCGAGAGAGTCTCTTGAAGGACTGGAATATTGTAGGGAGCGGTTGATGACTTGTAGATGAGGTTGCTGTCGTAGGCGTCCGGGTTAAGTATCTGGAAGAAAGATCATCAAGAATGCTAATGCGACAAAAGGTGACGTGTGGCGGCGCAAACAATAGCAAGGAGCCTTATTGTCCTTTGATGATCAATAGGTGACTAGCTGTGCCTATTGTAAGCTGAGGCTAGGTTGCAAGCCTTATTCACGGTCAGATTACTTACTCTTCACTTTCGCTTGAACACATGCCAATATTCGGCTTGGGTATGCAGAGCAACTGAGGCATGAAGTTGATATTACAGGAAGTCTTAGTGACAGACAAAAGTCACTAGAGATAGCAAAACTGGCAAACCGGTATCAAGTTTTCCTCCATTACGCCTGCCTACCCATGATGGGCCCCAACAACTCATCGCTCTCCGGTAGTTTCTGGCTTGCAAACTCACTCGCCTGACCATAGCCTCCATCATGGCAGAATAGTTCCCAGTGCTCGTCGCCTCCATAGTCATCGTGATCTGTTTCGCACCCCCGTCCGCGTTTATCGGTTCAGCTCATCCACTGGCAAGTCATCCTCGTCTCGGCCCACAATGGCATCTGCAACCTTCCAAATCTGGAGGAGATTGTCTTCGGCAGCACTGCAGACGAGCCAGGGATCGTTGACATTCCAGCTGAAGTCGGCCAGGTGGTTGGTGTGGCCACCGTGCATGAAGAGCCTGGATATGCAGTATGTCAGTCGGTCTTGAACTATATATGATTGGATTTGTGATGGGTTGGAACTTACAGCTCTGGCGGACCGTCCTCCTGATCTTCCGGCATCTGCTCCTCGCCCACTCGGCTCAAATCCCAGAAGATGATGCGCCTGTCGTAACTGCCACTGCCAAGGATGGAGGCTTCCGAGGGATGCCACGACAGCGAGGTCACGGCATCGTTGTGTCCCTCGAGGGTGTGAACCTTTTCTTTGACACATCGTAGATCCCAGATGCCGATGGTCTTGTCTGCTGACGCCGTTGCAACGAGGAATTCTGAGGCCGGGTTGAAGGCAAGGGAATTGATGGCGTCGCTATGCCCATTCTTGGCAACCAGTGCAGCCTGGTCGTTGGCTTGTTGTCGGACATCGAGGATCTGGAGGGTCAGGTCATCCGACACGGAGCCAATGAGGCTCTTGGCGATGGGATGATACTGCACGTCGTTGACGATCTGGTTGTGGTGGGTGTACCTTCGGGAGGGCTTCAGGGTGTGGCCGCCACTCGAGACGGTCTTGATGTCCCTATGTCAAGATTGGGGTCAATGACTGACTCTCAGGGACACAGATCAAACATCAACCCAGGCAGAGACTTACCAGAGGCAAACGGTCTGGTCTTCACTGCCAGAAGCCAAGCACCCAGCCTCGTGTGGATTCCAGGCTAGGCCGAAGCCCTCCTGGTCATGGCCGACAAGCTCGATTTGGGGGCTGACAGTGCCAGTCGGCACCATACTGTGCTTGGTCCGATCGAATATGAGAATTTTGCCGTCGACGCAGAGCGTGGCAATGATATCCGGGTTCTGAGGTTGATACCTGGCCTTGTTGACCTCCTGGGGATGGTCGATTTTTTGGACAATGTTGAAGCGGATGGCAGCAACGTCGCCCGAGGAAGCCTTGCTTCCGTAGCCACCGATCTCACCGCGTTCCTCGTCATAATCGTTGGGATTGGGGTCGATTGCCTTCGGGATCTCGACTTCGGCGATCTGGAGATGGTTGGGCCGGCCCTCTGAGGTATGGGTTCCGATCAGGAGCCGGTGAATGCGATAGTTCTTGTCTTCGGGTGTCTTGACATCAGGGAACCACTGGGTGGTCAGAGTGGGCCATTCGAGAGCAGTGCTTGAAGATTGTCAGCCAAAGAGTCCGAGGTTGCGCGGCTGCAGAGGACTGGATCTTGGGGAGGGGGCATGGACTGAAGTGGGAGGGGTCCTCACCTCAATATCATATCATAGAGAAAAGGGCTGTTCTTTTTCCACGTCTTGTACTCTAGGAAACAGTGGGGCGTTAGAAATGGTTTCACTGAAACCTCGGGCAGATTGGCGGGCTGCTTGACTGCTTACCCTCGTTGATCAGTCTCTGCTCCTGATCAACATCGTCTTCGTGCTCCATGTCGACTATAGTCACTTGATTAGCACATGAAAAGAGAACGAGCCATAGAATCTTGGGGATGAGTCCGCTGCGAGGAGCGGCCTTGCTTTGGGACGTGACCTCACCATCGACATCATCAACCACCTGAGCTGGGGCCATAGCTGACAATGAGTTTGAGAAGTGAGAAGGCGGCGATGGAAGATGAGAAAAGTGATAGTCTCCAGCGCCCAAGCCAGATGTTGGGTAGTGTTCCTGGAGCTTTAGCTGCTTGGCTGATCAATTGATCGGTTGAACAATGGATGGATGTGGTGTGATGGAGCGGAATTGAACCAGCAGCAACTTAAGGTATCTCGCTTCACCGGGCAGGGCAGGGAAAACGCGACGAGACCGCGTTGAGTGGTTGGTCGTGCTGGTGGTGCAGAGCGGTGAAGAGTGGCATAATTTAGAGTGTACCCAGGTAGCTTTGCTCTAGCCATCAGGGGTATAGGTACCTGGAAGGTCTCCAAGCTCTCTGTGTGGTCAGTTTTGCTGCCCCGCACCCTTTCAGAGGGTCAATCCTAGCGCCCCAGCCTGGCCAGCATCGACCACATCACGATTCGACTGTCGCCTGCCTCACCTCACCTTCTCCTCCTTCGCCTCACATTGATCCATCCTTGAACCCGAACTCCCTTCCGCCATCCCCTTCTACGCCATATATATTTGCAGGTGTATTGCCTCGCAAAGCCAGCATGGCTACTTGAGCAAATAAGGGCTCCAATCCACCCCAAACCCTTCGCGCAAACTATTCCTTTGCCAGACGCAATTTGGCTTGTCAATTTTCTTTCCGCCGCACAATACATTCTTGTCGTGTATTCCTTGTCGTTTCTGGCCATAGACGCACATTTGGACCATTCTCTCACCAGAGTCGGACCCATCATATATCCTTTTACCGCCCGTCTCCTGCACTCGCCATCCTCAACAAGAGCCGTCGCCCTTGATTGACTCAGCATCCTCGACATCATTACTACCTGCCACATAACTTGAATCAGACAGGAATATCGTCAACATGGGTGTTCCCAAGTTTTTCAGGTGGCTCTCTGAGCGCTACCCGGCCATCTCCCAGCTGATTGCTGAGAACCGCATTCCCGAGTTCGACTGCCTGTATCTCGATATGAACGGCATCATTCACAATTGCACGCACAAAGATTCTGACGATGCCATGTTTCGCATGACAGAAGATGAAATGTTTATTCGCATATTCAACTACATCGAGCATTTGTTTGGCAAGATCAAACCGAAACAGTTATTCTTCATGGCAATTGACGGTGTCGCACCCCGCGCAAAGATGAACCAACAACGCGCCCGGCGTTTCCGAACTGCCCTCGATGCCGAAAAGGCCAGAGAAAAGGCTTTGAAAGATGGCCTCGAGCTCCCTAAGGAGGAGCCGTTTGATAGCAACTGCATTACCCCCGGTACCGAGTTCATGGCCAAGCTCTCTACCCAGCTTCGCTACTTTGTCAACAAGAAGATTTCCCAGGACAAGGAGTGGCAGCAATGTGAGATCGTTCTCTCCGGCCACGAAGTCCCTGGTGAGGGTGAGCACAAGATCATGGAATATATCCGCAATGCCAAGGCCCAGCCCAGTTACAACCCCAACGTCCGCCACTGCCTATATGGTCTGGACGCCGACTTGATCATGCTTGGTCTCCTCAGTCATGACCCACATTTCTGTCTCCTACGAGAAGAGGTCACGTTTGGTCGTCCGTCCAAGACCAAGTCCAAGGAGCTGGAACATCAAAACTTCTATCTCCTACACTTGTGCATTGTCAGGGAGTATCTCGAGCTCGAGTTCCAGGAGCTCAAAGAGGACGGCGCCATGGACTTCCCCTTCGATATGGAGCGCATCATTGATGATTTCATCCTCATGGCCTTCTTCGTCGGCAATGATTTCCTGCCCAATCTCCCCCACCTCCACATCAACGAGGGTGCCCTTGCCACCATGTTCAACATCTACAAGCGCACACTGCCCAAGTGCGAGGGATACATAAACGAGGGTGGCACAGTTAACCTCCGAAGACTTGGTCTATTGTTGAATGAGCTGTCCAAGGAGGAATACCGCTTCTTCGAACATGAGGCCGAGGACGAGAAATGGTTCAAGTCCAAGCAAATGAGCCTCCTCAGGGATGGCGCCGCCGAAAAGCCCAGGTCCAAGGGCAAACTCGTGGTCACCTCGTCCCAAAAGGAACTATGGAAGCACAAGATCAGAAAATTTCTCAGCAAGCGTACCTCTGAAACCTTGGATTTAGGCTCTGGTCTCAATGCGGCCGACCGCAAATTCGTGCAAGATCTTGCCGACACCGTCCACGTTACTTGGACCACCAAGGAGGATGAACAAGGCGAGCGCCATCTTGTCCTAGCTTTCCCGCCCGTCCCTGGTCGCGAGGACGGTGCTGGCGTTGCTGACGCAGATGAAGAGGACGATGAGGATGACGAAGCCCACTTGGCTCTTTATCGGGTCATGAAGAAGTACGACAACGCAGATGTGGTCGACCTGACACCAGAAGATGCCAAGGCCCAACTCGAGACCCTCTACCAGCAAAAGTTCCAAGAGTGGAAAGAAAAGTACTATGCCGACAAGTTCGAAGAGTGGACGCCCGAGAACAAGGAAGACGAGCTCAGGAAGCTCTGTGAGAACTATGTCCAAGGGCTTCAGTGGGTTTTATACTACTACTACCGTGGTATCGCTTCCTGGCCCTGGTTCTACAGGTACCACTACTCGCCCCTGATTGGTGATGTTGTCAAGGGACTCAATGCAGATCTCGACTTCAAAATGGGCCAACCCTTCAAGCCATTTGAGCAGCTCATGGGTGTCTTGCCCGATCGCAGCAAAAAGATTGTTCCCTCAGTGTATTGGGATCTCATGACTGATCCGGCCTCGGCCATCGTCGACTTTTACCCCCGCGATTTTGAACTGGACATGAACGGCAAGAAGATGGATTGGGAGGCTGTCGTCAAAATTCCTTTCATTGATGAGAAACGTCTCCTCGATGCGATGGGTCCCAAGAACGAACTTCTCTCGCCAGATGAGAAGGCCCGGAACGACTTCAGTCTGCCTCTCAAGTTTACCTATAGCCCTGACGTCGACTTCACGTACCCCTCGTCGCTGGCGGGCATATTCCCCGACATTCCCAACTGCCACTGCGTCACCAACTTCTTTGACCTTCCTCCCACAGACGGCCTGGAATTCCTTCACGGGCTGACAGATGGCGCCCTTCTTAGCGTCTCTGCCTTGGCGGGATTTCCAAGCTTAGCAACGCTTCCTTATACGGCTTCACTGAGTTTTCATGGTGTCAATGTCTTCCAGCAAGACAGCAGAAACCAGAGCATGATCGTTACTCTGTCCGATACTGAAGCGAGAAGTCAAGTGAGCGCAACGACCATGAAGCTCGGACAGCGCTGCCACGTGGGATACCCATTCCTACAAGAGGCCAAGATCGTGCGCGCCTCCGACGAGCTCTTTGACTATACGCTTGATGCTCGCGGCCACGTCGAACAGAGGCCGCACAGCCCCAAAGAGATTGAACAGTGGCAGTCCAAAGCCACCCGCATCGAAAATTTTTACAGCAAGCGTCTCGGCATCCTCATCGGTACCGTCGAGTCGATGGTTCATGTGCACATGCTCAAGGGCTTGATCAAAACGGACGAGGGCGCCACGATCAAGGAATACGGTGAGATTCCTGGCGTCGAAACGGATTATGCCGCTCAGGTGGTTGTTGATGAGGTTGTCAATGAGGACCAACGCTTCATTGAACGAGCCGCGTTACCGGTCGAGGAGGAGTTCCCGCTCGGGACGCATGCTTTCTTCCTGGGAGACATGGCATACGGCCGCCCCCTCGAAGTCATTGGCCACGCCAACAACCGGGTTCACACTCTTGTCTCGATCATCAAGTCCCGCGAGCCTGATTTTGCTCGTGCTGT
This sequence comes from [Phialemoniopsis] sp. UDSM-2020, assembly GCA_018873225.1. Classification (NCBI taxonomy): domain Eukaryota; kingdom Fungi; phylum Ascomycota; class Sordariomycetes; order Thyridiales; family Thyridiaceae; genus Thyridium; species [Phialemoniopsis] sp. UDSM-2020. The sequence goes on from JAEILZ010000004.1 coordinate 2,873,142, forward strand.
CGTCACCAAGGCCGAGCGTGATAATCGCTACACTCCTTCCTACGCGGTCGCCAGGATGCTCGAGATGCACCCTCTGGCTCTCAGCAAGGTGACGTCGGCATTCTACGTCTACACTCTCGGCGGATCTCTCAAGGTCAATCTTGGTCTCAATCTCAAGTTCGAAGCCAAGAAACAGAAAGTCTTGGGTTACTCGCGCAAGTCTCAGACGGGCTGGGAGTTCAGCCCTGCCGCCATCACCCTTCTCACCAATTACATGGTCAAGTTCCCTGACTTTTTCGCCGCGCTCAGGAAAGTGCCTTCCTCGGCGGAGATACAGGATACTGACTTGTGGCCGGACGCAACTACTGCGGCCGCCAAGGTCAAAGAGATCGGCGCTTATCTCAAGACCGTCGAGACGAGCAAATTTGAGCGTGTTCCTCTCGATGCCGAACAGCTCGACTCGAATGTGGTGATGCAGTTGGCGACGGCTGCAGACGCAGCCCAGCTCAATATCCCAGTCGCCGAAGCAAAGAGAATCAACAATCTGCCTCGCAACGCTTTGATGAAGCCGTCTGACGCGGAGCATCGTCTCGGCAACCAGCACTTCGCCCTGGGAGATCGAGTCATCTACGTTCAGGACTCGGGCAAGGTTCCCATTGCCCTCCGCGGCACTGTGGTCGGGATCAGCCGTACCGCTACCGCCAAGCTGCTCGATATCGTCTTTGACATCACCTTCATGAGTGGTACCACACTAAACGACCGGTGCCCAGCCTTCCGCGGGCAGACGGTGCCTGCATCGTCGGTACTGAACCTGAGCAACCGACAAGTCATTGCTGGTTCGAAAGCGAACAATGAACGGCGACCCGCACCTGGTCAGCATGTCGGAACTGGGGGTATGCACCAGTACCGGGATGCACCTGCGCCAGGTGCTCTTCAGGGGTCCTGGAAAGGAGCGCTCGATGGCGGCAATCGCGGGCGAGGGCATCACTCATCCCAACCAGGGCCTCGTGCAGGATCACACATCCAGCATAGTAGTCTCGTGTACAGAAGTTCGCCTCATCAGGCGACAGAGCAGAACGGAGTCGGTCAGGCCAATGGCGTGAACGGACACGCCTCACGCGGGCGAGGAGGTCGCGGACGGGGTCGTGGGCAGCACTCTGGACACGGTACAAATGGGGCCTCGGTTGAGGCGTCAGCGGCTCCTGGCCAGCAGTCCTTCAATGCCGTGCCGCCTCCTGCAAACCTGGACTCGCGCGGCCGAGGGCGTGGTCGTGGACGCGGCGGCCCTAGGGGCCGAGGCGGTCCCCGAGGCGGCCGTGGCGGTCAAGCTGGCCAGTCTTGATAGAAGCACCCAGTGAAGAGCGTGGTCTGTGTGCGTAGGTTCGATCATTGGAGATGACTGCTTGTACGGATAAGCATGAGAGAATGCGTTATATGTGTCACACTTTCTGGTTAGGCGTCTTTTGGCGTGTGTCGCTGGGATATACCCTCGGGGCGGGTTACTTGGCACCTGTACAGAATAGACATGATGCACTTTTAGACATGATCTGGAAATAGGTAGCACAGAAGGCCCACTGCCTGGGCAATCCATTTTAGATGTATTCGGTCTCGCAGCACCGACAGTGAGGTGAGACGCCTGGCGGCCATGCAGTCGCACTGACTGCGTCGGAGTAATGGATCGCATTGCCTTTTTTTTATTCTCTATGTAAAAGCACAGCAGAATACTGTCCGGATCTACGCCTTCTGGCCCTCCTTCTTCTTGAGAGCCGGCAACGCAAACTTCTTGCTGACGCCGCCCTTAAGACGTTCCCAGACACCGTAGTCGCGGTCTTGGTTCCAGGTCAGCAGGCCGACCCACGGTTGCACATTGTAGTGCAGCTTGAGGGACACATCCTTTGCTTCAGCGATTTTCCCACTCGGATGCGTGATCTGGTATTTCGGCTTCTGGTTCTTCAATCGGAGGAGGCCACTGTCAAAGAGGGATTAGTCACATGTCGAGCAGCCGCATAACTCACGGACAGGCTGGCTGGGTTTTCTATCATCTTACCGGCTGGGGTCAATGCTCTTGCCTTGTGCGCTCTTCCGAAGCTTCTTCATTGCGACGGGGCCGATGTTCTGGAGATGGTCGGCGCTGGGGCTTGTGATGATGGTGTCCCAGATGACGGCCTGGTTGGTCGCGTTGCTGCTGGGAGAAGAGGCACCGCCGGGCTGGACCGAGGGCCACTCGGCCGTGACGTAGACGAAGACCTGCTTCGTGCTGAGAGGCCGTTAGCTACATTCATGCGTCGAAGCAGACATTCGAGGAGGAGGAGGGGTCCACGTGCTTCCAGTTGAACAGGCTCGAGAGGTCTGCATCAAGGCTGAACTTGATCTATAGCAGAGGGTTAGCGGGCCAATTTATTCGTGCGGCTGTGCGACGGCTTCGGCTGTACTTGCAATTGCATATTCCTCCTTCTTGGAGCTATAGTAATGTGGGCGGCCACGGACTCTGTGCGGAAGAGGAAGATCAGTCAAGGGGGTTCTTTATTTGCCATTCGGACTTTTCCGACGTACACCTGGACATTTGTCGTCTTGATGGTTCCTACACTCGGGGTACGGGGAGCGATCAAGTCGGAAAAGGCGATGACGAGGGCGAGGAAGCCAGCGACGGTGGTGAAGAAGCCGAAGGTGTTCTGCGCCCTGATGAGGGAGCTGTACATTTTGGTTTGGGTAAGGCGGGCAACCCAAGGCGCACCGCTACTTAAGGTATCGGGGTGGTGCAATGCCTTTCTTGGATTACTCTCGCAAGGAAGAGAGGAAGTCTGTCGAGATTTGAAGCGTTGCGCGCCGTCGTCGCGAATTGGTCTGGTCGCGAGTTGGGGGAGGCCACGTTTATTATCGACGCTGGTCATGGACTGGAGCTCACTTGCAACTTGGAGGGTGACCGATAAGATAAGACAACATCAACATCAGCATCACCCATACTCGCCAAAGGAACTAAAGTACTGGATATCGAATGACTTGTACTGCCTCCATACTTTTTCAATTCATCTCATGTCCATTATTGTCATTACCTAGGTACCTATCGCATTTGCCAGTCGTTGACCACCGTGGGGTGGGTGATACCATCAGAGTGGTATACACGATATACATGAAGAGAGCACAAAAGAAATGCATGGGTTGTCATCTAAATACTAGCTGGCGGCGTACCGGCAACAATCGTTTCATCAGATGGTCCCTGACCAGCCTTCGCCTTTCTCTCGGCCACCAGGCTGTTTGAGCTGCCTTTGGTGGCTTGCGCGGGGGTGTCCGGCTTCAGTAAGTCTTTGTCCTTGATGTCCTGGTCTTCGTCGACCCGCACGGCAATTGTATCGTCCGAGATTGCACGTTCACCAATCTGGGGCTCCCCAAGGCGGCTGCTGTCACTCGATAGTGCTGCCGGGGGTTCTGACGGGGAGGCGGCCGTCGAATCAACGTCCTTGGGCCTTTCAGTTGTCTCGACCGCCGCCGTCTCTACTGCTGTCGTCGCGATTGCCCGGCCCTCGGGGTCCGAGACGATGACCTGCTCTAGGGGCGCAGTGGCTGGCTCAACAGTAGCGCTCAATCTACTGTCTACCCTCAGAATCTCACGCGCAAGGCCCCGCACACCGGCAGTCAAGACCTCGGGCCTCTCCCACGCGAGCAGTCCAGCTCGTCCAGGCACCCGCTGAGCGAAGGCTACGTTGTATCTCGCATTCGCCCAAGCCGGGCAGACATAGTGCTCCTTGGTGATGTCTTGGAAGGGGGATTGCGGCCCCCCGGTTGAGGCAGTGCCGTCTGCAGCATCGTTGACAGAAGCTAGCAGGCTTTCGCCTACAAAGACTGTGATAGCGACCCTGGGCTTGGTCATCTTCCGACTCTTGTCCTTATCTTGCTCATCGTCTCGATGTTCCGCGCAGTAGGCCCAGAACCGCATCGCATACTCTGGTCCTGGCAGCCATGCCAATTGTGTGGTGTTGATCGTCTGCTCCGGTGTGAAACTGACCCTCGGGCTCAGCAGGGCTAGGCCTTTCATCACGTACAGCAATAGCCCTGTTGGCGAGTCGCAAAGCGCGTAAGCAAGAGTATTGGGCTCCCGCAGATCTAACCGGTTGAGCCCCAAATCCGCTGGCGACGGCGTCTTCTTTGGCTTGCGAAGGCTCCCCGACGTCGCCCCGTTGGCCGTCGAGTCCAGCCGGTTAAGCGCAGCAAAGTCGTCGTCGCTATAGCCTAGTATGCCAGTGTGCAAAAGGCTGGCGAGTGACCACTTGGTCCATTCCCAAGGGTCTTGGTGGATCTTTGGCGATGCGAGCGGCGGCGACACGAAATGAGCACCTATGCAAGAAGAGGAATGGTGGGTTGCGAGGTAGTTGATTAGTCGCCAATCGATCTCGGCTGGCGAGGCCGACGCGGCGCTGGCGTTGGTGGCCAGGTAGTGATTGTATGAGAGACGAGCCATCATGGTATTGAGCAGCTCGGCCGTCGCCGAGATGACGGGCGCATTGTTCGGGAACGCATCGGAGAAGCCAAGTCCTGGAAGCGACGGAATGACAAGGTGGAAAGGCTGAGCTCCCGCCTCATCTTGGGGGTCTGTAAAAGGTTTGACAAGGTGCCCAAAGGACAGATTCGTGAAGGGGAAAGCGGGTATCAAGAGAAGAGGGACGGCATTGCTGTGAGGTGACCGGAAATGAACAAAATGAAGTCTCAAGGGTACTTCGGACCCAGGTATGCATATAGATGTGCGAAACTGTGGTATTCGGTTGAGCACTTCCTCTTGATCGCGCCACGAATACTTCTCCAGCCTGCATCGACGCATGGCCATTAGCCACCAGCAGATAAGGGCGCCCCTCAGTGTTGCAACTTACCAGAAGTCAATCAGAGGTTCAACCTGTGGCTTGGGCTCCCACCAGTCCTCCGACCGAGGCTCTGATGCCTCGTGAGGAAGCCTCGTGAGCTCAAGCTTTTGTCTTGTGAGTTCGAGATACTTGCTCGATACCTGAAACGATAGCGAAGCGCGTCAGCCACATGTACGTGCGTGCATAGCAGCCACAGACGAGGCGGGAGATCGGCCTCGGCAAACATACATGAATTTTGTACGGCTTGACCTCGTCGTCCAACGCGGCCGCGCTGTTTCGTGCGGCGGTATCTGTTTCTTCAGCCATGTCTGCCGTGGCTCATGACCGCACCGGCGAGGTTGATGGCAAGGGAATACCAGCCCAGGAAGCTTTCTGCAGGTAAGAGTGATCACGTCTGCACGCTGATATGTGGGAACCCAGTCGGTCAGTTCAGGCAAGTTCCAGGTCTGTATAAGGAGGGGACGCGAGATAGTTAATAACAGCAGAATTAATAAACACGTCAGTCACCTCGCAATCTCTTGGGCCATGTAGATGCACGCCCAAGTCAATGCAGCTACCTAGTCAGTCACCATCACTCATATTAAAGGGTTTTCCTCTCTTGTACCCCCCTCCACCCCCCCTTCTTGTCCAGAAACTTGGTTCAGCGAGAGCTCATGGCTTTGCGACTAGCAAGCATAGCTCTCGCAACACGGCCTTCCCGCCTTTGATTCGTCTCTAGCCCACCAGTCGGCGGACCGTGTGTGGCTCGTGTGGCTGTCTTGACCTGCAAGGAGGCCAGGTTTTGGCAGGTTTTGGCAGGTTTTTGGGTGGGATTGATTTGGTCTGGACCCTGAGATCGACTCTGAAACAGTGGCGGTGCACACCCGACCCACACTTCGATCCTGGGGAACATCTCCGGTCCCCTTCGGAAATGATCTGCAATAATAAAGAAAAGGGTATGGTTCTTCTTTCTGTCACTTCGCACGTATTCTACTTGCAAGCTGGAACCCCAGCGCGCGGCAGGATGAGATTGCCCCATTCGCCCACAAGCTGGTACACAGCTGGCTAGGCAGTTTAGGCAAGTTAGGCTAGGTATCTTCTTTTATAAAGGGAGAGGCTTCAAAAATGGTACGAATGGTCGTCCAAAGTTAGCTCTGTAGTATCAACTGGGTCGCCCAGATGCAGCATTCGCTCCTTGTGCGGGCGCGGCGCCACGCAGGTTGATGGCGCCAATCCTCGACACTATGTTGCTACCCACGGCATCCACGGCCCCGCGAGGAGATGTCAACGTAGGCCCTGCAGGCGCCGTCTCCTGCACTCGGAAAAGTTTGATGGCGGTCGCGTTCCAGATGCCCACCGTGCCTTTGGCGACATGCAATTCGCTCGTGAAGATGAAGCTCCATATGAGCGATTCGTACCAGCCCAACGCAAGCGGTGACCACTCGAACGAGTGCACCTGTACTGCCGACGGCTCTACGCCCACAAGGCGGATATCCCGTATCTTCAGTAGTATTTCCGGGGCTGGCGGATCAGCCACCAACGATTCTCGGGGCAAGAGCGCCGCGGCCTGCTGAATGAGAGTGAGGGTGGTGTGCAACGGCAGCTCGGGGAGCCAGCTGTCAATCCACTGTGCTGTCGGCTCGAACATGCCGCCTTGCGACGGGCCTGCGCCGGCATAGCCGCTACCGAGGCTCGTAGTGCTGTTCTGGCGAGAGAAGTTTTGCGCACCGGCCGGCATTTTGCCTCTTGCCTTCTCTGACATGCCCCGTAACTGAGTAGGGACGGCATTCTCAAGGGACGCAACCGACGAGGCCCGAGAAGGGACCTCGCTAAGGCTCGACTGCGAGGGCGTTGGTCTGGGCTCGTCGTCGTCGTCACTTTCGTCGTCGTCGTCAGCGTCCCCGATGGCAAATGTACCGTCCTCCTCGGGCACATCGCTCAGAGAAGTGTGTTGCAGGTGGGACGAGGTCGGGCTTCTGATGCTTTCGACTGAGCTTCGCGCGGAGCTTGCCTCGAGTGGGTCCGAAGACGATGAGGTATCCTTTCTCCGTCTGTTGCGTCTCTCGATTTCCTCCTGCCCAGACTCGAGGGTGAAATTGCGCAGTGCCTCGAAGCGTTTCCGATTCTTGACTACGGCAAACACGAACTGGGGATTCTCTTGGGTTCATGTTAGCCACAAATCCTGACACAAGAAAGTGTGACAAGGTCTTATCATACTCATGTACTGATGCTCAATGATGGCATTGATCGACTCTAGCAGTGAACGTAATAGATCATGGTTCGTTTCATTTGCCAGTAGGAATGACGGAGAAGACATGGATGAGAACAGCTGGAGGAGTTTAGTGCTTGTTGTCAAGCTTATGCCCTCGAGATAAGCTGAGATGTTGTTGATCACGGCAAGAAGCGCTGGGTAAATTGCAGTCAACCTGCCTTGGCTCGTGGTGATGAGGTTATAGATCAACTTTGGTTCTGTCAGCACACCGTAACATTTCGTATTGACGATGCGTACGCTTTACTTGCCTGAAGAAGAAAGTCCGCATAGGTCCCACGGAAGCCTTGTATCCTGATGGCTGGTGGTAATGTTTCCTGAGCTTGAAATGTCTTGTTCAGATTACTGCCGAAACTTTTCTCCACGCTCAGAGTCTGGAGCAGAAAAGCGCACATCCGGACAACCCCTTGCTTTGACCCATCATTCTTGTACTCGAGAGCATAGAAGAGAATCAGAATGATGAAGTCCAAAGCACGTTCCGTGTCAACGATAAAGGACCGAAAACGCTTGTTGCACTGCGTAATCTCCCAGAACAGCATGATAATTTCGGGCGCAAACTTGACCGACGACTGCGCCCCAGGTATGTACGAAGCGTTGGCTTGCAAAGGCTGGTTCAGGATCCTGGTCATGCCGTCAACGATGAACTGGAAATCGGCAGGCCTATGTACGCGGCCCAAGAAATGGCGGTAGTAGTTCTTGGGCGTCGTGCCGTTTTGTTCTGGGATCGGATACAGCAGTGTCACCAGGAGAAACTGCAGCGTGTAGGTGACCAGAACTTGCTTGGGGTCCTTGAACACAAGGGTGTTGTAGGGGACATGCCAGCTCGCCGGGTTGTACTTTAGCGTCTGGAGGGCTGCATGAGCAATGGTTCATTGTCCCGCTCGATGGGAAAAGTGGCAGGAGGGAGGACTAGGGAACATACCGTGTTGAGGAGTGAGCACAGGACTGAGAGAACGGTTTGCTTGTCGGGGCAAGTGCAGATATACGTTAATGCTCGGACGCCCTTCTGCGGCAGGAGGCCCGAGGTCATGTACATGCTTTGACTTGCGAGTGTCAAGAGCAGTCGTAGAATCTCACATCTGTTGCTCTCATACTCCTTGGTTGTCGGCACGGCCGTGTTGCAGCCTACACCGCTCTGCCAGATAGCATAGCTGACCTTTGGTTTACCGTGCGGTTGGCCCTGAACTGTCAGGTCGGAGAAGAACAGGAGATCAACAAGTGTGTCTATCAGCTCCTCGGCCAGGGGTTTGGTGTCTTCAAACTCGTCCTGAGCGGGCGCCGCCCTCTGTCGTGCGCCGTCCTCGGCTTCGTCGAACAGGACTTCGTGGGCTATCGAGGATTGCCGGGTTCGCTTCCTCCTTGCCCCCCAAAAGAAACGCTCTTCCCATGACTGCAGAGATTCTTTCTCGTATATGTAAGGGAGTATACGGGTGAGGACTCGGATGCAGTTCAAGGCATCCCTCTCGGGGGCGATATCCGCATCGGGGAAAGAGGGGTGATGGCGTAATATGAAGAGTCGCGAAGTGACTGCCAGTATCAGTGTTTCTAAGTTCTCGAGAGCGTGGTCGCGAGTGCGTCGGATATCCGCCGGGGAGAACAAGCTGAAGACATCTTCTGAAGACTCGGGCAGCTCCCAGAACTAGATTCGAAGTCAGACAAATGCACCTTGGCCGCAAGGAGGGACAGCAAAGGCAGGCATACCGAAGTCCAGTAAGGATCGTCTGCAGGAATATGGCGCTCTTCGGAAAGCCTGAATATCCCCTTCTTGAAGACGAGCTTCGAGTCGCTCGCTCCCATGTTGGCGAGACTCAAGGTCGCATCACATGTGTCTGAGCGAGGACCAAGAGAAGCGGGCGGAGATCAGAGTGCCGTTGATCGGAAGGAAGGATAATATGCCCTAGATCGAGATTGGTAGGACAAGCAAAAGTCCAGGATGAGGAAGAGGAGGATGGTGATCGTGAGGAGTACGTAACTACTCGGTAGGTAGTAAAGTAGCCAGGTACGTAAAGTAGGTAGCTTGATTGAAGAGGGGTGGGGAGGGCAAAGGTTGATGTTCGGATGGCCAGCATTGGTTTGGTGATGGCAGCGTCTGGCGCGGCGTTACATCACACGCACGGGCAATCAATAGGCCAGTCCAGGCCGGATCCACCCCATTTGGTACAACTACCAAGGTACTAACAGCAGCACAGCAACTGTCCTATGTCCTTTACTACCATACCACATATCTTACTACTGTCGCGTCAAATCTTTACCATTTACCTTGTATTGATCCAGACCAAAGTCTTGGACACTGCATCATCTACGGCGATATCTGCGATTGGCAGCTACTTACCATACTAGTTGAGAAAGTACTTGCGACAGCTTGACCTCGTCGTGCCTGTCTATAAAATTGATGTTGTCATCACGCAAGCGCATTCACTGAGGGAGCATCTGGCCCATGCATTCGTTCATACCAAGTAGTCTACAGTACAATTGCTGCGTGATTATGGTTGGCCATCATAAGTAGTGGGTTGTACCCAGGATAATGTCCCGTATCACCAGGACGCCTCATCATCTAGAACAGCCGCGATCCGCCTCCCGAGCCCCTTCTACCCCTCTCATACAGCCATTTGTTATTTAGTCCCACGCTCGAACGCTTTCCCGTGCCAGTGGGACTAGGAGTGCCGGTGCCATCGGTGAACAAACCGCCGGAAGAACTGGCTCCCAAGGGACCGGGCGAGCCAAATGATGAGCGGCGTGGTCCATTGACTGCCTTCTGAAGCAACGGGCTGGCCACGGGGGAGAAAGGAGAGGCACTGATTCTGGTGCTGGGTCCAGGGCTGCCACGGCCCGACAACGGAGAGCTAGCGTAGCTCTTGTTGCTCCCGACAGATCCGGACAGCGATGGGGTCCTCGAGTATCGGGGCGGGGTACTGTAAACCGAGCCCGGGGTTGCTGGTGCTGAGCTCGGGGCAAGCCCCAGCAGCTTTCGCTGGCTGGGGGTCAAGGGTATATCGGCCAAGTCGTCTTTACGCCGGACGAGAGGAAGCAGCGCCAGGCCTATGTTGACTAGGGGTATGCATTGTATCGTGAGCCACGCCCATGACTCGTAGTTCTTTCGAAAATCTTGACCAAGTCTGGAGAGCGCGGGTGTCAGTGATCTGTTTAGGAGCATCTAGATGTGTGTCGGGGCTTGGCTGGCTGGGACTTACAGATTCAGCAGGCCATAGTTGGTAGCAAGCACTCGTATCGCCACGACGAGGGCGAAAAACGAGACGTTGTAGACAATGGCCTTGACATTCTTCTCGGAAAAGACTGTTGCATTTTGCCGCCTCGTGATTTCCGCCAAACGCGGATGCCTCCAATTGCCAGGACTGTCTGTGATGATGGGTATCTTCTTTGTTGGCGTGCTTGCCGACTTTGGCGGCGCCAGGGCAGTGGATGACATAGCGATAGAAGTTCTTCGACGACCAAGTATTCGAGGGAAAGCCGACCCGAATGGTTTTTTCCAAGAGACAACAGGTGGTGCAGTGGAAGCCTCGATGCTGAGAAGAGGGGCGTTTGCGCGCGAGAGATAGGTAGAGCAAGCCGCGAGCCCGTTGTGTACCAAAAGATGTTGCCCGTTGGGTCGAATCGCCGTCGTGGAATCGGTCCGTGTTCCTGCTTTATGTTAGTAATAATTGTGGGCAAGGCGGCGTCGTGGCCGTCCTTGGATGTTGCTGTCCAGCTCAGATGGGGGTGAGGGTTGAAGATTGGTGACAAAGGACTGGAGGTGGGCGAGGAAATTGAACAAAATAGATCAACATTGATTTCACTAATGGGTCAACAACACCCACCACCAGCACAGTAGGTAGGTAGGTAACTAAGCACCTAAGGTACCTACCTATGCTGCTTGTACATTCAAGCGCCAACGGCCCCACTTTACCTACCCGGTGTCAGCTTGCGAGTACCTTACTTTAGTTACTCCAGCCCACCCCGCCAGCCAGCGCCGCCAGCCTCCTCGCCCACCATCACTACCACTTCAATCCTCCTCCCAATCCACACATCTTTCTTCCCGATCCATGGGTATTCGATGAGCAGAGTCGAATTGCCTAGGTAGTTCGTGTGCTTTTGGGTGTTTTTCTCTTTCCGCTCCAGGTGTCGACCTGTTCTTCCTCGACTCGTTTCCTAGGAAGTACTTTCCAGAGTACCCGTGCTTATTATTTCCTTAGCCTCGTACGGACCGGTGCGCTTCGGAAAAAGCACGGCAACCTCAGCTCAGCTTATTGACGCATCCGCCGCCACACCTTTTGTGCATTCGTGCCTCGACCGTGTCCTAAACTGCCTCACGAGGGGATTGTATTGCTGTCAAAACACCGGCGCCATGGGTTTCGACAATGCCATGTGGCAATTCGACCAAGGCGTCACGGGCCTCTTTGGGCAATGGAATGCCTACTCAAGTGCCCTCGTCACCCTCCTTGTCATGATTGTATCCTACCAGATCTTCACGCGCCAAGATCCCGATACACACCCTATGCTACTGGCTCGCCAGGCCCAAGGCTCTCCGGTCCGCCAGGAAGGGGAGTCGCCCGTCTATCGATCTCATGCCGCCCCGCACGGCATGCCCCTCAATAGCGGCCTCAATGTCAAGGATCCCGGCGCGTCCAAGTGGTCCAAGGGTCGTGATGGAGACCTCCGGGACATCTGGCGGAGGGCCGTGAATGGTGCGCCCGAGGGCGAGGGCCCTGCCGGCAAAGGCCGCATTCTCACCGTCTTGGGTCGGGAAAAGGTCCTCGAACACAGTCTTGGTAAGCATGGATACATTGGCTGCGCGCTTGCCCATAACGCATCACTAGAGACAATGACTAACACGGTATCTACAAGACGACGTCACCCGGCAGATCAACCTCGTCGGACAGCATATCATGGACCAGGGCGGCAACCGCGTCGCCATCTACCTGCCCAACTCGGTCGAGCTTATGGCAACCCTATTCGCGTGTAGCTTCTACAACCTAACCGCTATAATCCTGCCGTTCGACAAGCCCGACGACGCTGTCATCTCCATGCTTCGACGCTCAGCCGCCGACACCGTCATCACGGCCCCGGGCTCTTTCCCCTTTGACAGCGTTGTCAAGTCCTATCCCAGCCTGCGACAGCTAATTTGGGTTGTGGACGAGGGCAGCAAACACATGGACTGGAATGAGGTACCCAAAGGTATGGGCGGCAGTGTCAACGTGTCGACCTGGCAGGAGATTGTACAGGAGCAGCCTGTCGATGCTGGCCGGGAGCTTCCTTCGGCCGAGAACCAGACCGAAGCTCGTGATGTCACCGTCTTCTGGCAAGGCAAGCCGGGGAACCTCGAGGAGATGGTGCGCTTCACCAGTGCCAACCTAGTGTCGGCTGTCGCGGCCCAGATCTTTGCTGTGCCCACCAACCAGCGCATGAACCTGTCAGACCTGTTTCTCCCCGCTGACTCTCTGGCCAACACTCACTCCCTCGTCTTGACTCTGGCAGCGCTCTACTCCAACGCCTCGGTCGCTTTCAACTCTGTGGCCGAGGGGGCCGCAGACCTCGCTCTAGCCACGCAGGGTATCGCGCCTACCATAGTGGTGGCCACACCAAGGGCCCTTCTCAAGACTCATGCCGAGACGGCCGCCCGCTTGGGTTCTTTTCTCAATTCCAAAATACACTGGCTGCAGACCCGTTCGCTTACCGAAGGTGGTGTCATGCCGGCGTCATCGTTTTTGTCCTCTCTCAACGACAGCGCGAGGCCTTCCGTGGGAACAAGCCCAGGGAAGCTGCGGATCTTGTACACAGCGGAGCGCATCGGAACCGGTTCGCCGCCGCTTCCATCTGCAGTTTTGTCCGATCTGCGCGTTTGTACTGGCGCCAGAGTCATTTACGCCCTCACGGCCCCCAAGGTGGCTGGTGCGATTGCCCAGACTGGGTACTACGATTACCGCGTCTCTAATGACACCTGTTCGCATTTCGGGCCTCCTCTGACAAGTACCGAGGTCTTCCTGAAGGACAAGGCCGCATACAAGACAACTGATGACAAGAAGGAAGGCGAGGTATGTGTACTCCTGAAGATCCCCACTTATGGCACGAAGCTAATGCTCGTCAACGATAGCTCGTGGTTCGCGGTCCTTGTGTGGCCGGTAATGAAGCAGCGACCGGCGTTGTGGGCCAAATCCGTGACGATAATACCTTGGCCTATGTTTAAGGCATCGAGAGGCAAGCTCTGCTGGTCGGTGGCAGGGCTCTCGTCTTCCACGACTGAGATATTCATATCCATCTAGCTTAGTTTGTTGTACCTTGCTTTGTCACTTGGGTGCTGCAGCATCCTTTCATCATCATCATCATCATCATCATCATCAGGCCATGCTTGTGACCTTTGAAAGTGCTGTTGCGTGACTGAAACTGATATTGTGTGAAAACAAGTGTAAAACTATTTTGATTTGCACTTCCTTCTGGAAAGATACCATGGATCTCTATTGGCGCCCGCGCGGCTCACTCACGAGCCGCGCCGCTCCAACCATCCGTGGATTCCCCCACCTGCACCTGAATCTGCACCACCCCTGGCCCGGTACCTGTGCTAGCAGCTAAGTGGCGCTAAGGGGTACCTACATTTAGCGAGTTGCAGGTAGCACAACACCCCTACGTCAGCGGTCTGCCACGTTTCCACAAACGCCCCAAGCTAATGTACCTCCAAACCAAAGTACAAGTATTCTTGAGCTTAGCTGCCTCAGACTTTCGTCCTCAGAACCACCTCAACTGGCCTCCTTCGCTTCACGAGTCGGTACCTCTCAAAGTATCAAGGTAGGCAACGTGAGTACAGGTCGGTAGCTGTTGTCAACAAAGGAGGGGGGGCGTCCACTACCGAGCACCATGGCCTTTCTCTGCCAGCTGGCCACTCTGTGCGCCCTCGTCTTAAGTCTGAGTGTCCCATGCGCACAAGCGACCGCCTCGACCAGCGATGAGTCTATCCTTCATGGCGAGATCGGTCGGCTCAACAACCAGAGCCTTCTCTGGGGTCCTTACCGACCCAATCTCTACTTTGGCGTCCGTCCTCGCATGCCCCAGGCCTTGATGACAGGCCTCATGTGGGCAAAGGTCGACAGTTACACCGAAGTGCAGAATGGCATGTCTTCTTTCCCCGCCCGCCCGTAGTGTACGTCTCCAAAAGCTAACCCAGTTGCCCCTAGCTATCCGATACACGTGTGAGCAGAATGAGGGCATGGCGGGTTATGGCTGGGACGAGTTTGACACGAGGAAAGGAGGCATTCAGTCCATTCACGACGCCGAGAACCACATCGATATCACAACTTCCTTTGTAAAGGTTCCTGGTGGCTCGCACGGTGGCAGCTGGGCTGCTAGGATCAAGGGTGTTCCGCGAGATGATGCGCCCCAGGACTTGAAGACCATGATTCTGCTATATGTCACACAAGAGGGGCTGGGAAGTGTGCTTGAGGCTACCCCTTCTTCCGACAAAGCCGGCTATGACGGCGATGTCACGATATCAGGCGCCTCTCAAGCCTTGGGAGATTACAAACTTGTCGTCACTCGTGGCCAAGGGGAGCATCCGACGAGCGATCATGAGTTCTCTGAACAGAGGCACCTCGACAAGACCACTGTTCAATCGTTCACACTACCTAACGAACACCTCTGGCAGGCCAAACCGGTCGTCTTTAGACAACTCAAGGAGACCGTGGATTATGTCATGCAGGAATACGACCCAAACCAGCCCCCACCCCCATGGCAGGTGTACCAGCTCGAGAACAAGCCCGGCGCCGGCAACGTACAAATCATCCAGAAGGTTTTCGAGGGCCCCTTTGAGTTTGACGTCCTGTTCTCGAGCGCATCTGCAGGGGATGAGCTCACCAGCTCGGATCTGACTCGTGAGATCAAGACTACATCCGAGGCATTCGGCGAGAGGTTCTCAGACGTGTTCAACCTGAAGGCCCCTTTTACTGCAGAGAAGTACAAGAAGTTTGGAAGGAGCATGTTTTCGAATCTGATAGGTGGTATCGGCTACTTTTATGGTGAATCCGTCGTAGACCGCTCCTACGCACCAGAGTACGACGAAGAGAATGAGGGTTTCTGGGAGGAGACTGCTGAGGCCCGAGCTCAGAAGCGGGAGCAACTAGAAGGTCCATACGAGCTGTTTTCGAGCGTCCCATCCAGGCCCTTCTTCCCCCGAGGCTTCCTTTGGGACGAGGGATTCCATCTATTGCCCATCTCTGACTGGGATATGGACCTCACCCTCGAGGTTGTCAAGAGCTGGTTCAACCTCATGGACGACGACGGCTGGATTGCACGGGAGCAAATTCTCGGGGCGGAGGCTCGGAGCAAGGTCCCCGAGGAGTTCCAAGTCCAATACCCTCACTATGCTAACCCGCCGACACTCTTCTTCATTGTCGACGCCTTCCTCGCGAAGCTGCAGCAGATGAATGGGAGCATGCCCGCCGCCAAGGAGCACCTATCACAGGGAGTATCGCTCTCCTCCGCACACATTGACAACCCCAGTGTCGGTCTTGAGTACCTCCGAAATCTCTACCCACTTCTCCGGCGTCAGTACAACTGGTTCCGAAAGACACAGTATGGTGATATCAAGTCGTACGATCGCGAGGCCTTCTCTACCAAGGAAGCATACCGCTGGCGTGGACGCACCGTACCGCACGTCCTGACCAGTGGGCTTGATGACTACCCTCGGCCCCAGCCTCCCCATCCGGGTGAGCTGCACGTCGATCTCATGTCATGGATGGGCATGATGACCAAGTCTCTCATCAGCACTGCCTCTTGGCTAGGGATGCCCGAGGAGGTTGACGAGCTGACCAAGATCCTGCATGCTATCGAGCGTAACCTTGACGACCTGCACTGGTCCGACAAGGAGAGCTGCTACTGCGATGCAACTATCGACGACTTTGAGGAACACAGCCTTGTCTGCCACAAGGGCTACATCTCCCTTTTCCCCTTCCTCGTCGGTCTGTTACAGCCCGACAACCCCAAACTGGGCAAGATCTTGGACCTCCTCGGCGACGAGGAGGAGCTCTTTAGCCCGCACGGTCTTCGGAGCCTCAGCAAGAAAGATGCGTTATACGGCACAGAGGAGAACTACTGGAGGAGCCCAGTGTGGATGAACATCAATTATCTCGCCATTGTGCAGCTTCATGTGAGTTTCTTGTCCTTTGGTATGACTCGACGGTCCCTCAATGCTGACCTGTATCGCCCTTTGCCCTACAGAATATCGCCGTGCAGGATGGACCCCACAGAGTCCAAGCTAGGCAACTTTACTCGCAACTACGAAAGAATGTCGTAGACACTGTGTATAAGAGCTGGGAGGAGACCGGCTTCGCCTGGGAGCAGTACAACCCAGAGTCTGGCCGGGGACAGCGTACGCAGCACTTCACCGGCTGGACCAGCCTGGTGGTGAAGATTATGACCATGGGAGATTTGAAGGATGAGCATATCAAGGATGAATTGTAAACTACAAACAAAGAGAGGTGTTGGCAGCGAAACAAAACATAGCAGCCGTGATGGCGGCATCATTGTACATTACATGAATATTCAACTGGAGTAATCTGACCAGGTAGGCAAAGAAGAGTGAGCCTTTGTTCAATGTGTGCGGTCCTTTCCTCCGCCAAACAAATCCCATCCTGAAACGCCAAAGCACTAGGCATGTCACTCGTGCTTGTGTGTGTGTATAAAATGCAGGTGAAGAGAGACCGCAGGCTGGCAGAGCGGCCTTGCAAAGAAATACAAACACTAACTTCCACTATGCGTCCACAAGCCACCACCTTGCTTGGCGACGTCCTTCCGGGGAAGTACCTCGATGTTACGGCTAAGCAGTTTCCTGAGCTCGGGAGTGATGACCTTCTCCACCTTGGCCGGTGTCTTGCCCGCGTTGCTGGGAGATGAAGGGGCCTGCTGCGCGTCTCCACCACTTGGTGCCACAGATGAAGGGGTCGAGGCTTCGCCTGGGTTGCTTTCTCGTAACCTGGGGCCTGGGAAGTTTTGTTTCTTGTCGATGGCCTCGACAAGCTTATGGAAACGGCGGAAGAGAGACTCGGCACGGACGAGCGTGGAATCGAGGTCGATGGTACCGGAGAGCTCGTTGACTAAAGCAAAGCTAGTTAGCCCTATGATCTTGTTGCTGGATCCCCTTCGTCATGATGGAGGGATGGTAAATACATACTATATTTGAGAACCTCGTCGAAGTGCTTGAGGTGTTCCATCATCACATCTCGGTGCTTTTCTAGGATGGCCAGCGCGACGAACAGATGAAAGCTACTGCTCAGGTAGTCGGTCCAGAGCGTCTCCCAGAGGCGGAGAACATCCATCCAGTCAAACTCGCGCTTGTACCAGACCAGGAGCATGCGGAAAAAGAAGAAAAAGTTGGTGCTCTCGGCAGACTGTAGATGAGCATAGAGTTTGGGGTCCATAAACTGCACCAGGTGGTCGAGTGCGAGAAGCTGTGCTCGCATGCCCGACTGATCGCGGAGGAAGTTGCGCTCCATGCGCTCCATGAAGTGTTGGAAGCCCCAGAAGGCGATGGCGTCGTCCTGCACGACGGCATAGATTGGAGCTAGCAGGTCTGACATCCCCTGGACATAGCCCAGCTCTTTGTTGTATTCGTTGTAGGTGAGCAGCAGATCTTTGAGTTGCTCCATGTGAACGTTCGTGCCGACCGACGCAAAAGGCGACTCGGGGTCAGGGTGGGGGATGTTCTCCCCGGCAAAGATGGGAACGTTTCGATCCGTTCGGTGAACATCCTTCTCTGTTTCAAAAAGGTTGTTAGGATTTGGTCAAGTGGTCACACCCAGGATGTTACGGCCAGTACTCACCAATGCGGCCTTTCTGTTCCCTCCACCACTCGCCTGCCTCTCCCTGGCCGCCCATATCGACCAGGCGCTCCCACCATGCCGCCTTGAGCTTGATGTAGCTGTCGCGAAGCGATGCAATCTGCGCTTTCCTCTCTTCTGCAGTGCTATACCAGTCGTACACGCCAAGCAGGAACAGCCAAGCTTCCTTTCGTACGCCGTCCTCGGGGTCCAGTCCACCGTGGAATATGCGCTCCTTCACCTCGTCCACGGTGATCGCCAGCCGCCCAGTCTGAGGGTCGAAAAACGAGGTCCACTCCTTGAGCGTCACAGTCTTCCTCCTCTCTTCGAGTGACATGCTGCTCGCCTCGAGGAGCTCAAACTCGCCGACATCGGTATCCTCTAGCTCCATGACATCTCGCGCGGTCCAGATCCGCTGATTCTTATCTCGCTCACTTTGTTCCGCGATGCCCATTGCCCACCTCGCTAGGTATAGGCGCGCGCTATCAAACTCGTCCTGGATTGTCTGGACTTCGGGATTGCGCAGGAACCTCCTGACCTGCGGAGGCATGCGGGGGTCCTCCATGACATTTTGGGCCGCCTGCCTCGTAAAGGTGGTAACCTTGCTGAATTTCTCCATGATGTTCCAACCGGTCTCCTTGACAAATTTCATAAAGGGATCCATGCCGGCATCCCTGGAGCTGCCCGCAGTGGTCCGCGTCGCTGACCCTGGCCCACTCCTCGACGAAGGACCCGAGTGACTATCCTGTCTTCCGATTGCCGAGGGTGAGCTGGTGGTGAGCCTGCTGCCAAAGGCCTCGACGTCCTCCGAACTAGGCTCGACTAGGTATATGTTGGGCTCGGCGAGGCTCTTCTCGATCCGCACGTATCGCTTCAACCACCGCAACACCTCGTCACCGCCCCAGAACATCTCACCGCCGTCGCCAAAGGGATCAAAGCTCTCCCGTGCCCGCTTCTTTTTCTGCAATATGGTCGATTGACACTCGCTGTCGTGGAAGAATAGAGCCGGAAAGCTGTCCCCTGCGCGGGAGTTGATGACGACGGAGCCATACCACCAGCCGAGGTTCGGGGGGCGAACGAGTAGGGAGTAGACGGCGTTGACGGGCACGGCGAAGGCATACTGGCCTACTGAACCGCGATGGGTCGTAACGGTCGGGGGCGGGGGAACAAGATATGACTGCTTGGGCGGGGAATCGCCTTCGCATAAGTCAACTTTGACGTAGATGCTCGCCGAGTCGCCGAGAGATGACTCGGGCAGCCAAGCCAGGAGAAGGTCGG
The DNA here is from genome assembly GCA_018873225.1 of [Phialemoniopsis] sp. UDSM-2020. Classification (NCBI taxonomy): domain Eukaryota; kingdom Fungi; phylum Ascomycota; class Sordariomycetes; order Thyridiales; family Thyridiaceae; genus Thyridium; species [Phialemoniopsis] sp. UDSM-2020. The sequence goes on from JAEILZ010000004.1 coordinate 2,892,299, forward strand.
ATGAGGCGGGATGGCCCTCAGCCTTGGAGGAGGACGAGGTAGGGCGTTCCTCGCCAGTGGGAGTCTTTTGCTGTAACAGGGCAATGTAGCCGGGTATGTTGTCCTTGGCCGAAGGCGTAGGGTGGATGTAGACCTGTCAGTCGAATCAGTAACTGGCAGATAGCAAGGGCATCACCCCAGACGGATGGTGGAAAGCCGGTCAAGGCTGGTTACTAGATAAGACTTACCTTACTCTTCGAGTACAACAACTTCACACCACGGCCGGTTTCGGTGTGCGTGATCGTGTTGTACTCACCTTCATCATCGTCGCTCATGGCGTAGAAGCTGCCCGCGGGGGAACCGGTTCTGTCTGGGGCAGCAGTGTTTTGTGATTTGGCAGGACCCAGCGTCATGATGTGCGAAGAAGCTCTGCTGACGGATGTAACCAAAGAACCAAAGGAATCTCAAGACAACGGACTACATTTCTGCAGGAGACACTGAAGATTCTGGGTCCGGATCTGGTTCGCGTTCTAAAGTCAACTCAGAAAAAGAGAATGAGAATGGAACCAAGGTACGGCCAGACAATTGAGGGCGTGAAGGGGAGCAGGTGGCGGGTGGCGTGCGTCAACTGCGTACGACAGCTTTACCTACTTGCTACGGGAGTTCATTAGCGTACAACGACGTCAGCAGTCCAGCCCAGCTAGGCGTTAGTTATTGGAGATGGAGGGGTAGCGTCAAATGTCTTAAAAGCTTCAAGGGTGACTGACCCCAACGACCCCACCTCGGGTCACTCTGGTGCTGGTGATGCTGCCCGCCGCCATGTGATAATTTGATTGATGCCTTTGCCGGCCACGCGTGCCTGTGTCATACATACTTTGGCTTCCAAGGGATGGGCATATTTTGTTTGCTTGGACGGCTTGGTCTTTGCGGTCCCAACTCAAGCCCCGACGCACACGCATATGTTAGATTCAAAATTCACAAGAAGGACGCTGGCTAGTGAACAAGCAGGAACCACAGGGCATCGGATACCCATGGAATGACTCCATATACATCCCATCTGATTCCGTCTGATCCCCATCTCATTTCGTCTCATCCTATCTCATCCTAGGCCCGCTAGGTAACCCTCCCGGTCTCCTAGGTCCGCTCGGTAGCCCGCCGGCGCGGCTAGAACCACCTCCAGTGTAATCCGTATCATTACTCGCCCACGGAGAGTTTGCGGCCATGAATGGCCGCTCGTTCCCGCCCCCGCCTCTGCTGGGCGGTGCTGCATCGTACATGCCCCCCGGTGCGAATCGATCCTCATAGCTGTCGGGGCCGCCTCCGCTGCTATAGCCTCCGCGGTTGCCATATGATGCAGAGCTGCTCTGTGCCGGTGGCTGAAAGGGCCCGCCTGACTGGGGGCTGGTTGTCCTCGCACCGCCGCCGCCAAACAGCCTGTTCCGTAGACGGTCCTGCGCAGACCCTCCGCCGCCGGCCGGAGGGGTGGTGTTGCTGTCGCGGCCGTATGCATTCGCTGACTGATAACTGCCGGCGCGTTGACTGGGCAGCGGCCGCGTTTGAACGTCGTCTCGCCCATCACTGTTTCTTGCGTAGGGGTTCAGTCTGCCGCCCTGTTGCTGTTGGTCGGGTCCTCTGGTGGGAGCTTGTGCACCTCTGCCCTGTCTCAGGCTCTGGGCCTCTTGCCGCTGTGTGGTAGGGTTGTTGTCCCAAAGCGAACTGAGACCAGCTCCTCCTCCGGGCTGCGATGCCATGCCGCCATAACGCGACCCGACCTGCGGTTGTGCATAGACGGCCGGGGCGGGCGGAGGTGCTTTTGGGTCCGGGGGTAGCCATCCAGGAAACGTTCTGCCCTTCTCTGTGTAGTAGGCCCTCAGTACTCGGCACACATGAGTATCGTCTTCAGTATCGCCGTCGGCGTCGCCCGATAGGTATGTTGAGCGGAGGTTGGAAATGCGAGACGAGGTTGTGGTGAGGATATTCGAATACCACGAGGCCATGGCTGACGACGTCACCGTTGGGGCCAGCCCGGAGTTTGCTTATTGCCTTGTCTTCGAAACAGAGCCTATTGCGGCGATGGCGAGCTCAATGTAGGATTGCAGAACTTGACTTTGGGGTCTGGTCTTCTGTGTCCAGCGTCTGGTGCTGTCGTATCGGTGATGTGCGGGAGTGTCGCAGAGAGCGGAGGACTGTGGGTAAGGAAGTATCGATGGAATAATGAAGTCCTGGAGGAGGTAGTCTACTGCATAAAAAGGATAATCGGCGTCACTGGCGTCTGGGGGTGGGGTTTAAGGAGCCCTCAGACATCTCAACGGCTGGTTGCGCTAGAGTGCTGAGCTCTTAGCGGGTCTCTCAGGGAGCACTGGACTACCGGCTGGGGCCCTGGAGCAAATTGATCGTCTCAAAATGATCCACAAATTAACTATTGTCGACCTCCCCTGCCTGACGCGGATTGTAACAAACCTCTCGCCTCCTGGACCATAGGCTGAAATATCACCTCGCCCAACGGCCCAGACAAATGGCCTCGCTCCTCTTATCCTGGGGTCAATGTTTGCACATGCATCGAGGACTGGCAAGCCGGCCCTAGTCCGCGCCGCGCGATCCTCCAGAGCGGCACGCTATCAAGCATCGGTCTGCCATGTGATTCATCCTCCAGCCTCGTCGCCGGCTTTCAACCGCAGTGTTCAAGCCCACTGTGCGCCGCGTTGGATCTGTGCGACGAGCCATCGGTCCCGTCAGGTCGCGCGCGATTTCATCTCTCACGATGACACCATATACGCCTTGTCGTCCGCCCCTGGCAAGGCTGGCATTGCCGTGATACGCATCTCAGGTCCCGCATCTCTGGATGTATGAGTCTTTCCCTGCAGCTTTGGGGTCCTCCCAGACAATTCGCTGACCTCTTCTGAAGGTATACAAGGGTTTGTGTCCCGCGGGTCGGATGCTGAAACCCAGGCTCGCCGCCGTGAGAAGGTTACTCCATCCCTCCTCCGAGGCTGGCCTCAACGTTCTGGACTCGCACGCTCTGGTCCTTTTCTTCCCCGGTCCTCGGACTGTCACTGGCGAGGATCTCCTGGAACTGCACGTCCACGGCGGTTCAGCCACTGTCAGAGCTGTTCTGGCCGCCATACCAGAATGTCATTCGGCCCATCCCGTTCGCTATGCCGAGCCTGGAGAGTTCACCAAAAGGTCCTTTGTCAATGGTCGGCTAGACCTTGCCCAAGTCGAGTCTCTCAGCGACACTCTGGCTGCTGAGACCGAGCAGCAGCGCCGGGCCGCCGTTAGAGGCAACTCTGGCGCGCTCGGCAGGACGTATGAAAGCTGGAGGGAGCTGTTGCTCCTCGCTCGGGGCGAGATCGAGGCGCTCATTGATTTCTCGGAGGATCAGCACTTTGACGAGTCACCTGCTCAGCTTTTGGACAGCGTCTCCCTCCAGGTCGGCGAGATACTAAGGTCGATTGATATCCACGACACGGCCAGTCAAAGGAGCGAGTTGTTGCGAAATGGTATACGTATCGCCCTGCTGGGACCTCCAAATGCCGGAAAGAGCTCCTTAATGAATCTCATAGTTGGGCGTGAGGCATCCATAGTCTCAGGTGAAGCCGGGACTACTCGGGACATCATTGAAGCCAGCTTGGACATTAAAGGGTTCCTTTGCACTTTTGCCGACACGGCCGGCTTCAGGTCCAGACTAGACGCCGCCGCCGATCCTCACAACAACGATGGTGGACAGCCCGGTATCGGGATGGTAGAGGAGGAAGGGATCCGGCGTGCGCGGCAGAAAGCGCTTGGCTCCGATCTGGTCGTTGTTATGGCCTCCATTGAGCCTACCGACTCAAGTCACGGAAGCCATCGGATCTTGTACGACAAAGAAACGATCAAGTTGGCTGCCGGCGCTCCGGCTTGTCTTGTAGTAGTCAACAAGAGCGACGCAGTGCAGGGAGATGAGCTTGAGCGATTGCTGTCCTACTTCCGAGCGTCGGTGTTGCAGAGAGTCTCGCCACTTGCTGATATCGTTCCCCTAGCGATCTCTTGCAGGGAAGCTGAGCGCTTATCGCATAGTCAACAAGATCCCGGACACATCCATGACTTAGTCCGTCATATGGTTTCCCGTTTCGAGCAAATGACCCTACTGCCTGCCGACCAACAGGACCTGCTCGGTGTTACCGAGAGGCAGCGGCAGCTTCTAATACTCTGCCGCCAGCATCTCCAAGACTTTCTGGCGGTCGCCGGGCAGCGCGACGGTAGCGAACCGGATATTGTCATGGCGGCAGAGCATCTTCGGTATGCTGGCGATACTCTGGCCCGGATTACCGGGCGCATCGAGGGCGGCGACGTAGAGGAAATCCTCGGTGTCATTTTTGAAAGGTTTGATGATTGCCACAGCTATTGTATCACGAAGAGGCGAGCGCTGACCCTGTAGTAGGTTCTGCGTTGGAAAATGAGAAGTCTGTGTGAACAGAGGGTCTATTGTGAATGATAATCTGATGCTTGGTTATCTGAAAGCCGTGAAATCTGGTACTCCCCGCGCCATCGTACAGTCGCGAAATACAACTTGGGTACACTACCTCTCATGGAGATGAAAGAAAGAAAAAAAGAAGCAGCAAGTCTATCGCGAAAGAAAACAACTGGAAACCCACAACGCCGTTGTCTAGAATGCCAATGTCGACCGCCAAGAACAGGCCCGTACCAACGCCAACTCTATATGATGCATGATATCATGGTAAACCACGTCCGACCGTCTAATGCTGACACCACCGCAATGCAATGTCGAAAAGAGCTAATAACACAATTGGCGAGACTTGACGCCGAAGAGACGGACGCGCCCGTCAAAGAGCAGCGCAGGCCACTTATTCCTCGTCGTCGTCCTTGTCACCCCTGCAGATTCCTGGTTAGCAATCAACAGCCGCCGTGCGTGTCAAGGGAGTGCTCACTTGTTGTAGCCGCTACGGCCCTGGTTCCTGGGCTCGTCGTCACCGTCAGGCTTGTTGTTGTACCCACTGCGGCCGTAAAGAACGGGGGCAGGGGAAGAGAAAGAGCTGGAAGCAGTGGCAGCCATTGTAGTGGATGATAGTGTGGTTGATGTTTTATAGTGTCGTGATCTTAGATTATCAGGATCAAAGGATCAGAGGTGGAGAGACAGATGCTGGCACAGCGAGTTGAAGATTTGAACTGCGTAGTATAAAGACTTTTGAGCTGGATGATGTATGAGAGACTGTTGGAATTGTATGCGAGTGGTTATCGAGGATATGTTTTCAAAGCAGAGCATCGTGGTCTCTTATATATATCTACAGAAGTGCATACAGGACTCCATTTACAATGCCATATCTATAGATATATTCGACAGGCTTCTGTCCTGTCCATCTCATAAGCCCTTGCTTGTATGCTGTCGTCTGAGCCTCCATTAGGCGACGGCAAGCTGTGGGTGGCAGGCGGAGAATTGCGGATGACATAAGGCAGAAGGGGTTAAAAGGTAAGGGTGGTGATGCGGGAGCCAGGCAGTACCGAGCTTCAGCCTCGAAAGTCGGCTCCACCCGGAGGACCTGAGGACCTCAGGACCTCGACGCCGTTTGTTCGCGAAGGAGCAATAAGAAAGGTAGGGGGGTAAGTTAGGTACTGGGGTCTGTCCGGAGTCAGCCCGGTCAGTTTTACGCTATGCACACATC